>CM046837.1:9753143-9925643 GCA_025618425.1 Heliocidaris tuberculata
ATTTTTTCGATAGAGTAGACCTTCCTCTTCAACCTCCACCTAGTTGTTTCTTTCGGTATTTTCTCTGAGCGCTAGCGGACCGCTTCAAAGTAAGTTGTCCGCCCCCCTCCCATATGTATTACACGTAACATACAGTATGGGAAATGTCCATGTGCAAAAAGACTATTCCGCTATGGTCAAAGACATATAACTTTTGATGAAATATTATTTTTTCGATAGAGTAGACCTTGCTCTTCAACCTCCACCTAGCCGCTTCCTTCGGTATTTTCTCTGAGCGCTAGCGGACCGATTCAAAGTAAGTTGTCCGCCCCCCTCCCATATGTATTACACGTAACATACAGTATGGAAAATGTCCGTCTGCAAAAAGACTAGTCCGCTATGGTCAAAGACATATAACTTTTGATGAAATATTATTTTTTCGATAGAGTAGACCTTCCTCTTCAACCTCCACCTAGTTGTTTCTTTCGGTATTTTCTCTGAGCGCTAGCGGACCGATTCAAAGTAAGTTGTCCGGCCCCTCCCCTATATATATTACACGTATAGTAGGGAAAATATGTCCGTCTGCAAAAAGACTATTCCGCTACGGTCAAAGACATATAACTTTTGATGAAATATTATTTTTTCGATAGAGTAGACCTTGCTCTTCAACCTCCACCTAGTTGCTTCCTTCGGTATTTTCTGTGAGCGCTAGCGGACCGATTCAAAGTAAGTTGTCCGCCCCCTCCCATATGTATTACACGTAACATACAGTATGGAAAATGTCCGTCTGCAAAAAGACTAGTCCGCTATGGTCAAAGACATATAACTTTTGATGAAATATTATTTTTTCAATAGAGTAGACCTTCCTCTTCAACCTCCACCTAGTTGTTTCCTTCGGTATTTTCTCTGAGCGCTAGCGGACCGCTTCAAAGTAAGTTGTCCGCCCCCTCCCATATGTATTACACGTAACATACAGTATGGAAAATGTCCGTCTGCAAAAAGACTAGTCCGCTATGGTCAAAGACATATAACTTTTGATGAAATATTATTTTTTCGATAGAGTAGACGTTGCTCTTCAACTTCCACCTAGTCGTTTCTTTCAGTATTTTCCCTGAGCACTAGGGGACCGATTCAAAGTAAGTTGTCCGCCCTCCTCCCATATGTATTACAAGTATACAGTATGGAAAATGTCCGTCTGCAAAAAGACTAGTCCGCTATGGTCAAAGACATATAACTTTTGATGAAATATTATTTTTTCGATAGAGTAGACCTTCCTCTTCAACCTCCACCTAGTTGCTTCTTTCGGTATTTTCCCTGAGCGCTAGCGGACCGGTACTAAATATCCCCTTTATAAACTTAATTAACGAAAATCAATCTTAAAGAACGATGACGTCATTTTTGGTACCTTAATATACTCGGTAATGTACTAAATAATGTTTAGATATTAACAATTATAAATTTATTCCTTGTTGCTCGTCTCATGTTAGTTTATGATTTTTTATATCGCTATTGTACATCTTTTTCTTTTTGATCATACAATTTTTGACACTCCTCAAATTGGCTTTCCGGCTGGATTCCGGCCAAGTTCCATCCAGTCGATTTGTGGTACATGACAATCGGGCGAGAGGGAAAGGGTCTTTATGGTCTTTATCAAGATGTTTATATTTTTTAATTTTCTTTATGTTTTCTTCTTTTTCTGTATCGCTTTTGGCAAAGCCGTAAAGGGCATAATCTTGATATTGTCCCTTCAAATACAAACTTATGTCCCAAAACAGAAAGGAATCAACTCTAACTGCACCAGGGAGGAGAGGGAAAGAGTTGGGAGGGGGAGCTAGGACAGATGTTTGTATTTTTGTTAAGATTATTTGCTGTGATGGGGGAGGGGTGTGGTCCAAACATGTTCCCTGATATTAAGCTCTGTAATTATGAGCAAAATACTGCGATATCTGACGGGAATGTTGAGAAAAGTTAAAAGAATAAATAAATAAATAATAATAAAATTCTATCTTTATTTTTCTAAATCAGAATATTTCATTTGATATCATGATTTGTGCAAATTATAGGGATTATAGACCTATAATGTAAATTTATAGGCTTTATTCTGTTAAAAGTCAAGACAGAAAAGGCTTTATGAGATTGCATGCCAGCAATTCCTTATATAAATATAAAGATTAATTTGAGTGGCATATCGAAGATTCTCTTATATTTAATGGTGGCGTACCCGGGGAATGCACGTGCGGCCTACTGAGTGCCAGCCGAAACCAAATCTGACATATCTTAGTTACACATCGAGTGAAAGGAAATGTGTGCCCCCCCCCCCCCCGGCCCCGAAGGCATCTGGTGAATTTTTCTGTTCGTCAGGCGTGGGCCCCCTCCCCTCCCCCTGCATTCCTGGATACGCCATTTTCTCATACTCTCTTACTCTCTTACTCTCTTATTCTCTATTATAAACGATCTGTAAAAATTAAATGACTCCAATAGAAATGAGGACAAAATAATGATCCCTTATTGTTTGGTTTTTTTTTTTTTCAATCGACCACCAACACTATGCAGTCCCGTTCTACATATCCATGTCAGAATAGTAGGGGCGGATCCAGGGGGAGGGGGGGGGCGAATCGGCCACTGTCCCTCTTTTGGAACCAAACTGGCATACTTTAAGTACACAATAAAAAAATTGCCTCCTTGATTGTGTACTTTTCCGGCTCTGTGCCCCCTGACCTCTTTTACAAAATCCTGGATCCACCCCTCGAATAGGAATCACATTCTCTTGAACTACAAACTACAGGCATACGCGGGCTCTTGCCTAGAATGTAAATAAAACCGAATCGAGCACCATTAGTTTGGGAGCCCACAAGGCTAAAAATGTCGGTCTATTAATTAACCCTCCGAGAAAACTTGTAAAAAGGCCCACCCCTCAAGACTGACATGACAGTCTCATGGACCAGTGGCGGATTTAGGGGCCAATCCTATCCCGCGCCCCTCCCTTTGAAAGAAAATTATACATCACTGTGCCCCTCTTTTAGAACTGATAATTTTTTTTTTCTTTTTTTTTTTGCCTGTCAGAGAATTATGGAGGAAAACTGGATAATCTGATACCCCCAACTGAGCGACTTTTGGAGGGGTGGCGAGAAGAAACCAATTCTTGCCACCCCCCCCCCCTCCCCCCACTGAGCGACTTTTGGAGGGCTGGAGAGAAGGAAAAAAATACGAATCTCCCTCCAAGCAGTTCCCCAAAGTTGAGAGCCCTGCATTTGTGGTACCTCTTTTACTACAACCTGCATCCACCCCTGTCATAGACTGTCAGTGTCCGACTCATATCCATAATAGGGTTCAGAAGCCCCCTCCCACTATTCTCAGTCTCTCAGGAATGTCGGTCTCGTTGACTGAAGCCAAACTCATGGGCCCCCCACTTTTTTGAGTAGACACGTTAAAAAAAAAATCCCCCATAATTTTCAAGGAAGAATTAATTTCTAGTAATTGATATAAAACTCAGTGATAAAAATAATATAAAAGACTGTTATTGTAGTGAGAATTGCTATAAAATGCAGATAAAATGCTAAAGATGTGATTTGAATGTCCCGATATGTCCGATTTTATATATCAAAATCTCTCATCCATGTCCATTACTGACATGTTTTCCTTTGGTACAAATGGGCAATACGTCCCCACTTCTTTAATGCACAGTTAATGCAAAATCTAGGCCTAATAAATCATGGTATCATAAACAAAGTGTAGAAAACAAGCTCAGATATTTTCACGTGACTTCTCGGGACTGTACAGCATTCTCTAAAATGACAGTCTATCTATCACATCTTTTACAAGTTCATGAGTCTTCTTTCAGGATTCAGAATGACGTATCAACTCTTTAGAGAAATTTTAGGATTATTTAAAATCAGGCGCTGTAGGGTGGGGGGAGGGGAGGGGGTACAGTGTCCCCAGTATTTCAGGAATTTGGGTATCCTAGAAGTTCCCCCTTTTACATAGATTACTTTAGACATGTTAGATAAGTGCTCCCTTTCCTGTATATTCCTGCCCGTTCCACAATCTTAAAATTTGATTTTATTACCATTGATAATTGCCAGATGCCTATTAAAATCTGAGAGGTGCCCCTTCTTCCTTGACAACTGTCCCTTTTCCTTAGTAAGAAGCGCCCCTTCCCTATTTATAAGTATCCTTTATATTATAATACGTTCCCCTTTTTCCAATCTTATAATTGCCCCTATATGTTAAGTGCTCCCTTTATTTTATTTCTACAAACGAGCCTCTTTCCTTTTCATTTCTCATGAACTAATTAAATTTTCCTTCGACAATTCCCTTTTAAATCATTTGCATCAAATGTACCTATTAATCTCTTCCAATAACTGCCTTTTTTCCATTCTCACTTTTCAGATACAAGAATTACCCCCTTTCCATCTGATAAGTGCATCTCTACCTGTGGCCATATCCTCTATTCAAATTTGAGAGGTGCCCGTTCTAATTCGACAAGTGCCCCTTCCGCCTTCTGTTAAATGACACTTGACATCTCTGATGAGTGTCCCTTTACACCTCTGATAAATTTTCCTTAATACATTTTAAAATGGGCTGCTTTTTTTTGAGAAGTACAATTCCCTTCTGATAAGAGCCCCTCTTCCTCTATAAAAACAAAAACAAACAAAACAAAACAAAAAACACCCGTTTTCCATTCTCATAAGTGCCCTTTTTTACCTCTGGTATAAAGTGCCAATATTCATGTGCGACAAATACCACATGTTTCATCCTCTGATAATTGCTCTTTTTAATATGACATACTCCTGCTCCTTTTCTTTCTTGATAAGTGCCATTATCGTTCTTGATAAGGGCCCCTTTTTTCTTGCAACATATTTTGTGCCCCTTATTTATAGCGATTTAGAGCAACTTTACTTTAATTTCGCCAAGGCTTGCTCGCTACGCTCGCTCACATTTATATTTGATATACTTATTAGAGGTCTTTTCAGTCTCTCATGCCTGGACTGTTCGTTTCAGAACTTTTTTCTCTTTATAAGATGTTGTTGATCACCATGCAACCTCACAGATCTTAAAAAACTGCTCGCTCGCTTCGCTCGCTCGCACATTAATATGTAGGTCATCAAACCCAACTGCAAACTTTGATGCTTAAGTAAATTATATCAGAGCATGTAAGAGAGAAACATAACTGAAATCCTAATAAATGTAATCATAATGTATAAATATATATGACAATGTTTAGAGATTGTATATTTTTCCCTATGTAGGTGCCCCCTTTTTTTCTCCAGAAATAGCCCTTATCGGTGCCCCTAAACTTTGGAAATTTCCCCTCAATGTTGCGATCATACCCCCATTGCTTAAACTGAATTTACGCCGGTGCATTAATGAGTGAAATCAGATCAGCCCCCCACTTTCAAAAATGCTCCGCGGCCCCTGAAACTAAACGACGATCAGCATTTGATGTCGCTGTTGATGAGCCAAGTTTGGCAAACAGACAAGAGTTCCATCGGCAACACCACCACCTCGATCGGGATCGCAGAGGGCCTTATAGACCATAGGCTAGCTAGGGCTAGACACCTTGTCGGAGCTTGTCGGTCGCTATTCAGCGCAGCTATTCTGCTTGCATGATCTAACATCCTAACATCAGTCATTGGCTAGGCGTAATTCGGTAATAGAACATTGATTATATCAATTTATGAATTTTACATACTGAATTTTGCCTCTGGTCTATTAGAAATATAATAGTGACCTGGAATTTAGTTAGAGTTTCTTCTTACTGGCTGGGCTTGCCTTCTGGCGCGAACGTTCGTCTGCTAGCGCATGATCTCATTGGATGTCGTCGATCTCACGTGATCGATACTACACGCGCGCCCAGTACACGCCACATTACGTCATCAATAACAACGAACGGTTTCACGTGTTATATGACAAAAAAAAAAAAAAAAAAAAAAAATGGTCAAAAGCATGCATATTCCCGTTTATTTATGCGCAGTATCTTGGACTTATCGAGCCTTAATTATATCTTTTCAGAGCTTTAAATTTCATGTAAATCATTTTTCATAATTTCAAATAAATACTAGGGGCATTAAAGCTCATGTACAGTATTGGTAGCAAAAAAGGAAATTGGAAAGAAACACGTTAAATATACTCTCATGTTGTTCTCCTTAATTGTATCAAAAGATGTCTGTAAGAGATCATTTGGTACTATGATTTCTGGTGAATTTCAGTGTAAATATCTGTAAGGAATGCTTGATCACTGCCATTATGCTAGGACCCTTCCACCCCGACGAGTCGCTGTTACGCTTATAAAGAGTGTACTTAAACTTGCAGTATCTCTTTATAGAAGTAATATTTAAGGCCCATATTTTGACCGTAGTATAATGGCATGGAACCGCTAAGATACAGAGCAAAACATTTTTGGTGGTTGATACCCTTTAAAGCCAATATTCTCAAATGCTCGCTTACTCTCTACGCTCACTCCTATTAAAAGTATAGCTTATTAAATAAATTTTTATTGTGAAATTTTGCAAATGAAACCCCATCAGAATTGTGTTTCCCCTTTTTTATATTACAATGTAGTTGCGACCTCACAAATTTTGAATATATTTTGCTCGCTCAATATTCAAATCATACAACAAAAATGCAAAGCGTGATGCTAAAGTTGTATCTTGGACATGTAAAGAGAAAAACCATGTAAGCCAACGACCCGGGTTCGATTCCCGGCGGAGACATTTTTTCAACCTTTGCAAAAATGTCAAATTGGGAGGACAGCTCTGGGGAACTTTGATTTAAGCTACGCAACCATTATTCTCTCATTTTCATTTCTCACAATTATATATATACACACACCCACACACACACGCGCGCACACACACACACAGGCGCGCCGGAAGCAATTCTGGATTGGGGGGGGGGGGGCAAACAACCCAGGGGGCTCACTATTTTGGAGGGGGAGGGGGCTCATGTCAAAAATTTTCGGAGGTGACCAGAGGTGTACGCAGAATTTTTTTTTGGGGGGGGGGACAAGACGCGTAAAAATTTTCGAAGAAACTCGAAAGCGAGATAGCGAAGCAACAGAGCTGGTTACGAGCACTGGCGTAAATCACACATATAATCTTTTATTTTGCGAGCGAGCGAAGCGAGCTAGAGAAAAATAACCACTTTTCTAAGTTATATACAATATTTTAATTCCAACTCTTCTTCCTTTTCTTCTTCTTCTTCTTCCTCTCCCTTTTTTTTTTTTTTTTTTTTTTTTTTTTTGGGGGGGGGGCTTTTTGGGGGGGCGAAAATGCATTTTGCCCCCCCACTTTTTCGTTTGGGGGGGGGGGGGCGACTGCCCCCCCTGCCCCCCCCCCCCCCCCCCCCCCCCCCCCCCCCTCCCCCGCTTCCGGCGCCTATGCACACACACACGCATCACCCTCACATAATTATGACATGTCACACACACAACGCAAACGATGGACCGGCCGCACACTGGCTACCAGCCGCACTTCGCAGCATCTACACTATAGCATCCCCATACTAAGTGCCGTAGTTCCTTAGACCATGGTTTTAGGGTATAATCCACCGTTCCAATGACCCAATGGTTTTCTCTTCTAGTCCGTTCCTTAGACCCCCGTTTCGAGGGCCGCTGCGGCACAACCCCGTCTGAAAAAAAATTGAGTGCCCCCCCCCCCTCCCGGATAATAGCTCTATCCATGTCCTTTAAATCGCAATACTGTTTCTTTCCTATGAATAAATTCTTTAATTATAAACAATATTCATAATTCATAGGTAAACGCCGTACTGTACTGGCGAATCGATTCATGTGAGGTACATGTTTGACGACAAGCCAGATATAAAAGATATTCCAGAAAAAGTCCAAGGCACCTTGTGATAAAGCTAGGCACCAGTGCTCAATAATGCATCAGTATTTTCATCCGGCACCTTGCCGAAACTCCACCCAAACTATGTCACATTACTCATTTAACTTAAAGTAAATACACAGCAGCACAGCATTTTATAGAGTATTTTTCTAATTCTCACGCTCAAATTCTTCTCATGATATATGCTGAATCAAAACTTTTTCCATGAATCCTGTAAACTTGAATTGTGCACACAATTGACATTTGAAAACTGGAATCATTTTTAATTTAAATATAGAACAATAACATATTATGTTAATCATACTTTTTTTACATAATGAATTAATGATTAATTCATAAACGAAAACATTATTTCCTTGATTAAAATTAACATTAATTACTTCTTTTAAAATGATTCTTTCATTCCTCACACAATTAACGCAATAATATATCTTTTCTTTAATTAAACTTCCCGCCAGCCCCATTAACCCGCAAACCTTCCTAACCTCCCATCAGAACATTTATACTTTACATTTCGTAACTTTAAGACTCCCCCTAACCTATTCTGTGACGTGTAAGCAATTTAGATAAGGAATGAATCAATCATATATAGGGCAGGATGCTGCAAATATTCCATCGTGTAGCCGGGGAGGGGGGGGGGGGGGGGGTGGCACTCAGTATATAGTGTGCGGTGGGTATGCGCCGCAGAGAAGACCCCCATTTTTACACTATTTTACGTTCCAAAGCATACCGGGGTTTTTTCTTAATGAGAAAAAGAAGAGAGATAACCGTTCCAAAGCACCGCTTTTTTTCATTCCGTCGTTCCGGCCGTTCTGGCTACCCCGGCCCGTTTCGAAGAATATCAGTTTTGGTGAAAAGTTAAAAACGAGTTCCGATTATCCTTATATTTCAATAGCAACCAGTTCCATAGCAATATATTTACATTGCAATCCAGTTCCAAAGACCCCTTTTTTCCAAAATGTTTGTAGTTCTGAAGACCATCCTGTTCATAATACACTCGTTCCGAAGCCCCCTTTTTTGTCTTGCCAGCGGCACATACTTACTACTTTTGGGGTCGAGTGCCCCCCCCCCCCCGCGGGGAACAATGTTAAAAAAAAAAAAATCCCTAAAAGTTTCACTTGCTATCGTTATAAAAACGTAAAGGTTATACTTTTAATACTATTTTTCATATACAGATATGTAAATATGCCAAAAACGTCACTGATTCCATTAGCAATATTGTCAAGCCCACTTATACATGAATATGAAAACAATTTATGAGAACACAATAATAAGGGGTAGGACAATCCTGTAATCTAAAAAAAAAAAAAATCACAAATTTCCAATTTCTCCGAAGAAGATATTTCATTATATGGTACCTGTGTCCTAGATATATCATTGTACTCGTTTTGCAAAAAATATCTGTGGAATAGATATCTTTCTTCATCAACTAGCAGAGGAAACAAATTTACAAGACATTTTCGGTAAAGCAAATGGGAGAGGTACTTGCAAGGAAAATTACTGTGTTGCCAATGTGTGTTAGTCGATTACGAATATAAAAGTTCATAACGTTCTATAATTCTTTATCAGATTTTCCTCACACTTTCCTTGATCTGCTTCTCGCATTTTCAGCTTTTTATTAAAAGTAATAGGGTGCACTTCGCCTTTAAAGATGTGAAAACAACAACAAAGTCCTCAGGTTCTGCTTACATTCTCTCTTAAACTCAAATTTGAATCTGACACACGGATCTGTAATGGAACTTATAACAACCGCGATCTCTCCATTTATTAATGATTTCCTGACCTTCGAAATATAGACGTAGACAGTTATCATCCGAAGAGTCCTCGTTAGGCTCCGTATTGTCCCAGTCTGAAAAAAAAATGAGAAAGAAAAAATCATTCATACCCCGAAGAATATCCTATTACATAGGAGTTTTTTCGACTAGCAGTTCATTTTGACTTTCAATCGAGAGGTTTAGCGTTCAAATCCCAGCCTTTGGCAAGACATTGATCTAATTTGCCAATCTCAGACCCAGGCGTAGAAAACGGGTACCTGGCAGGAAGAAATTCCCTGAATGCATAAAACAATATTCTGCTTAGTCTGTGATGTACTTACTCCAGTAGTATTCCCCTTGTGGGATCTGGGGCCATGTTGCACCGGTTGCAGGACAGTTCCATGTTGAAGTTCCTGCCGGACTCTTGCATCCCAGCCAGATATCCACCGTATTGTGTCCGTACGAGCATGCGATGAAATCATTCTCCTCCTTCGACTCGATCACTAGCATAGTGGCATTGTACTTCTCCCTACAAGTGTCAAAGTGCCTTTGCCATTTGTGCTTGGAGTGGCTGTACTTGTAACACTTGCTCCCGAAAGCATCCCAACCTGATGGGCACGTGTTGTTTCCGTGATAACCTTTCCAGGAATGCGTACAATAACGTAAGAAAATATCAGCATACATGTATGGGCACACTGTAAAAACTACGGTGTTAATTCAACACCATCTCAGTATCAATAAAACAACACCAGTTTGATATTGCGTTACATCTGTTAAAACCACTCCAGTTTGATTCGAAACTAGTGTTATTTTAACACTTATCTGGTTGCCTTAATGAGAAGGGTGAGTTCTGGTCAAGGTGAAAATAAATTTGTGAGCTTTATCATTACTTTCATGTCAGTTTGGGAGAACGCCATGGAAGAAATGTCCCCTGAAAAGAATTGCTTTTCAAGAGCCCTTATAATTCAAAATATGACGAGAAATAGCTGAAAATTTTGGACCAAACTTTCATACCACATTTTCACTGATACACATATCTGTGTGCAGTGGAGGTGAATTTCAGCAGCTCTTTTTAAAAATAATTTCTTCGTTCTCATAATTTTAGAAGATTTTTAAGCCTAACAGTATACACCAATTCGTATGTACTACATAATCAACCTTGTCCAAATGCTTCCAGACAGTGTCTTTCACAATGTAATCGCATGACCACAACTCAACTTCACCTTTAAGCGTCATACATGTGACTAAAGCCTGGGTCACATTTGATTTCAATTAAAGGTACACCCTACTATAGTAATAACTGGTGTGAACGTGTAAGTTTGTGTCTGTTAACAGCAGGGCAGCTTTAGGATATACCTTCAATGACAAATCTCGTTATCGTTATCGTTATCGGACAAAATGTGACCCATGCTTTACACTCTAAGGTCTAAATTCACAATAAAGGAGCCTTGTCTAAGCTATGGTTTACTCCACGTTTAAACCAGGATTTAACCCAAGTGCCATTGAAATTTCCCTCATGAGTTCCGACCTTAAGCGTCATTCATGACTTACACTCTACAGTGGATGATACACCAACCGTTGTCGACATTGCGCTCGTATCTTCCATATTGATCTCGGTGGTAGTCCTTATCGTTGAGGAGTTTGTTGTCATCGCTGGGTTTCCAGTGGTGGTTAGTTTTGACGTTGCAGGGATGGCTGTAAACAGACAATTTTTATTTTTATTTCATCAGTATGGTAAAACTATCCTGTCTCACGACGGTCTATGAACCTAGACAAAAAATGTTAATACCCAGAATCAAACGTATTACTTTACTTAATTCAAAGGGCCCAGTAAGACATATATTTTCATTAAAAGTGAATGTGGTTGAATCTTTAATCACTTGAAGAAACATATTTTAAAGTATCAGGCAAAAAAATGTCTATCGTATTGTGCGAGTATTGCGTTTAATGAGCAGTTGTCTCTTGTGTAGGTCTTTGTTTTCTGTGAGTGTGGAAAGGCAATTATATATGAAAACCTTAAAAAGTATCCTTAATTCTCTTTTAAATTCATTTTGAAAGACATGGCATTATTTGTTTGTTTTTACAATGTGTTTTACCAGGATATCGTAATGTCCCTAAGGGTGTGTGAATGCAATAGTTTTTTTTTTTTGGTTTTTTTTTTTCAATAATGTCTGATTTGTTCCCCGCGCGCACACACACACCCTTACACACGCCACGCCTCTATGGAAAGCCATCGACGCCATAATTACCGGATACGTATGCTCGGATACGTATGCTCAAGTTGAGCATACGTATGCAAACGGACCAATCACAGAGCTTCATTATTAAGTTACGTACCGGGTACGTATGCTCTAGTTAAGCATACGTATGCAAACGGACCAATCACAGAGCTTCATTTAGGCATACGTATGCTAAACTAACTTGCATACTTATGCAAGTTTAATCAACACACGTATGCTTAAATGAAGCTCTGTGGTCCGTTTGCATACGTATGCTCAACTAGAGCATACATATCCGGTACGTAACTTAATAGGGCATACGTATCCGGTACATATCCGATACGCATTATGGCGCCGATGACCTTCCATACGCCTCCACGTGCACACATCCTCAAACCATAACTCAAACACACCCATATACCCAAACACGCGCAAAAACACAATTCGCATGCCAAAGAAAAAGAAAAAAGTCCCCAAAATATTTCTGATGAAAATATACATCATATAAGATACAAAATATAGATACAAAAAATAGATACAAAATATTCTAATAGGTTCTTGAAATAAGTGCATGAACAAAACTGATTTGCGGAAACATCTTACATAGTGAAATACTTTCTCCGTTGCCTGTTTCACACGTTTTACCAGAAATCCCAGGCGGGCAAAGACACGCGAAGCTGTCTATGGTCTCCTCACACAGACCCTGATTTTGGCAAGGCTTTGCCAAACAATCTGAAAAAAAAAACAAAAAAACAAAAAAACAAGACATCGTGTTTATAGGCACAACTGAAATATGATTCCCCAATTTTCGCTAGTTGTTACTATTGGATTTGATGTGAACAGACATACACACCCAAAGCCTTGGGGTTCGCATTAATGTCGCAATGAGTTTTGTCTTGGTCATTTTGCTGGCATCTATTCGTTAGGAGATCCCTAACACACTATCTCCCGTATGTTTCGCAAAGTTTGACAAGACGGTAGTGGAAAGAGGGGAAACAGCGACCGAGCAGAATTTTTTGTCGTTCAAAACTTCAGCAATACTTGAACGTCATTTTTTTTTTTTTCGGAAATGCCCCATGTTCCTTTCTAAGGGAGCTGTTTCGGATGAAAACAAAAAAAATTACCTGGAATTCGACAAACGAACAATCCTGGTTCGGCCGTAGTTGTTGAACGGCTTGAACAGGAGCGCACGGCAGCTGACCTCTGGATCAACTTGGGAATGGATTGTATCCAATGACCGTCAGGTGACAGTTTCCGGGGACAGTGTTCCTCGGTGACTTTCTCTCCATTTATACGTTGAAGCTTTCCTCCGATGTACAGGGAGATGGGTGTGCCACATGACTGCGGGCTCGAACTGAGAGATGGTCGAATTCCTGCCCCTAAAATGATGGAGATCAAGATGCAGACATTTTTTTTTTCTTTAAGTATACGTCGATGAAAAGTGACCGATATAGTAGACGGAGAGGGAGAAACACTTGATTAAGAGCTTTAAAGCCTTATTGACCTTAATATACGGCCTATATACAGAGTTTCAACATTTTATGAACATTTGTCCCTCACATGCAGTCGCGGCTTTTGGGGGGTTACATCCGGCCCGTGCCCCCCCCCCTGTTTTTGAAACCCAAGTGGCATACCTGAAGTACACAACTCTAAGATAATTGTGCCCCCTTTTTTTGAGGTGATGACATGTTTTTCTTGTCAGAAATTGTTTGATTAAAGGTAAAATTGCACCCGAAGAATGGGATGACATTTTAAATGTTTTTTTACTTGTAAGAAAATTTTCTGAATATTGTGCCCCCCCCCCCTTTTATTTTACTTAAAAAAAAAAAAAAATAAATAAAAAAAAAACTGATTCCGCCTCTGCTTACACGTATTCAGTGTATTCAGAGTCTAGGGGCGGTGGACGTTTTTCGAATGGGGTATATCTTTTTAAAAAAGGCACGCTTTGAGGAGAAAACGGGGAGCTAAAATGGATCTGTTTTAAGCATGAAACCAATCACAGAGGGAAGTATCCCTTCTCCTTTAACTGACGAACTACGATAGTTTAAAAAATAGGTATGACTAATATGCAAAACATAGGCATATAGTGCCGTTATCAATAGTAGGATATAATTATCTTGGTACACCTGACGTACTCTCTTAGCGTACAGTCCTGAGTGGAAATCCACTTTTTTAAGTCATATTAGAAATCACTTCGTTTGGAGTGGAATTCACGTTGAAAACAGAGGAATTCACTCTCAAATGAGTACTCTCTCTAAAAAGAGTGAATTTTCACTATATTTTCACTCCCCCGGGAGTGACGTCAGTGATCACTTGTTTAGGAGTGAATATCGAGTGACTATCAAGTGCTCTCTTAGAGGAAGGTTGGAGTTTCACTCTATTTTCACTCCCCCAGGGAGTGACGTCAGTGATCACTCGATTTTCGTTTGTTGTTGTTGTTGTTGTTTTTTTATAAAGTAATTAAACCAGTAGTCAATGGGTTAATTAGGAGTGGATTCAACTTTACGAAAGGAAATGATCCCCAATATGACTCCTAAAAATATTCCACTCCTCTGCATTAAAAAAGTATATACGACACTCGATCGGTGATGTTGGAGTAGTTCCATAACCATGGAGACATGTTCAGCTACGAGAAGCAGCATGGCGACAATCAATTATGAATTAGATATTACAAATATCACAAGCGCGCGTGATAGTATCGTACACAGTGACATATAACTGATAAATCTAATAATCTTAATGGATGCCACAAATGAAAGGAATAAACACCAATGTGAGACAACAGAGTTTCCTAGAGCAATTTCATCTGGTTAAGAAATAAGGAAGTATGTACCGAAGAAATAAGGGAGGTTGCCTTATCTAAAACCTCCATGATTAAATTCATATACATGTATAGTGAGGGATTATAAAAGCCATGCAATATTTCAGTTTTATAATGCAGTGTAATGGGTATTTACACTTAGAATATCCTGATTAAATCTAGATTTACAAGAATCAGAATAATACTTCGATCATTCTGATATAACTCTTCATATGAACAACCGCGTAGCCAGGATTTAATTTTAGGGGGGGGGGGCGGTTGATGAGCAAGCGAAGCGTGCTCGTCAGGGGGGGGGGGGTGCAGTGAGGGGGGGGGGTTGACATTTTGGCAAATTTGAGAGAAAGATAACGGCTCGTGTAGCACCTTTTTTTTGTTTAGGCGAAAAGTTAGTTCGATGCCCTGACTGCTTTTCAATTATTTGGACGCAATACTGCACTGTGTGTAACAGGGGTGGGAGCAGGGAGGGGCCGGGAGTTTCCCTCTTCCCGCGCGAAGTGCGAAAGCTTCGACGTTCTGGCAAATTTGAGAGAAAGATAAAGGGGAGTTTCCCCTTCCCGCGCGAAGCGCGAAAACTTTGCGGTTTTTGCCAATTTTGAGAGAAAGATAAGGCTCGTAGCAACTTTTTAGGCTTTCTTTCTCTCACTTTCCCCTGCTTTTTGGCTCTCTCTCTCTCTCTCTCTCTTTTTTTTAGTTGGCTTTTTTTTGGGGGGGGGCACCGCCCACCGCCCCCTGGTTACGCGCCTGCATATGATGCAGTGTATTCCTCTAACCCAAAGAATTTTCTTATTTAGAAAATTCTTTAGTGTTCCTTTTTCAGTGCCAAAAGGGCGTTCACTCTGAGTTAAAGTATATGAGTTAACGCTCATCTGGCTCCAAACAGACGGTATGTTCTTTGAAATTCAACATGGACAATTCACATATTGAAAAATATCATGTACTTTACTTGGAAATCATTCTTCATTTTCCTCATGTTCAAATGAATTTTATTTCTTATTTTCATTTTGCCCTTCCCTTCTTCCATTCTTCCTTTACGTTTTTCTTTTTTTTTCATTAGTATTAGGACAACTTCAGGAATTTGTCAATTACAATATTTCACAAGGGTAGGTGTCACTCCCTTCCTCCTACTTTTTTTTTCATTTTGATTGATAACTTTCAGGGATGGGTTGATTTTATTTTCACTAAGATGGTTGTCATCCTCTCATTTCATTATTTTTTTTTTGGGGGGGGGGGGACGGCACTGATTTATTTCGGAAGTTGGCCCCGTCCAGACATATATTTTGCTCTATGAATTAGCATAATTGGTTAAACTATTTATTTCTCTCAGTGCTTAACAATGTATGGACAGCGAAGTCACGCATTGATATACTATAAAACATTACCAAAATACACTCAAATACACACCCACGCACGCACACACGCATAATTGTCAGAACGTTGAGAGTGGCATCAAACATACATGTATTCTATTTATTCTAAAATGACATGATGTTAGTATAGACTGGTGCGTGATAGAGTGAAGGAAACTGAAATTAAGAATAATTTCTTCTCCGCATTCATGAGTTCTCCGTGTGTAAGTATAAATGAGCGTTTCAAAGCCTCTCTGAGCTGTATGATGGTCAGAGTTAATGGATTTTTTTCTTGAGGATTGAAGACGGTACAACTGAAAAGTCTATTATTAATTTATGTAGTTACCGGTTATCAGCACAACAGTTGTCAAAAGTCGCTTAAGGACCAATGCTCTCTGATGTTTCTGCAGAGTCTGAAGTGATCGTGATGAAAGAGAAAATGCATATATTAAACACACAGACATATAATTATACAAACCCCGAGGATACACTTCTATAAACTGGTGCACGACAATTCTAAAAGTAGGGTTGCAAATTGGGATCAAGATGATTTTTTTTTCTTGGTGACTATCCACCCACCCCCTCCCCTCTCCCCGCAGACATAAGCGGGAAATGAGTAATTTCATCACCTCTCCCTACGTTAGTGTGTGTATGTAGGGGGGAGGGGGGGGGGGGGGGGGTCCAAAACATATTATGTTTCATTTTTGACCAGCCATACAAATATTATTCTCTGTCTTTAGGTAGATTCCAAAGAAAATACATGTAATCGAAATTTCTATTTATAAAATCACAAAAAACCTGCAGAGACTTCATACATTCATTTTCCCTAATCTTCATATGGAGAAGTGATGGCCAGTGATGACGTTATGATAATCTTACGAAGAAGCCCCTTTTGTTGGTCTTTTTCACAAGTGGCGGATCCAGACGTGGAGAGGTAGGAGGGGTACATGCCCCTCCTTGTACATTAAGGGGTTTCCCCGAAATACCCCCCCCCCCCCTCTCTCTCTCTCTCCTTCTAAATTCGTCATTTCCTATGCTTGTGTGAAGTACATAATATCAAACTTTATTCTCACCATTAACATGATTAACAATGCATAGTTCGGGTATATATTTCTTTGTTTTTGTTTGGTCAATTATTGATATGCTATTTCTGCTTATATCTGTATATGCTTATGAATTATAAATTATATGACTAAGCTAAAAAGAATTTCGTAATTTTACTCTGATATCGTTTAAATTTTAGATTTTGGGGAATGTCTTGGGCTCGTTTTTCTGTCATGTATATAGTGTAAAATAAGATAAACATGTAAAATACCCATTTTAAAAGGTTTTACGGCCAAATATGGCTGAGGAAACATAATCATCCAAAGATGAATTAAACTAAACATTGATTAAGACTAAAATACCTTTGATAAGCCTTTTCACTTCCAAATGCTCAACCAAAAAGGAATATTCCTGAGAACATTAAGTTATTCGGGAATACATACCATGATGCAGCGGTATTTCAAACGTGTGTGTCTCTTTGTATCCCACGACGATCAACTAAAGCCCCGGTGTAAGTTGGGTTTTTATACAGACGTGTATCAATCTGATCTGATATTGTACGTCTGGTGACCTACTGAAAGGATGTGACTGGGAGATTCGAACCTGGGTCAGTTTATAAGCGAAGACAGAGAGAGAAAGAGAGAGAGAGAGCGGGCCGTATATATATACCAAACCAACCCACATCTCCCGGCATGCTTTGATCGGTTGATATACCTTCTCTTTTCGGTTGCAGTCAGCTCAGAAACATGAAATATTCATGTCGTTTGTGGTTTATGATGACTAACAGCATGCAAACACACGCCCCTTGCAAAACCTTGTAACATGGGCTGCGGAACCGGGGGGGGGGGGGGGAAGGGGGTTGGGGGCTGCAGCCCCCCCCCCCCACTTTTTTGAGTAGACACGTTGCACAAAACTTGCGTTTGAACGCAACTCAGGAAAATCAACGAAACTTTATTTTCAACCAATCAGAAGTGCGCATAGGACTAGCGTTTGATTTTTGAGAAGCTGCGATTAAATGCAAGCTTTGTGCAACGGGCCAAAAAAGTCTCGGAAAAAAGGCTCAAAAATTGTCATTAATGAGTGAAATCAGATCAGCCCCCCCCCCCCCCCCCCAAGTGCACTTTCAAAAACGCTCCGCGGCCCCTGGTTAATACGTTACTTTTCTCTCTTTTTTTACGTCTTTGAACATCGGCGTTGATAATATTATGTATGCACTACGAATCCATTTAAACACTCGCCCCTTACAAAATTATAATTATGTAGACTTCGAAATTGTCACTGTTGCTTTTTGTTATTGCATTACTTTTCTTCCTTTCTTAAACGTGGATCCATATAGTGATGTGTGATTATATAGACACGTACGATGGCCCCCCCCCCCCCACTTTTTTTTTGAGTAGACAAGTGTCATAAAACATGGGGGGGGGGGAATCGAAAATTGTCATTAATGAGTTAAATAAAATCAGCCCCCCCCCCCCCCCACTATCAAAAACATAAATTTCTCATATAAATGTATCAAACGTTGTTTGTTTGTTTTGCTGTTTGTTTGGTTTGGGGGGGGGGGGGTTCTTTTTTTTCATTTTTTGGAATGAAAAATAAATGAACAAAATTACTATAAACACATTACATGTATTAATACAGAGTGAAAAAGCTGGGCCTGTAGTGTGTAGTTCCCGCAGTTACGGATACAATGCGCCGTCGTCAATGAACAAAATGAATTATGAAATAAGTTTATTTCCTGAATTTTAAGTAAGCTAACGTCCGATATTGAAAACAACTGTTTAAAAAATAATGTTTGTGTAACAGAGCAAAACAAGTTTTACATGAATTGTCCCTCCTTTGTAAATAGCCTTTCCCCCCCTCCTTCAGTGGAATGGATTAGTCCAGAATCTTCTGGCATTTTTCTGTACTTTCTGTTTGAAAAAAAAGAAGCACCACACTCAGCTCACCAGTCGGAGAGGAGGAGATCAATTAACTCGCCGTTCAGACCGAAATCGTTTTGAATCTGTAACGGTCAACGAAGCACTCACGTTCAGAAGTTCACCTTTTTACCAAAATTTCCCCCTCTCGTTTCTCCATTGTTTGTGGGCGGATTTCGCTCAGAATTTCAGGAATGATTTGAAAGAGTCATATCAATGTGCACATGAAATAAAAAATAAAATGATGAATTACTTTTCATTTTATCAAACCTTTCATGTTTTGTTGTCCTTCAAAACAACCCTCAGATTATTTACAGACAAATCCTGACGTTTCGCTCAATATTCATTATCAAGTACATACATATTCTTCAGACTTTTACGGACCTCGTGACGAAATTTTCGCCATGCCGAAGCCTTACTTTCGGAGATATAATGGAAAATATATTGGGTTATTTTCACAAACTGAAAACTGTGTAGGAACAGTAACCTGAAAAAAAATATGACGTCATGGCTAGAAATCAGACTGTGCGCATGCGCACTATTACATAACACGATCACCTGTTCGAGGCACTGCAGCGCAGAAGTGTCGGCAGACGGTGGTACCTGGAGAAAACTGCCAAAGAAAGACATGTCAGTGCTGTGTCGATGGTAAACGGTAAAGCTATGAGGTCGATAATTAGTTTATTTCTGGTTTATTTCCGTAAATATATATTTGCTATGAATTTCTGAGGCATTTGGAAGATTATTCAAATCTTTCAAAGATTACATTTTCCCCCACGAAATCACGTGAAAGCCGTTTTATGTTTCAAACCCAACAAAAATTAGCATAATGTGGGACTGTATTATTGAGAATGACGTCATCGCCACGGAAAGCGACTCGGTAGATCAGCGTTCGGATTCAAGGTACGAAAATGCATTGTATTTGATTTTTTACAGACATTTTCGGATGCATGGTTTTTAGAAAATGATATTTCACACAAAGTATCTTTAATATCTGATTAATGACATACTCCAATATCTCTTTTGTTTTCCTATTAGAAATGTGTAATTTTAATGTATATTTTGGACTTTTATTTTGTATTTTTAATGTAATGTTTCTTGTACGTTTGTCCCCGTTTTTCCATCGATTTTGAAAAAAAAATATGATGACTAGTTAATCTGCTGATTCCCATTTTCAAAACCATTAAGATCATTCAGATTCATGGTCATATGCCAAAGTTATAGCAGTTTTGCTTCGACACTTCCCCAGCGGTTTCACCGAAACATCGTGTTCATTCAACAGAAAAGCGAGGTCAAATCAATGCGAATTCTTGGGTTAATTGCACCGTTCGGCACTGCCTGTCACCAGCCATGTAGTCTCTTAGTCTTGAGAAAGTTCATCAGTGTCAGTTAAAAGAATGAAGGCTGATCTTGTCACTTGCTTTATGGGCATGAAGTAGTCGGGGTTCTTCTTTCTTCTTGTTCTTCTTCACTGCTATGATATAATCCTTAACGACGGGAGGAATAAAGTGGAAAGACCCTACGTATACATCCTCTTCTGGGTTTTTATTTCCCTGTGTTACATTTTGGCGTCACGGACAGGATTCCTCCAGATGGGACGTCGTCATTCAAGAACCCTGACTGCGCAGGACTGATGTGATCAGCAAGGGATTTGGAAACCTCGATTCCAGAGTGGTTGACATCAGTGTGAAGTATTTTTCGTAATTAATGGACATTTATATACTTTTATCAACATGGCTCAGTCGGCAGGATTCTCATCTCTGCAAAGCCCTGGTCTTCTGTGCAGCTTCAGCGGCTGAGGATTCCGTCAACTTGATCTTGGATGTTGAAGTTTTGTCAATATTACTGTAGGTTAAGGTGTAGCAATGGTAACTGTGTGTATGGTTATGAGAGCTGTAGCTAGGTCGGTTTTGATATTTTAATTGTAGGCTACATTGAATTTGTTTCGAGGTCTCTGTCGGAATGATTTTTGAGGACATAATTTTAGTGTATTTGGTTTAGATTGTGTCTGTCAGAGGAATATTGCTATTCAGATGTTGTGCGAAGTATCATAGTAATGCTGTGTTTTGGAACAGTCCAAACCTCTATTGTATGTAACTTTGGTCGGTTGGGTGGAGCCACAGGATGTTGGAATCCAGAGACACCGATATTTTATATATTGATAGGAGGGATTACAGTATGAGTAGAGCATGTATGCAGCTCTAGCTTTGATGGCTTTGTCAATAATGAATAGTTGGAATATTTCTTGCTTTGACATTTGGGGACATGAAGTGTAAATTTATTGAAAGTATTAGTAATGTTGTTAATTTAGGGTACGCACATTTTGTTGGTTTGTTAGTTTTAGAGACTGCTTTTCAAAAAGCAGGGGAGCCTACGTCCGTAATGTTTTTTTTTTTTTTTTTTTGGTCAGCAATTTTTGTGCGGTAACTGAGTGCGTGTATGGTTTGTTATGGATATTGTATTGCATTGTTTCATATTGATATCTCTTATGTAACTAGGAATTGGCTGGAATTACTGTTTTATTAGTTGAATTAGTTGGGTTGAAGTTTTCAATGTTAATTCCGAAAACCTCGACATGAGACCGGAATTGCATGAGAGAAATACAGTTTGACTATTCGGAACAGTAAAAGAGTTTCTCCGTACCTTTGTTTTTCTGTTAACCTCGTGAGGAGGCCGGAAAGAGCAGATTGGTAGCGTTGAGTATTAGCCATAGGTTACTAGGATTTCTCTGTGAATTGCAATGGTGATAGTGATATCCATGATCGTAACGAAGCAGATTATTTACCTGATGGGTATTTTGTGAAAGTATTAAATTGTTTTGTGTAGGTCTAGAAATGACACTGGGTATAGGTTTATAGGGTGTATATACTGTTCAAATCATTCGGTTTGTGCATGAGAGACGCCTGTAATATGAAGATTTATGTCGATAACAAAGGATTGGCAGTAGACTCTAGAACTGTTAGGATCAGTCGGTTAGCACTTAGTCGGATGTCAATGCTAGGAGCCTCGTCATGAGTCTAGTATTGCGTAGTGAGGAGTGTAGGACTGAAACAGTTGAGTTATGCACTAGATATGTTTTCTGTGATTCTCGTCATGAGACCTGAAAGTTCGTATTAGTGGTGCGGGTAGGCCAATAGTGTTACGATTTGAATTTTCATGTTCTGTGTTATGCAATTTATTTTTTAATCGCACGATTAATATTAGTTTGCATATTGGCAAGGTGGTAGGGTTATAAAATCTGAAACAGGTGTAATGGTGACAAGTTATAAAGGGAATTTAGTGTACACAATTAATTTTTGTAGCCTGAGTGACGGGACGCCACTCAATTAAGCAGGGAAGTGTGTAACAGAGCAAAACAAGTTTTACATGAATTGTCCCTCCTTTGTAAATAGCCTTTCCCCCCCCCCTCCTTCAGTGGAATGGATTAGTCCAGAATCTTCTGGCATTTTTCTGTACTTTCTGTTTGAAAAAAAGAGAAGCACCACACTCAGCTCACCAGCCATGTAGTCTCTTAGTCTTGAGAAAGTTCTCTCCTTTTAAGAGATACTGTGCAGTCATCAGTGTCAGTTAAAAGAATGAAGGCTGATCTTGTCACTTGCTTTATGGGCATGAAGTAGTCGGGGTTCTTCTTTCTTCTTGTTCTTCTTCTTGCATCTTCTTGTTCTTCTTCACTGCTATGATATACTCCTTAACGACGGGAGGAATAAAGTGGAAAGACCCTACGTATACATCCTCTTCTGGGTTTTTATTTCCCTGTGTTACATTAGCATCAAAGATACTCATGAGATCTCGTAATAGAATTACATTCGGGGGGAACTGGCTAAAAGCTCATTTTTAATTGTTTAGCCTGCAGTTAATGGGATATTTGAAAACACTGACAGAAAATTGAATTGAAGCTCTGCTCTGTACAAATAAGTGGATGGCTGCTATTTTGAGTTATTCATTTTTGTTATTCTTTGTTCTTTTTACAGGGTAGTCTCTTCAGTACATAAAAATTGCTTTACAAGAGAGCCCTTGGTTAATTATGATTTCAACAAGATAGGAAGTGATACAGGATTATTAATCATTGGAATACACAATAAAAAAAAATCAAAGTATCTTCTTTCATAGAGACCATAATTATGCTGGAAGGATCATGCATGATCGAGCAGGCACCACAACTGGCATTCTGTTTGTCGTCATTAGGGAGTTTTCGTTCAGCAACGTACGCGAGATTCTAGGACGGAGATTAACAATTGCACATGACAAAGGACGCCTAGGCATTCTTTGTCGAAAATGAAAGAACCGGAACGGCAATACCGTGCTAGATCAAGAGCGCACGATAGATTGCAAATGCATCGTTTGCTCTGAATCTAGGACGAAACTACTGTTCCGGTTCTTCAATTTTCCACAAAGAATGCCTAGGCGTCCTTTGTCATGTGCAATTGTTAATCTCCGTCCTAGAATCTCGCGTACGTTGCTGAACGAAAACTCCCTATTGACATTTTGTTCAAGGAAATTAAACGAGGCAGCTGAACCATTGGCGTAGACAGGTCCTCATATATGTGGGGGGGGGGGGGGTATGATTTCCCTCAAGGAACATATATATATATATATATATATATATATATATATATATACACACACACACACACACGCGCGCACACACACCCAACACACACACACGCACACACACACGCATGCACCCACACACACGCACATATGCGCGCGCGCGCGTGTGTGTGTGTGTATAAGTCTATGATTAGAAATGCAGAATCATATCACAAAATATATCCTTCATGTAGATCGGAATTAGAAATACATACCATGGTCGGCATGCTACAGACGATTATGAGCCTCAAGGTGCTTTTAAAAGAACTTTACCACTGTACCGATGTAACTATAGTTACCATTATATCAGCCCTGGTCATATCATCAGTAGGATACTACCCTGTAAACAAAGAAAAAAAAGCATTCAAATATTAACACTTGTTACTTGATACTTGATAAAAGAAGAGAATAAAAAATGTCTCCCGTGATGACCTTCTATTGATGACTTTCGTTGTTGTGTCCGAGGGGCCATTGTTTTCGTCACAGGGTGGATTCTTAATGATGATGATACACTCGAAGTGAGGGTGGAAAGTCAACTTCTGGGCCCCGTTGCATAAAACTTACCATTAACGGTAACTTTGCCATCAACGGTAACTCCCATGGAAACCTTGATTTTGATTGGCTGTTGAGTGATTTTGCCATGGTAGTTACCATTGATAGCAGAGTTACCCTTGACGGTAAGTTTTATGCAACGGGCCCCTGTTGTTTTTTTATTTATTTATTATTATATCTTTTGACTGCACAAAAATATAACAATGTATTTTGATCGAAATTGCAACCGTGAACGGAAATCACAGAATAATTCCCCTTGAAACGTACAAGTAGAAGATGTCTGTCTGTCTTTCTCCCTCTGCGAAATTTTATTGACCAACCAAGCTCAAACGTTGTCTGTGATACCAATGATAATTACGAAGAAGTTTATTAAATGCCAATTGACGACGTAACAAGCTTCGATAAGTGATAAGTATGCGTAAAATCAAAGCGCCAGTTTTCGAGATCACTATTTCTAAGCATGACTGCGTTGCGGATTTGAAAGCTTTTGCCAGCTGCCAATATTTTAATGGCAAATCAAAATTATCATGGTTGTTATAGCAACCCCTGATTTCGCACGTTTTACAACCTTTGCTGAACCCTACTCTAAATTAGTGGGGTTTTTTAAAGTACATGCATGTATATTCATATCCAACGACTGAGTGTAGGTTCGTTATAAAGCGTCCTTCGGCGCCATCGACGGTTCGAATGCATTACAGGATCACGTGGCAGACTGCACCACTCGAAAGAGCTCTTTACTATGTATTGTCTACTAAGAATTTCATGATTTTGTTGTAAAATATTTCATTTACAATTTTCCTTTAAAGTGGCATCGCCTTTTGTCACGATACTGAAAAACAAAAGGGATTTGTTTGAGAATACTGAAAACACACCGTTACCGTGGTAACGATTCTATACTTGTAAATATTCTTTTATTGTAAAGGCTTGGAGAAATTTTGTCAAGAATATGATCATTGTAATTGGCATTTGCACTCTCTTTGAGTGGATATATTGCGTATTATACATGTCTGAATCCAGTGTTGTAGCTAGAGCATTTTGAGTGGTGGTTGCAACTTCATGGACTTTGACCTGCGTGTGGAGTGAGCGCAGCGAACGGACCTTCACGATTATCGACCAGGGGTCCAGGGGCAATACCGCAGCGGGGGTCAGGGGGCAGCGCCCCCTAAGCTTTTGCCTTATACAACATTTGAGGCCCAAAATCCCAATTTCTAGATACCCAAATGACTGAAATGAGTCACACATAAATGGCTGTAACTGAAACAAATTCATACTGCATTAGTAAGTAGAAATAATTTATAACAGTATGAAATAGATAATGAATTAAATGCAATAAAAAAAGCACAAAAAACAAAGAGCTGTGTTGTTTTATTCATTCAGCTATACTACTTAGTACTTACTTACCTAAGTCAGCTTCACTTTCACTTTGTAACGCTTTTCCTTTGGACTAGACCACACCAAGTAATATTAATAGTGGTCATATTGACCACGGATGCAAAAATATTACTCATTTTCTATCGCATGTACTAAAGGTATGGGGGGATAAGATATTTCAAATACTTCCTTTCAAATTCAGCTCTTAAATCATCTCATTCCTACCTTAAATGACCGTTAGGAAGAACTTCTGACATTTCCCGTAAAATCCAAAGTCAAAATCATGTCCAAAACCGAAGAAATCCCCCCCCCCCGAATTTTTTTCACGATCGCATGTTGTTTTCATTCCGCCGATGTTTTAGACTAAAATCGGCCAATAAAATTTTGTCCAAAAAGAAACTCGGTATCGCGTGCGCACATCGATCTCTACGATCGCGCAGGCAGAAAATCGGGACTTTTACGTGTGCGCGATAGGGGCCGAATTTTTTACGACCGATCTTTTGGGGGCCGGGAGATATCTAGTCTGCGCTCGCGGCGATCAGGAAATGTACACAATGACCTCCGATACTCCGTTTCGCTAGTATTGACAATAAATTACGGATTTCATTATTGAAATGATCTTTTCCAACATCGGTGAGTTGAATTTATTGTATTTCATGGATATGTTGGTGTCGGTTCTTGTAAATTAAATGCCGATTTTGAGTGAATGTTAGTGACTTTTGTGCAGTGGTGTTTGAAAGTGCTGAGGTGTATGACTGCCTAGATACACACGAAGTATGGTAAGGACGCTATCAGTGAACGAACTTGACTGCCTTTGCAAATGGGAAATCATCGATCGCGAACCAGCAATTGCCCCGCGAGATATGTCCGCGGGCCTTGGTAGCGGACCCCGTCAGAGATGCGACCGGAGGCGTATATATACGTAGCTAGCTAGCTAGCTATATGCGCTATCGTACGTTCGGATTACAATCAATTTATTTTATCTTGATTTCAGTTTCAGATTAAACGAGTGTACTATACTTACAAGTCAAGTCATTAAATTATATTCATGGATTGGTCAATATCTAAGCACAAGAAGGTAATTTCTGCGCATTATATGTGTGTTTTGGGGCAATTAATACACATCAAGTTTGGGAAAATAGTGGTGGGCGGGAGACTGATTTTCAGCCAGAGTGCCGGGCGGAAAATGTGAGTGGTGGGCGGGGCCGCCCACCGCCGCCCACCGTAGCTACATCCCTGTCTGAATCATTAATGTTTTCATTATTACTTTCGACTAAAACAACAGCTATTACCAAAGAACCATCCAACTATTCTTCTGGCTTGTCACGAAATAACGAATACAAGATGCACTTTCGTCCAGTTGCCATGTAACCTCACACTATATGCACTCAGTTCGACAGAATAGAGTGAATTTGCAGACAACACGCCGCATCAAAACTAGGAAGACTCCGATTAGAGACATTTTGAGTTTACATTTTAGTTTATTTTATTTATTTCTCATTTCTCAATATAACAAAATACAAATGAAATACATATATTCATAGTACAGAAATAGATAACAATATACAGATAGGATAGTAAATCTCAACTTAACAATTGAAATTCCGTAATAGACAAAGTAAAAATAGAGGTGGCTGATTTCCTGAATCGTGTCAAAAAGCAAAAGGAGACAAGACTCAGAATCAGTTCAGGGAGTCCAGTTTAAAAATACTAAGTTAGGATGTATTTAGAAATAAGAAAATAAAAAACAACAAAGGAGAATCGCTCTGCCTGTGCATTTAGAACAAATTAACAAGGAAGTGGAAGAAAGATTCATCCATCTTCATAATTATGACAAATAATAGTCGAAATTTTCGACATTTCATTTATTCATTATTATCAGTAACTGAAACTTTTATATGCACATACAATGGTTTTTATAAACATCATAAGGATCTTGGTATTTATAAATGAGGAATTAACCAGATTCTCTCTTTAATAGTGCAAGGTTTATAGTCACCCTTTGTAGGGCCCATTCCCTCCCCCCAAGTGCCCTGTTTTGTTGCCCCCCCCCCCCACTGTAAAAGACGCTACGCCGCCCCTGTAGCTGTTCACGGTGCAACTAACTTTTAGTAAATGTGAAGGTATTGAAAGGAGCACCGAAAACTATCTTGCTTCCTGAGCAAGCCGTAAGCGATGATACGATCATCGAAGACTACACTTGGTATTATACACAATATGCTGATCAAGGTATGAATATCTCACATATCTTGAATAATGAAATATGTTATTCGGAAACCAGTGAAAGGACCCCGCTATGTTAAGTTTGTTTTACGATGCGGTAACACGTGAATTGTTCCAGCATTCTGAAAAATGAGCCCCTATTTCGCACAAAACGAAGATGTTTCTTCGGCATTAAATCTCTATTTTAAGTTAATGCAAAGTGTCAGAGATAGGAGAGTCGAAATGGGTAAAAGAAAAAGATCCCATTATTTTAATTGTCTACACACGTCTGCGAGTTTTGCATATAACCACGGGCGTCGGTAGACGATTTTGAATGGGGGAGGGAATTTGCGATGTTGCACCAAATTTTCAAAAAGGTACCTGAATTTTTTTTCCCAATAAGCAAAAAAAAAAAGAAAAGAATAAAACAGCTACAGAGTTTGGAGATTTGCCTATAGTCTATAAAAATGTAAAATTTGACGACAAAAATCTGATGGAAGGGGGGGGGGGGGGGGGGGGGGGTGGGGGTGTGTAATCCTTACAAACCTCCTCTCGTGATGCCTTTTATATCATATGAATATGTCGGTAATTTGGGCATAGGTGAATTAAGAACCAAGGACAAACGTGTAATGAAAATCGTGTTTCTTTTTTGTTGAAATAAGTTTATTCACCACAATTGGAATAAAAGTTTAAATGACCAACATTTCAAAAAGAATTTAATACATGTAATATATAACGTATCACAGGGGCGGATCGAGGATATTGAATAAGAGGGGGCACACAAATGCAGGTTTGTCAACTTTTGGATATATATAGCTGACGATGAAGGTAACATAAAGCGAAGGTTACATTATTATTAAGATCTAGGATTTTAGTGAAGGGAGCACATATTTTAATCTTAAGTTGCTCTATTGCAAAATTTACACAATCATTTATCGTTGAAATTATGTCGATATTCAAAAGCTTCCCTTTTGTAATGATAATGAAAAAAAAAGAATCTAATGTTATAACATAAAAATCCATAGGATAACCATTTTAAAGATTTCGATTTTAGAAAGATGAAATTTGCATATGGTAATAGAGGAACAAAAATGGAGGTTCTTGCAAAATAATAGATCACATTGTCATATTTAATTTACGATATTTCGTACTCAACTCGCTCCCTTAGCTCGATTGAAGAAAATAATTGGTATTGATAATGATTATTATTGATAATAATAAAAGCTTACTCTTTTCAAAAAGATGTATACTACTTTCCAATCGTCATAATAAATTTAGCAAAACATTGATGCCGATCTGCTTTAGCGCATGAAGTATGCAAGAATTAAGGAACAAGATTCGATTAAAAAGAGCTTCGTATACTTATCACAGTGACATTGGACGTTAAGGCTATTCTTTTTATTTACCCTCAAACCATATGATATGATCATGAAATCTCGATTTGAAATATCAAAAGTGTACTCACAAAGCCATGGTAACATACAAAAGTTATGTTTAGTTTTTCAACAACACTTCTGATACCTTGTTTTCACCTCGAATTCCTTTCACTATACATTATTAGCCCACAAGTTTCCCATGGATCGATCCAATCTGAATTCTGACGTTCTTGCTTTCCATAACGCTTTAGACTGACCCGAGTGTCCTCAACAAACGTTTACTTTTGACACACTGATTTCAACTTCCATGAGCAACTGCGATCCCTAAACCCGTCAAAAAACAAAATGAGACAGTTATCGGTACTTGGCGCTCTGTCTGGTTCTCCTCTGTCCCAATCTAAAAAAAGAAAAGAAAAAAGAGAGAAAACAAAAGAAAGGAATAACATAAGCCTATAAAACAAATAATTACAAAAAATTATCAAATGTATTTTCATAATTAATTTAAAAAAACAAATGCTTCTGTAATTGGACAGATTTACTCTTCATTGCTTCATTGGCTTCGTAGGATAGAGCAAAGAGCCTGTCTAATTTTAACCAATAAAACAAACATTGTTACTGAATTTTAGGTAAAATAAGAAAATTATTTAAATGCAGATGATCATCAAATTGGTCCTAAAACTATGTCCCTCCATACTTAAACTTTTTATGGGCTTGTTCCCTATGGGCCTAGGTCTGTATTTTGTCATCTAGGTATGGCGCAAATCCATTTTGAAATTCGGGGGGGGGGGGACATTCGCCTCCAAAATTCTCTGACAAGCAAAAAAAGAAAAGAAAAAGAAAAAATTTATTCAAAAAGGTGGGGGGGGGGGGGGGGGTTTAGGGTTAGGATTTGCGCCCATGTCTAGGTCCATATTTAATCAAGTCTCTTAATCTAAAAAGTAAAATTTACAATGTTTCAACAAGAAAGGAATGAATATCCACTCACTCCAGTAGCCGATTGGTTCTGGCCAAGTTGCACCACTTGAGGGACAGGACCAGTTCTTAGTACCCGCTGGACTCCAGCATCCCATCCAGATTAAAGGGGAGTGGTCTGTGTACATGCTCGTGATGAAATCCTCCTCCTCCTTTGATTCGACGACCAGCATTGTGGCATTGAGGACATTCTCACAATGATTGAAATTAACTTGCCATGATAACTCCAAGGCATTGAACTTGTAGCACTTGCTACCAAAGGCGTCCCAGTCTGTCGGGCATGTTCTGATGTTATATGAACCTTCAAGGAATTAAGAGCAGATCATAATACACGATTGTAACACCGTTATCATGGTCATGATAGTAATAGTCGCAACTCATAGGCCCAGGTCTCTAGTTGTTGCATGAGTTTTTACTGTTTGCCCTAAAGTCAAAATTAAGTCCGAGCGTACGAAAAAAAAAACTTTTATAAAAGTGGATATTACTGCTTTTATCTTTGAATCATGACAAGTTCCAAAATGGCTAATAAGGGGATATGTATACGCAATTTGACTTTCAACCAATCAAATCACAGTATTTGATTTTTATTTCTGAAGCGCATTCTGTCTAAATGTTTTTTTTTTCTAGAGGCCCTTAATGTCTGAATGGGAGGGGGGGGGGGGACTCACAAAAATAAAAAATGAAACAAAACTGACAGTCTTGAGTGAGCCGGTGAGATCATCAAAATGATGTTCCTGGGAAAGAAGTGATGTCAGGGGTAATATCTCCCGGCCACCTTCCGGAAATACCATGCCCCCTAACAAAAGCACGAAACAAAAGTAATCAATGAGTGGAATACTATGTTGGGCCGAAGGGGGGGGGGGGGGGGATTACTCCCTTACCGTTCGATGTTGACGATATCCCGCTTGCATTTTCCATTTCGGCTGTGATGGTATTCGCCGTGATTGACGAGTCCGCTTCCATTAGTGAAGTCAGGTTTGAAATGATACCGACGGCTTTCAACAAGAACATTCAGTTGATCAAATTATTTTATGAAATACTATACTGTGCTTTGATGTATATCAGGAACACACTTTTCTGCAGAGGAGATATTCACGTGACCTCAGGAACCATATAGTAACCAACCAAACCCTCGCAGGGCAGCTAGTGTATTTATACTATTGATAGGAGTCACAATGTAGGCCTACTTGTTTTATGTTTGCAAAGCGTGTACCGTTTTATTGTGGATAGGCTTTCAAAAATATTCGCACGTGTATCAAATTGATGCCAGATACTAGTATTTCATATGACGAAACAGCAAAAACATCTTCAGAAACAATTTTATTATTTGTTCGGGGGTGTCTATGTAGAGTGGGGTAGGGTGGGTGAGAACCCCATTTAAAATGTCGGTAGTCAAATATTAAATTATCCATGGCAAATCTAAAACTTTTTAAACCCATATCGGCATGTAAACAGGTGGTAAAAAAGACAAATAAAGACCTCTTTTCCGGCGATTTGGGGGACACATACATGTATTCCCAACCCTTAAAATATATTGCCATGCCTTTCACTTTTAGTGACGCTTCTTCGTAGTCTATATAGCCTTACCTGTGTCACACGTTATACCAGTAAACTCAGACGGGCAAAGACATACGAAGCTGTCTATGGTCTCCTCGCACTGACCCTGATTTTGGCAAGGATTTGCCAAACAATCTGAATAAGAAATACAAGACATCGTGTTTTATACCATCACTATCTGACATATTCTGAATGTTTTTGTTTTATGAAATCAATTGTTTAATAGACAAATAAAAGGACAGGCTTGAAAAAAGGAGTTCAAGTGTTTGTCAAATGACTTTGTAGAAGAACACAAATTGTAAACACACACACACACACACACAAACAAAAAATACAAAACAAACCCAAAACAAGAAAAGACAAATAATGGGGGATTTCTACCTGGACTACGACAAACAAACAGTCCTAAGTTGTCTACAGATGTTGAACGGCTCGAACAGGAATGCACGGCAGCCGACCTCCGAATCAACTTAGGAATGGATTGTATGCACTGACCGTCAGGCGTCATTTTCTTGGGACAGTGTTCCTCTGTGACTTTCTCTCCATGTATACGTTGGAGTTTTCCTCCGCTGTAAATAGAGATGGGTGTACCACAGGACTGGGAGGTGGATCTGAGCGAAGGCCGAACCTCTGAAACTGCATAATAGGAAACGAGAAGCGGAACATTTTGGGAAGGACTTTCTTAAAAGAATCTCGTAAAATTCCCAACGAAAAGAAACGTATTCCGAAGAATCTAGACGTACAAGATAGTGTCTGCATTGGGAAGACGGGGGATAAAATTTCATTGAATACATAGAAATTTCATTTTAGATGCCATTTGTTCATAAAAAAAAGAGGAGAAACATTACATATGCACTTTTTATTGTTGGCAAAGGCAAGCATGTATAGAGCGAACTAACATAAATCCATAGATTTACCGGTGACCATCACGAAAGTTGCCATCCAAAGCCGGTTCAACAATTGAGCTCTCAATCGAATCTTCATGAAGGAAAGACAAAAGAAAATATGTCACAATGATGTTTGAGGAATAGACAGCATCCACATTCAAAGTATACTTACACCCCCCCCCCCCCCAAACTGGGTAACATATATGACATAATAGAGAATGGAAATCGACAGATAGACAAGAATCGACAAGAACATTTTTAAACAAAATGTAAGCCACCACACACACACATCTGAATATATATACTCTGTGTATGTGTGTGTGTGTGTGTGTGTGTGTGTGTGTATATATATATATATATATATATATATATATATATATAACTCTATGATTAGACATGCAGAATCATATCACAAAATATGTCCTTCATGCAGATCGGAATTAGAAATACATTCCATGGTCGGCATGCTACAGACGACTATGAGCCTCAAGGTGCTTTTTAAAGAACTTTACCACTATACCGATGTAACTATAGTTACCATTATATCAGCCCTGGTCATATCATCAGTAGTATACTACGCTGTAAACAAATAAATAAACAAACGCAAATATTAAACTTGTTACTTGATACTTGATAAAAGAAGAGAATAAACAAAATGTCCCCCGTGATGACCTTCTATTGATGACTTTCTTTGTTGTGTCCGACATGTCAGAGGGGCCATTGTTTTCGTCACAGTAAAAAAAAAGGGGGGGGGGGGGATTGTTAATCATGATGATACACTCGAAGTGAGGGTGGAAAGTCAACTTCTGTTGTTTTTTTTAATTATATCTTTTGACTGCACAAAAATATAACAATTCATTTTGATCGAAATTCAACCGTGAACGGAAATCATAGAATAATTCCACTTGAAACTTACAAGTAGAAGATGTCTGTCTTTCTCCCTCTGCGAAATTTTGTTGACCAACCAAGCTCAAGCGCTGTCTGTGATACCAATGATAATTACGAAGAAGTTTATTAAATGCCAATTGACGACGTAACAAGCTTCGATAAGTGATAAGTATACGTAAAATCAAAGTGCCAGTTTTCGAGATCACTATTTCTAAGCATGACTGCGTTACGGATTTGAAAGCTTTTGCCAGCTGCCAATATTTTAATGGCAAATCAAAATTACCATGGTTGTTATAGCAACCCCTGATTTTGCACGTTTTACAACCTTTGTTTAACCCTACACTAACCACTCGAAAGAGCTCTTTACTACGTATTGTCTTCTAAGAATTTCATGAGTTTTTTGTCAAATATTTCATTTACAATTTTCCTTTAAAGTGGCCTCGCCTTTTATCACAATATTGTCAAACAAACGAGATTTGTTTGAGAATACTGAAAACACACCGTGACGACTATATACTTATGAATATGTTTTTATTGTAGAGGCCTTGAATATATTTTGTCATGAATATGATCACTGTAATTGCCATTTGCACCCTTTTTGAGTGGATATATTGCGTATTATACATGCCCGAATCACTAATGCTATTATTACTTTCGACGACAATAGCTATTACAAAAGAACCATCCAACTATTCTTCTGGCTTGTCACGTAATAACGAATACAAGATGCACTTTCGTCCAGTTGCCATGTAACCTCACACTACATGCACTCAGTTCGACAGAATAGAGTGAATTTGCAGACAACACACCGCATCAAAACTAGGAAGACTCCGATTAGAGACATTTTGAGTTTACATTTTATTTTATTTTATTTATTTCTCATTTCTCAATATAACAAAATACAAATGAAATACATATATTCATAGTAAAGAAATAGATAACAATATACAGATAGGATAGTAAATCTCAACTTAACAATTGAAATTCCGTAATAGACAAAGTAAAAATTGAGGAGAAATGAGAGGAAACCAGCCCAAAAGCGTAGCTTGTAAGAGGTGGCTGATTTCCTGAATCGTAAAACAATTGTCAAAAAGTAAAAGAGACAAGACTCAGAATCAGTTCAGGGAGTCCAGTTTAAAAATACTAAGTTAGGATGTATTTAGAAATAAGAAAATAAAAAACAACAAAGGAGAATCGCTCTGCCTGTGCATTTAGAACAAATTAACAAGGAAGTGGAAGAAGGATTCATCCATCTTCATAATTATGACAAATAATAGTCGAAATTTTCGACATTTCATTTATTCATTATTATCAGTAACTGAAACTTTTATATGCACATACAATGGTTTTTATAAACATCATAAGGATCTTGGTATTTATAAATGAGGAATTAACCAGAATCTCTCTTTAATAGTGCAAGGTTTATAGTCACCCTTTGTAGGGCCCATTCCCTCCCCCAAGTGCCCTGTTTTGTTGCCCCCCCCCCCCACTGTAAAAGACGCTACGCCGCCCCTGTAGCTGTTCATGGTGCAACTAACTTTTAGTAAATGTGAAGGTATTGAAAGGAGCACCGAAAAATATCTTGCTCCCTGAGCAAGCCGTAAGCGATGATACGATCATCGAAGACTACATTTGGTATTATACACAATATGCTGATCAAGGTATGAATATCTCACATATCTTGAATAATGAAATATGTTATTCGGAAACCAGTGAAAGGACCCCGCTATGTTAAGTTTGTTTTACGATGCGTGAATTGTTCCAGCATTCTGAAAAATGAGCTCCTATTTCGCACAAAACGAAGAAGTTTCTTCGGCATTAAATCTCTATTTTAAGTTAATGCAAAGTGTCAGAGATTGGAGAGTCGAAAAGGGTAAAAGAAAAAGATCCCATTATTTTAAGTGTCTACATACGTCTGCGAGTTTTGCATATAACCACGGGCGTCGGTAGACGATTTTGAATGGGGGAGGGAATTTGGGATGTTGGACCAAATTTTCAAAAAGGTACCGGAATTTTTCCCCAATGAGCAAATAAAAAAGAATAAAACGGCTACAGAGTGTGGAGATTTGCCGATAGTCTATAAAAATGTAAAATTTGACGACAGAAATCTGATGGAAAGGGGGGGGGGGGGGGGGAGGGCGGGGTGTGTGTAATCCTTACAAACCTCCTCTCGTGATGCCTTTTATATTATATGAATATGTCGGTAATTTGGGCATAGGTGAATTAAGAACCCAGGACAAACGTGTAATGAAAATCGTGTTTCTTTTTTGTTGAAATAAGTTTATTTACCACAACTGGAATAAAAGTTTAAATGACCAACATTTCAAAAAGAATTTAATATATAACGTATCACAGGGGCGGATCGACGGGGGCACACAAATGCAGGTTTGTCAACTTTTGGAAAAGGGAGACCTGTATCTTTGGGGTCTCACCAGCTCTCCAAAAGTCGCTCAGTGGGGGGGGGGGGGGGGGGGGGCTTGTCATAATTCTATGACAAGCCCCCCCCCCCCAAAAAAAAGGTTTTCGTTCTAAAAGGGGGGGGGGGGATAAAATGCATACTTTTCTTTCAAAGGGGGGGGGGGGGGCAAGGGCAGGATGTGCCACCCCCTAAATCCGCCACTGACGTATCATAATATATTATAGCTGACGATGAAGGTAACATAAAGCGAAGGTTACATTATTATTACGATCTAGGATTTAAGTGAAGGGAGCACATATTTTAATCTTAAGTTGCTCTATTGCAAAATTTACACAAACAATCATTTATCGTTGAAATTATGTCGATATTCAAAAGCTTCCCTTTTGTAATGATAATGAAAAAAAAAGAATCTAATGTTATAACATAAAAATCCATAGGATAACCATTTTAAAGATTTCGATTTTAGAAAGATGAAATTTGCATATGGTAATAGAGGAACAAAAATGGAGGTTCTTGCAAAATAATAGATCACATTGTCATATTTAATTTACGATTTTTCGTACTCAACTCGCTCCCTTAGCTCGATTGAAGAATATAATTGGTATTGATGATAATGATTATTATTAATAATGATAAAAGCTTACTCTTTTCAAAAAGATGTATACTACCTTCCAATCGTCATAATAAATTTAGCAAAACATTGCTGCCAATCTGCTTTAGCGCATGAAGTATGCAAGAAGGAACAAGATTCGATTAAAAAGAGCTTCGTATACTTATCACAGTGACATTGGACGTTAAGGCTATTCTTTTTATTTACCCTCAAACCATATGATATGATCATGAAATCTCGATTTGAAATATCAAAAGTGTACTCACATAGCCATGGTAACATACAAAAGTTATGTTTAGTTTTTCAACAACACTTCTGATACCTTGTTTTCACCTCGAATTCCTTTCACTATACATTATTAGCCCACAAGTTTCCCATGGATCGATCCAATCTGAATTCTGACGTTCTTGCTTTCCATAACGCTTTAGACTGACCCGAGTGTCCTCAACAAACGTTTACTTTTGACACACTGATTTCAACTTCCATGAGCAACTGCGATCCCTAAACCCGTCAAAATACAAAATGAGACAGTTATCGCTTTTTGGCGCTCTGTTTGGTTCTCCTCTGTCCCAATCTAAAATAAAAAAATAAAAAAATGAGAGAAAACAAAAGAAAGGAATAACATAAGCCTATAAAACCAATAATGACAAAAAATTATCAAATGTATTTTCATAATTAATTTTAAAAAACAAATGCTTCTGTAATTGGACAGATTTACTCTTCATTGCTTCATTGGCTTCGTAGGATAGAGCAAAGAGCCTGTCTAATTTTAACCAATAAAACAAACATTGTTACTGAATTTTAGGTAAAACAAGAAAATTATTTAAATGCAGATGATCATCGAATTGGTCCTAAAACTATGTCCCACCATACTTAAACTTTTTATGGGCTTGTTCCCTATGGGCCTAGGTCTGTATTTTGTCATCTAGGTGTGGCGCAAATCCATTTTGAAATTCGGGGGGGGGGGGGGGGACATTCGCCTCCAAAATTCTCTGACAAGCAAAAAAAAAAAAAGAAAAAAAAAGTTATTCAAAAAGGTGGGGGGGGGGTTAGGGTTAGGATTTGCGCCCATGTCAAGGTCCATATTTAATCAAGTCTCTTAATCTAAAAAGTAAAATTTACAATGTTTCTACAAGAAAGGAATGAATATCCACTCACTCCAATAGCCGATTGGTTCTGGCCAAGTTGCACCACTTGAGGGACAGGACCAGTTCTTAGTACCCGCTGGACTCCAGCATCCCATCCACATTAAAGGGGAATGGGCTGTGTACATGCTCGCGATGAAATCATCCTCCTCCTTTGATTCGACGACCAGCATTGTGGCATTGAAGACATTCTCACAATGATTGAAATGAACTTGCCATGATAGCATCAAAGCATTGAACTTGTAGCACTTGCTGCCAAAGGCGTCCCAGTCTGTCGGGCATGTTTTGATGTCATATGAACCTTCAAGGAAGAGCAGATCATAATACACGATTGTAACATCGTTATCATGGTCATGATAGTAATAGTCGCAATTCATAGGCCCAGGTCTTTAGTTATTGCATGAGTTTTTACAGTTTTCCTTAAAGTCAAAACTAAGTCCGAGCGTACGAAAAACTGTAAATATTGACTGCTTTTATTTTTCAATCATGTCAAGTTACAAAATGGCTAATAAGGGAATATGTATACGCAATTAGACTTTCAACCAATCAAATCACTGAATTTGGACTTGTGCTTGATTTCTGAAGTGCATTCTGTCTGATTTTTTTTTTCTGAATGGACAAATAACCCCAAAAACAACAAACACAAAAAGAAAAAAAAACAAACTGCCAGTCATGATTGAGCCGGTGAGATCATCAAAATGATGTTCCTGGGAAAGAAGTGATGTCAGGGGTAATATCTCCTGGCCACCTTCTGGAAATCCCATGCCCCCTAACAAAAGTACGAAACTAAAGTAATCAATGAGTGGAATACTATGTTGGGCCGAACTAGGAAAAATTGCTCCCCTACCGTTCGCTGTCGACGATATCCCGCTTGCATTTTCCATTTCCATTGTGATTGTATTCGCCGTGATTGACGAGTCCGCTTCCATTAGTGTAGTCAGGTTTGAAATGATACCGACGGCTATCAACAAGAACATTCAGTTGATCAAATTATTTTATGAAATACTACTGTGCTGGGATGTATATCAGGAACACACTTTTCTGCAGAGGAGGTATTCACGTGACCTCAGGAACCATATAGTAACCAACCAAACCCTCGCAGGGCAGCTAGTGTGTTTATACTATTGATAGGAGTCACAATGTAGGCCTACTTGTTTTATGTTAGCAAACCGTTTTATTGTGGATAGGCTTTCAAAAATATTCGCAAGTGTATCAAATTGATGCCAGATACTAGTATTTCATATGACGAAACAATAAAAACATCTTCAGAAACAATTTTACTCTGTTCGGGGGTGTCTATGTAGAGTGGGGTAGGGTGGGTGACAACCCCATTTAAAATTTCGGTAGTCAAATATCAAATTGTCCATGGCAAATCTAAAACTTTTTAAACCCATGTTGGCATGTAAAAAAGACAAATAAAGATCTCTTTTCCTGCGATTTTGGGGACACATACATGTATTCCCAACCCTTAAAATATATTGCCATGCCTTTCACTTTTATTGACGCTTTTAGTGACGCTTTTAGTGACGTTTCTTCGTAGTCTATATAGCCTTACCTGTGTCACACGTTATACCAGTAAACTCAGACGGGCAAAGACATGCGAAGCTGTCTATGGTCTCCTCGCACTGACCCTGATTTTGGCAAGGTTTTGCCAAACAATCTAAATAAGAAATACAAGACATCGTGTTTATACCATCACTGTTTTTGTTTTATGAAATCAATTGTTTAATAGACAAATAAAAGAACAGGCTTGAGAAAAGGAGTTCTTCAAGTGTTTGTCAAATGACTTTGTAGAACACAAATTGTAAACACACACACACACACAAAAAAAAAAATACAAAAAAACCCAAAACAAGAAAAGATAAATAATGGGGGATTTCTACCTGGACTACGACAAACAAACAGTCCTGAGTTGTCTACAAATGTTGAACGGCTCGAACAGGAATGCACGGCAGCCGACCTCCGGATCAACTTAGGAATGGATTGTATCCACTGACTGTCAGGTGTCATTTTCTTGGGACAGTGTTCTTCTGTGACTTTCTCTCCATGTTTACGTTGGAGTTTTCCTCCGCTGTAAATGGAGATGGGTGTACCACAGGACTGGGAGGTGGAACTGAGCGAAGGTCGAACCTCTGAAACTGCATAATAGGAAACGAGAAGCAGAACATTTTGGGAAGGACTTTCTTAAAAGAATGTCGTAAAATTCCCAACGAAAAGAAACGTATTTCCAAAGAATCTAGACGTACAAGATATTGTCTGCATTGGGAAGACGGGGGATGAAATTTCCTTGAATACATATAAATTTCATTTTAGATGCCATTCGTTCGTAAAAAAGGAGGAGAAACATTATATATGGACTTTCTATTGTTGGCAAAGGCAAACATAATTATAGCATGTATAGAGCGAACTAACATAAATCCACAGATTTACCGGTGACCATCACGACAGTTGCCATCCAAAGCTGTTTCAACAATTGAGCTCTCAATCGAATCTGCAAGAAAGAATGACAAAAGAAAATATGTCACAATGATGTTTGAGGAATATACAGCATCCAATTCAAAGTATACATAAAAAACACTGGATAACATATATGAGATAATAGAGAAAATGGCAATCGATAGAGAGATAGACAAGAATTGACAAAAACATTTTTAAACAAATGTAAGCCACCACACACACTTTTTTTGTTTTTCAGTACACACACACACACACACACACACGCACACACGCACACACTCGAATATATATACTCTGTGTGTGTGTGTGTGTGTGTGTTGTGTGTGCGTGTGTGTGTGTGTGTATGTGTGTATATATGTAAGTCTATGATTAGAAATGCAGAATCATATCACAAAATATATCCTTCATGTAGATCGGAATTAGAAATACATACCATGGTCGGCATGCTACAGACGATTATAAGCCTCAAGGTGCTTTTAAAAGAACTTTACCACTATACCGATGTAACTATAGTTACCATTATATCAGCCCTGGTCATATCATCAGTAGTATACTACGCTGTAAACAAAGAAAAAAAAACGCAAATATTAAAACTTGTTACTTGATACTTGATAAAAGAAGAGAATAAAAAATGTCTCCCGTGATGACCTTCTATTGATGACTTTCGTTGTTGTGTCCGAGGGGCCATTGTTTTCGTCACAGGGTGGATTCTTAATGATGACGATACACTCGAAGTGAGGGTGGAAAGTCAACTTCTGTTGTTGTTTTTTTTTAAATAATTATATCTTTTGACTGCACAAAAATATAACAATGCATTTTGATCGAAATTGCAACCGTGAACGGAAATCACAGAATAATTCCCCTTGAAACTTACAAGTAGAAGATGTCTCTCTTTCTCTCTCCCTCTGCGAAATTTTGTTGACCAACCAAGCTCAAACGTTGTGATACCAATGATAACTAGAGGGGCCGTCAAAGGCGGCAGACCCACGCCTTGGCGGTGCTACAGAGTAGTTGCAATACTATACTATGGGGTCAAAACTGAAATCTACATTGGGTGATTTCACGCTCGGTGTTGGTGTTTGTGGTTAGTGTTTATTTTGCCGCGAAATCATGATCTAACACCGACTATGAAACGAGAAAAAAATCAGTCGGTGTTAGGTGTTGACCTCTGATTTTCTGACGTAGTTCCGGTTGCCGGTGTTTAATTTTTGTCAGATGTTGTCTGCTGAACCGAGCTCGGCAGCCGGTGTTTAATTTCATGTACAAAATTCCGTTCACTAACACTCTACCCTAGGGATTAAGAAATTTTCATTTCACGTTCGGTGTTGGTGCTGGTGTTGCTACTTGTATGCTAGATACGGGAAATTTGGGGGATTAGCCGTGAGAAATAAAGTCAGTAGACATCATTCGAAGTGTAATTTTACAGGTGTTATGAGGTAGTATGTTCATATAGGTCTGAAATTAAATCTAGGCCAACATTTAGTCCAACGTTCGATCTAGGGCACACGGAAAGGAACTAGATCTACCTTTGCTTTTTAAAGGGGCGGATTGAGTGAATAAAAAATCCTACCTAGTTTTTTTTCCAGATAGATTTGATAAATATGATGTTCGATATTCCGTAGTAAAAGACCCAGAGAATCCACATTATTAACTAGGATGAGTTCTAAATCAACAATCACAATGCAAAAGTAATGAAACTTCGGGGCTAATCTGAGCCGATGCCCGAAATTTGGCCGTTTGCCATGTACGCGCTGGGCCGTCCGATCCGGCGTCTAGCTGCATTAGCTACCGCAGCATTTTCTGCTGCAAGTGAGAAACTCGAGAGAAATTAAATCTAAACTTACTGTTCCTATCAATACTATCCATTTCTGTGAAGTTTCTTCCGGTCTCTTTCCAGATAGATTTGATAAATATGATGTTCGATATTCCGTAGTAAAAGACACAGAGAATCCACATTATTAACTAGGATGAGTTCTAAATCAACAATCACAATGCAAAAGTAAGGCTTCACGGCTAATCTGAGCCGATGCCCGAAATTTGGCCGTTAGCCATGTACGCGCTGGGCCGTCCGATCCGGCGTCTAGCTGCATATTGGCTACCGCAGCATTTTCTGCTGCAAGTGAGAAACTCGAGAGAAATTAAATCTAAACTTACTGTTCCTATCAATACTATCCATTTCTGTGAAGTATCTTACCGGTCTCTAGATCAAATAAGGATTGCTTTTAGAATCACCGGACTACTCGGGCAATTTTACGATATTCTAGACTAATAAATCAGTAGTTAAAACATTTTTTTCTTCTTCGTTGAGAATGGTGCTGACGGCATTATCAGTGTTAAGCTATCGATGCGCTTTGTAATTAATGGATATATATCGGTATCGGCTCCGAAACGGTGATCTTTACATATACTATACTACAGAGTCAAAACTAGAAAGTCTCACAGAATTTGCAAGGATCAACCAATCATCACCAAAATTTAATCGATTCTTTCCTGTCACTATCCAAACAATCCCTGAAAATTTGGTGCAAATCCGTTCACCCGTTCTCTAGTTATCTTGTACACAAACAAACAAACATACGGAACCCTTTACATAACCCTGCCGATTTCATCGGCGTGGGTAATTACGTAGAAGTTTATAAAATGCCCATTGACGACGTAACAAGCTTCGATAAGTGATAAGTATGCGTAAAATCAAAGCGCCAGTTTTCAGAATCACTATTTCTAAGCATGACTGCGTTACGGATTTGAAAGCTTTTGCCAGCTGCCAATATTTTAATGGCAAATCAAAATTATCATGGTTGTTATAGCAACCCCTGATTTTGCACATTTTACAACCTTTGCTGAACCCTGCTCTAAATTAATGTTTTTTAAGTACATGCATGTATATTCATATCCAACGACCGAGTGTAGGTTCGTTATAAAGCGTCGGTTCGAATGCATTACAGGATCACGTGGCAGAGTGCACCACTCGAAAGAGCTCTTTACTATGTATTGTCTACTAAGAATTTCATGATTATGTTGTAGAATATTTCATTTACAATTTTCCTTTAAAGTGGCATCGCCTTTTATCACGATACTGAAAAACAAAAGGGATTTGTTTGAGAATACTGAAAACACACCGTTACCGTGGTAACGATTCTATACTTGTAAATATTCTTTTATTGTAAAGGCTTGGAGAAATTTTGTCAAGAATATGATCATTGTAATTGGCATTTTCACTCTCTTTGAGTGGATATATATATATATTGCGTATTATACATGTCTGAATAATTAATGTTATATTACTTTCGACGAAAACTACAGCTATTACCAAAGAAACATCCAACTATTCTTCTGGCTTGTCACGTAATAACGAATACAAGATGCACTTTCGTCCAGTTGCCATGTAACCTCACACTACATGCACTCAGTTCGACGGAACAGAGTGAATTTGCAGCAACACACCGCATCAAAACTAGGAAGACTCCGATTAGAGACATTTTGAGTTTACATTTTAGTTTAGTTTATTTATTTCTCATTTCTCAATATAACAAAATACAAATGAAATACAAATATTCATAGTATAGAAATAGATAACAATATACAGATAGGATAGTAAATCTCAACTTAACAATTGAAATTCCGTAATAGACAAAGTAAAAATTGAGGAGAAATGAGAGGAAACCAGCCAAAAAGCGTAGCTTGTAAGAGGTGGCTGATTTCCTGAATCGTGTCAAAAAGCAAAAGGAGACAAGACTCAGAATCAGTTCAGGGAGTCCAGTTTAAAAATACTAAGTTAGGCCTTTTTTTTTGTATTCAGAAATAAGAAAAAAAAAAACAATTAAGGACTCGCTCTGCCTGTGCATTTAGAACAAATTAACAAGGAAGTGGAAGAAAGATTCATCCATCTTCATAATCATGACAAATAATAGTCGAAATTTTCGACATTTCATTTAGCTAGTGAAAGGACCCCGGGATAGTAAGTTTGTTTTACGATGCGGTAACACGTGAATTGTTCCAGCATTCTGAAAAATGAGCCCCTCTTTCGCACAAAACGAAGATGTTTCTTCGGCATTAAGCCTCTATTTTAAGTTAATGCAAAGCAAGGGCGTCAACAGCTTCTGAAAAGTTGGGGGGGATGGACACTGAGCGGGGGATGTGTGGAAGGGGGATGCCCTGGATGCCCTCCCTCCCACAGGATAGGGACTTTTTGAAGTTTTGCCATCGATGTAACGTACGTAAGCAGCACTCGCAGCATGCATAGCTTAGCGCAAGCTCACCGTAAGGCTAAGCTTGCGCTAAGCTTATGCTGCGTACGCAGGACTGCACCCGATAGCGCTGCGCAAGGCCTATAATTAGGCCCAGGCCCCCCTCAGGCCTGGCGCGGCGGCCGGCTATAGGCGAGATCTAGAATAAAATTTGCAACTCGATTGAACGGCGCGCCGTGCCGCGCCGCGCCATGGCAATGCTGCATGGCGAGGGAAGAGGATTGGGATGATTTCAACAAGGCAACAAATGTCAACAAGGGCGGTTGAACATTTATATTTGAGTATTTCTCAAACTCAAGGCATGCAAATGAACAAGATGGAAGTGCTTTTCAGGTTTTTAGTAATGGGTTTGAACCCCAAAAGTGGGGGGGGGGGGGGACAAATGATATGATCCCCCCCCCACTTTTAAATGTGGGGGGACATGTCCCCCTGTCCCCCACCTCTTTACGCCCTTGATGCAAAGTATCAGTGATAGGATTGTCGAAAAGGGTAAAAAATAGATTCCATTATTTCAATTGTCTACATACGTTTGCGAGGTTTGAATATATAGGCGTCGGCTGACGATTTTGAATGGGGGAGGGAATTTGGGGTGTTGGACAAAATTGTCCAAAAAAGTACCTGAAAATTTTTCTCATAAGCAAATAAAAAAGGAATAAAAACATATATAGAGTTTGGAGATTTGCCGACAGTCTACAAAAATGTAAAATTTGACGACAGAAATTTTGATGGAAAGAGGGGCGGGGGGGGGGGGGAGGGGTGACACCCTTACAAACTCCCTCTCGTGATGCCTTTTATATTTTATGAATATGTCGGTAATTTATGCATAGATGATTTCAGAATCAAAGACAAATCGTGTAATGAATATCGTGTTTCTTTTTTATTGAAATAAGTTTATTCACTACAATTGGAATAAAAGTTTAAATGACCAATCATTTTTTTTCTTTTAAAATTTAATGTGTAACGTATCATATTGCTAACGATGAAGGTAACATAAAGCGAAGATTACATTATTATTAAGATCTAGGATTAACGACAGAAGAAATTCAAGAAAGAGAATAAATCTTTTCAGTGACCCCTCACAAAAATATGGATAAATACAGTAGTATTAATAACAGGTCATTAGCTTGATCAGTAAAGAATGAATTTCACTTTAATATGAAGAAGGTCTATTGATTTGTTAATGTTATATCAAAGAAGCTTAACATCATGCGAATGACAAGTGTATACATTCTCACAATGTATCAACACACCATTGTAGTGAAAGGAACACATATTTTAATCTTAAGTTGCTCTATTGCAAGATTTACAATCATTTATCGTTGAAATTATGTTGATATTCAAAAGCTTCGCTTTTGTAATGATAGTGGGGGGGGGGGGGGGGACAATCCTTTTTTTCTAATGTTTTAAGATAAAAAGCCATGAAATAACGTTTTCTTAAATTTAGTTTTTAGAAAGATGTAACTGATATAATAAGTCAATTCAATTCAAATCATTCAATTCATATTCATGATAATGATCATTAATCTCGATTTGAAATATCAAAAGTGTATACTCACAAACAGTGGCATATCTAGGTATTCTGGCGCCCAGGGCAAACTATCAAATCTGCGCCCCCCCCCCATGCCCAAACTGAGATGAATTAGCGTTTTCATGGTACTACGTGAAAAGAGTTTTGATGCACATAACCCGGGGTCGTTAGCCCAAATTTGATGAGTTATTGTATAAGCGAGGGGGCAACGCGTCCAAGAGGCAGATTTTTTTTTCCTTTTCACCCCTCAAATTGAAATTTCTTATGTATTTTACCCTTATAAAAAACTCCAAGGGAATACAGTGACCTAGCAATGGATTTTGTTTGTTTGTTTGTTGTTGTTTTTTGTTGCAATTTTGAACATTTCTATTTTGGGGGCGCAAAATGAATGAAAACCCTGAAGAAATACATTTGATGAATTTAGTATAAGGGAATTTCAAGGCAAATTTATGATTTCTTATGAATGTTCTATACTTTGAAAATGTTTCTTATGCACTTATATCCCATCTGGGGGCGCAAAATTTAACAAGCTCCTGCCTTATGCGGGGGGGGGGGGGGCGGGCAAAGCAACTAGTCAATTAATGGTTAACACTTTAAAAACGCCGTTGCTGCGCGAAATAGCTAATCTTGAACATAATTATGCGTGGGAGCATAGCGACCGAGATTTAGAAAATGTTCGCATTTCAAACCCTATAAAACACCATTTCTTACGAATTTTGTCCTTGACTGGGGCGCATAATAACCCTCAAATACCATAAAATTTCTTGTATTTCTCCCCTTTTCTTTCTTGCGTTTTTGCGCCCCCCCCCCCGCCCTTCAAGTGCGGCCCGGGGCACGTACCCCCTCTGCCCCCCCCCCCCCATAGATAGGCCACTGCTCACAAAGCCATGGTAACATACAAAAGTTATTTTTAGTTTTTCAACAACACTTCTGATAACCTATTTTCACCTTGAATTCCTTTCGCTAGATTTATTCAAAATCAATGGAAAATGCCACTTCTCCTATATTTCGCAGCGGATTTTGATTCTGTTTGTTTTATCTGATAGGGCTTGGTGGGGGCTTCAAACTTCTACACAGGATCGTGAAATGCATTATTAATGCAAATTAATGCAAATTTATTCAAAATCAACGAATTAATTTCTCGTATTTATCTAGAAGGATCTATCAGAAATTAAAAAAAATTAACGCCATTCCACAGATCTACACTTCCGGCGGGGACATAATACGCATCGCGTAATTTACTCATTCACTTGTTCGGACTGTTCGTCTTTCAAATGATTGGACTCGAGAATTTCCCGCAGAAGTGATTCCTCTATAAAAGTAAAATCGTCTGTGCGTTTGCCCCTAGAGACGAATTTTCGGCTTTGTAGACGTTGGTCCAAGTCCTGACCCCCTTCAACAGGTTCCAATACAAGGTGATAGACGCAACTGTGATTGAGAGGGGTAGGATGGTTGGAGAGAGAGAGAGAGAGAGAGAGAGAGAGAGACCGTGAGGTGGATATAAATATCGGTAAGAGAGGAGGAGAAATGGAAATAGAGAAACAGAGAGGAGATCAAGAAATGCAGTAAAATAAGAGAACGACTGGAAGAGGAGAAATGAAAGAAACAGAGAGGAAAAAGGGGCCGTGAGGTTGAGAAATAAGATGAAGAGAGGAAGAGAAAGTGAAATAAAGAAATAGAGAGGGGGGGGGGTATAGAGGCCGTGATATAAAGAAATAAGAGGAAGAAGACAGGAAGAAAAATGAAACAGAGAAACAGAGTCAGAGTAGATCAAGACCGTATATAGGGAAGAAAAATAAGGGTAAGGGAGGAGGAGAAATTAAGATCAAATAGAGAGGAGATCAAGACCGTAGGGTAAAGAAATAAGAGCAAGAGAGGAGGAAAAATAGAAATCGAGAAACAGAGAGGAAACAGGGGCCGTAAGCATGGTAAGGTGGAGGGGAAAAAAGGGATAGGAGAGCTAAATGGAAATAGAGAAATAGAGAGGAGATCAGGACCGTACGGTAAAATAAGAAAAAAGAGGGAAAGAGAAAAGGAAATAGATAAAAAGAGGCCCATGAGGAGGGGAAATATGGGGAAGAGAGGAAGAAAAATGGAAATAGAGAAACAGAGATAAGAAAGGGGCGGTGAGGTAGAGAAATAAGTGAAAGAGAGGAGGAGAAATTGAAATGGAGAAACAGAAAGGGAATACGGGCCGTGAGGTAGAATCAATATGGATAAAACGGAATGGAAGAGAGTTGGCGAGTGAGTCAGGTTGAAAGCAAAATTGCAGATCAATGAGAGAGGAACAGATTTAGGAAAACGAATTGAAAATGGCCCCCCCCCCAAAAAAAAAAAAAAAAAAATGAAATTAATAGGTGAAGAAACGGTGTAAAAGTATTTTAAAATTAGAAAATTGAAAAAAGAAAGAAAAAAGTTGATGCTTAATACACAATGCGTTGGCTGGCCTGATATAATTGAAATTATTAACGCTATAAATCACTATAATTGTGACGATTTGTGTCGTAAGAGATGGCTAGTTTTGATTCCTTTTTCATTTCGATTGTTAGTATGAACAAAATATACTTGCTTGAAGACATTACCTGCACCTTTTACTTGTAATTTTGAAAAAAATAGAAGCTTGGCATACCTTGCGTCGTCATCTTGAACCAGTTCTTTGATCTGAGAAAGCAGCGAATCCATTGTCCTGATGCATGCTTCTGGTTCCCACTGGGTCTATTGAATTAAGCAAATCGAATAGATATATGATGTATATTAACTGTCAAAAGCTCTACCGATTTATTTCATGCTTATCTCTCTATATGGAATACTAATGATTCTCGAGGGCGTCGCTAGACCTTTTGATGTTGAACTTGCTGACAAGTTAGGTGACGATTTCCCGACAAGCCGGGGGGGGGGATGTGTATAAAAAATCCACAAAAAACAAACAAACAAAACAACCCCCCCCCCCAAAAAAAAAAAAAAAAAAAAAAAAAAGGAAAAAAGGAAAAAAATGGAAAAAGGAAAAAAATGAAAAGGGTCATCATATTTAGTGTTTTGCCAACAAGGCTCTAAAGACCTCCAATTTGCTAACAAAAAAAAAGAAGAAAAAAAAATAATGGCACGGAGGCTGGGGGGGGGGCGGGGGCAGGGGGGGGGGGTCATCCTTAATAATTCATTCACCTGAGAATACTCTGTCGGTAGCTGATCAGTTCCGATGAATTCAAATGTTTGGACAATCCGACGTTCATCGTCTCGCAATCCACAGACAATCTCCGGAATGCCGGTAAGGACATTGGGGGCCCACCACCTTAACGCCTTCATACTGTGGAGCAAAAAATGATCAGAAAATTTTCTGTAATTTCAATCTTAAAACATATTGGTTACGTACGTAATGCAGGGCCACAGGGTCCTGTGGAAAGCAATTTTGTACCTGAAATGGTAGCCTGTATGTATAAAAACTAGTGAAAAGGAAAGAAAGAAAGAAAAAAAGATGCAGACCAACGTAAAGAAGATAGTATCGATGGGGGAGTTTTGTAAAAATTTCATGAGAGAGAGAGAGAGAGAGAGAGAGAGAAATAAGTGAGAAGTAAAAATTATTTATTTAATTATCGAAGAGATGGAGAAGGAGAAGAAGAGGAGGACGTAACAGATAATTATGAGAGGAATGGAAAGACAGTTGTATTATACCACCCAGGCACGGTGTGACAAGCCACGTAAATATATAAATATTACATAATCATTGTTTATTATGTATTATATAATATCAATGAAAAATATGTTGTATGCCATTCATTACGACTATACAGTTGTACAAATATACATACAATATACATATACATGTAGACAATATTCTGGAAATAGGTTAAGAAAACTGTAAATACATGTATGTTAAATATTTCTTTAGATTAATTAATATAAAATACCCTATATGTAAAGGGTTTCCTGTTTTTAAATTTACTATATTATATAAATATTGTTGTTGAAATGTGATTTTTTAAAATTTATTTTTTTAATATTTGATTGCAAATTGTCATGCAATTCAGCTGATGCTGGGAAATGATGATAATAAAATGAACTGAACTGAACTGAAGTGAACACTCCATTTTGTTGACGATCAGCCATGCGTGAAGTCTTTTGTCTTGTTTGTTCATTGCTAGGACAGGCAGCCAGTGCAAACGGATTCGTTTAATAATCTCTTTATTTTATTATCTCTTTGAAATTCAGATATCGTTGGCCAAACTACTTTTTGGTAGCCCTGCTTCATATTGTCTTTATTCACTCATGCGTGAAGTATGTATCATATGAGTGGCATCAAATAAAAGAAGAGGATTAACCTTTAAAAATATGTGTCATTCACACTAAGAAAAAAAGGTTCACGTTTGCACCCTAAATGCAACACTGGCAGCACCTTTTTGGGTGCAATCTTGCACCCTACATGAAAAGGGTGCAACAATGCACCTTTTTGTTCTTGTTTGCACCCTTTAATGCCCGTTTGCACCCTAAAAGGTGCAACTTTGCACCTTTAAGGGTTCAGAAACGTTTGCATCCAAAAGGGTGCAAATTTGTACCTTTTCTAAAGGGTACAACTCTGCACCCAAATTGCAGCTAACTGCACCCTTAAAGGTGCAAAAAGCTTCTTAGGGTGCAAAGTTGCACCCAAAAAGTGTTGCATTTGAAGGGTGCAAAATTGTACCTTTTTTTCTTAGTGTGTTTATTAATCATAATTGTGATTAAGATATGATTTTTTTTTGGACGCACTGTATAGAGGCACCATAAGAGGCACGCTGCTTACCGCTAAACTGATTGATTTTAGACGTTAGTAAAATGTAAGAAAGTAAAAGAAACCGGACTAAATCCCAGGAAAACATCACGATAATCAATCATCTTACGGATGAATTGTATCGTGGCCATTCGTGCGTATGTTTAAGTAGTTCCAAGGAGGGGGTGTGTTTTCATTCATCCATTCCGCCTGCACCTCAAAGCTGTAGAGCATCCGATGTGTGCCGCAGTTGGCGCTCATCATTGCATAGAAGGATGCATTGTCGTTCACGGGAGTTTGGGTGTCCGTGGGGCATCCGTCCTCTGATAGGGTATGATAACGACGTCATTCGTCAAGGATTCCGATTTTAGAACAGTCAATTACTTCATGACCAATACACTTAGAACAAATGACGACGGAGCAAAGTTTAAATTTAAACTTTATATCAAGTTACTCTGAAGGAAAGTAGAAACAAAAATTGGCTAAAAATGACATGGTTGATGAAAATTGAACGAAATTGGTTTTGAATTTTTGAATTTTGAAATCACTATACATATGCAATAATGTTTTTCCTCTCCTTATATGATTACTTGGTCTCTAAAATAAATTTCGTAATAATGACGGTATATAAGCAACACCTATTTTTTTTAAAAAAATACAAAATTGTCCGTTTAACTCCTTCGTTACAGACTGTATAAAACTACACGTTGGCAGAATATTCTGATAAAAAAACCCGTTGGATAATATAAAGCCCGAGATAAGTCGGACAGGAATCGATGCGTGCTCTACCAAAATCAAATTGTATCCATAAGGGTTATACTGAACGACGTTTGATTTGTTGTTGTTGTTGTTGTTGTTGTTGTTGACAATAATGAACCACAAGCAGATTTCCACTATACTTACTACTTGTCACAGATTGGAGGAATAACTTAGAGGAAGCTGCCAACATCTGCTCCTCCCTGTTTTGTTTTTTCATGGTCTTCCAATGCCCAGAGAACTCTGAGATGTAGTAGGTACCTCGATACAGAGTGACAACGAGTCGGATATCAATATTTTTGTTTCCTCCTGCTTCCAAGAGGCCCCTGAATGTCCTACGACGCCCGACAAAGTCCAAATCCAATCTGATTTTTTTAGAAAAGAGAAATTTCCTCCACAGTCATAATTGTTATTTCCAATATTTCTATAATAGCAATCTAGAATATTTACAGTCAAAAGGCATGTCCAGGGGAGGAATGGCTTTGGAGAGTTTTGGGAGTTTTCCCCGAGCGCCGCTCGATATTTTGAATTGAGCGTCGTTAAGTTGTGGTCTGAGGGCCGATTGATAAAAAAAAATCTCTTATTCAAGCAGTGAATTGGTCTATTTCTAAGTTTCATATGTTATATAGTATATTTTGCTGACGATATTACATTTTCACTAATGCAGAGTGTCAAAAACTTGTCTAAAAATTGAACTGTTGCTTTTCAAGCAAGATCGGACGTCGTAATAGGCCATTTCATATGCCTATAAATAATCTCATGGGACGACGACGGTCTCCCACGATAACGTTTGTAGTCTGTACCATAATAATTTATTATGATGAAAATTTTGGAAAATTTGGAAATGAATATTAATTCTTACAGTTTGAGTGGGCCGGTCACATCGAAATTCCCCGACAAAATTTGAGTCCAAGTCCGCCCCTAGTCATATCTTATCAAATTCTTATTTCTCGTCTGGGTAGGCCTATAGGGTGGCTACATGCAGACTTCGAGAGAGGGATTCTGCGGATGCTATTTTAGAGATTGGGCATATATGTCTCTCTAAAAAAAAACAACAACAGCATACAAACAAACAAACAAACAAACAAACAAAACAAACCCTCTTCTTTTTTGTATTACGGACATGACAAAGGTGTATAGGGGTGTCACAAAATCTATTATTAGGGCACAAATTGATGGCACTAAAAAAAAAATTAAAAAATTAAAAACTTAGATCAGGACCGATTTATTTTATTTTATTTTTTTTTCTCCATTTCATTAGATACAGTAGACCACAACTCCTCTCAACAAATAAATTAAAAAGAATCTTTCAATAGATTTCCAAGAAATGAATATAATTTTAATCCCATGTAAACATATCTAAAGTCGTTGTGACTACATTGTTATCACCTTGACAGCGTAGGATCCAAAATCCCATTCTCTATCAACACCTGCCGGTGATCCCGCATCCAATGTAGAACATTGTTCAGTGAAAAGACATTGGGATCCTCCCCCATGCCAATGTAGTCCTCAAAGCCTTTCGTGTAATCAAAGTCCACTAAGTTGTCGGGTTCGATAAAGAAACGTCGGTTTCGGTCGTCGTTGAGGTATTGGCGATCCGTGTCAGTCGAATAGGTGCCCAGCACCTTCTGTTCATGTATCCGACTTTCCAGCGGGTGTGCCTGAAATTTTAGGGTGTGAATGTCAAAGAATTAAATTAATGTTCGCAGCCTAGCTCTCATTAAAAAAAAAGAAAAAAAAAGAAATAAATTACTCAGAAACTATTCTTCACTGTTTATCTAGCAGTAGGTTCAGTGATCAGCAACAGTGCAATGGCGCGAATATCTAATTGTGACATATCAGATCCAAGAAGAAAACTCTTTCCTTAATTCGTTTTATATGAAAACAGAGACTCTCTCTCCCTGTCTCCCCCTCCTTCGCCCTTTTCTCAGCTCCCCCTCATAATGCGTACTTCTCTGTTTCAGTGGGGATTTTTTTTGTCGCTCAATTCAGTGATGATGTCACTATGACTGTGTCAGCTTGGGGAATTCCCATGTAACATTAGGCTGCTGATTTTCGAAAGGAAAATAAGCATAGTTTCCTTTCTTTCTTACTGTAATGTTTTTGCTCAGAAAATACCAAAATGATATCACATAGGCCTATGCTACAATATAATAATCATTTTTTGAAAATGTTCTCTTGCAAATGAAAGCCAACGATTGACATAGACTTACCTTTACTTTTGGTTTATAATATTGTGTTTCGTGATTCTGATTTGAACCTATTGTGAATGGATTGATTTGGAAACTGTTTTTCAACTTACCTCTGCCATTCTCAATGAAAGTTAATATTCTCAACAACAGCCAAATTCCTTCTTGTAAAATGGATCAGCGAAAACATATAGAGGTTTCCGTAGGAATAGATCTAAATCAAAGGTAATAATAACCTTCACTATCTTATAGCGTAGGTATACTACGTATCGGTAAGTACCCTGTGCATATAGTGGTCTGCTGATATTTCCTGCAAAGTATTTCATAAGATATCGCTTTATGTAGGATACGTTAGAAAAAAAAATCAGGAAGAGTCGCTCTTGCGTCACTAAAAATCTGTTGAAAATGGCATTGCGCAATCCAGTACTTGATTATTGTAGTCAGTCAAGTAAGGCTTTCACATAGCTGTATGCGGTGGGGAGCGTGTCAAGAGATGACTTTGAATATTTGTATGTATCATGTAGTAAGACTAATTATGAGCCATGAGAAGGGTTTATCAAGTTTATATCTCATATCGAGTATTGTATGTATTGATCAAGGCTATACTATTACTATTAAAGGAGAATGAAACCCTGGGGAAAATCAATTTTAATCAAAAGAGAGAATAGAGAGAAGCAATTAAAAAAAAAGTTCCATAAAATCGGTTACGAAATGAGAAAGTTATGAAAGTTTGAAAAGTCTCAGTTTCTATGGTGATCAATATTACCCCTGACAAGGAAACCCTATGCCCAAATAAGGTTAAGGGAAAGGATGAATGGGGAGAAATGTAAACACCCACCGGTCAAGACATTTCCAAGAAGAAACACAGTTTTGTTACCTGGTCCTTCCGGCTGGTATAGCGAGTGAAAATTTCAATCAATCAGGGAGTATTTATAAAATGAGTGACCAGGCACAAGCCAATAACATTTGGGTTGGGTGTAGACATTGCAGCAATTTCTAAGAATATTGATATCCCAAAATCTTGACCATTAGGTCTATGGAAAAAATTATTATGAATAAGACTGCAAATTCAATTATAATTCAGAAGCTGTTGCAAGACTACTTGTTCGACGTACTGTATTAAGTAGTACAAGTTATTCGTCGGAATATTATATTCAGCTCTCGGTGAATACAACATTGGTGTTGTAAAGGACAACCTGATAGTCCGAGTCTTGGGATTCCACATTGGACAAACTGGAATCATTGTAAGTCTGTAAACACCAACAAGGGCGTAGGCTGGTTTGGGCATGGGGAGGTGCACATCTTGGGGAGGTGGAACTAAAGTTTAGAAAATTAGAATAGATATCACATCACAAGCAAGCTTTTCCTGGATGATACAGTGTAGGTTATGTAGGTGTTTAAGTATTGTTCAGAAAATTATAAAGCTTGTGATTTGGTACCTAGCCTATAAGCTGCTTTGTTAATCAAATGATTGCTTACCTGATGTCAGTAATCATTCAATCAGCAAAATATCATTCAACAAGTCAAAACTATTTCCAGTAAAAACATTTACTCTTGAAGATGGCTGGTTTTATTTTAATTTAAATGTCGATTTAATCTCAGCTTATGCTGAATTCTATCAGGCCACATTGCCTCCTTGATTACAACATATCTAAATCCAAGATTATGATGCCTAGGAAGGTTCATAATGTTAGTTTTAAATATACTAATAATGGTCAAGGGTTACAAAGTACATCAACTGAGAAATACTTGGGTCTTGTGATAAATAACACTTAAAATTGGAATGATCATTGTACCGAATTACATGTAAAGTGCAATAGACCTTTTTGGTACATAATACGGAGGGACTGCGTTGACTGACCAAAACCAGTTTTAAAAACCCTTTACAGAATCTTTAGTACGCTCATGTTTGGATTATTGTTGCACAGCATGTGATCCATACAGAAACAAAGCGGTAGCCAACTGATTGTAAAGATTAAAAAAAAACGTTATACGTAAGAATGTTGAACAAAGACTGGAGTAGTACATGTAGTTACAACACTTTGTTACAAGAATTTAGTATGAATACATTAGAGAGTAGACGAAAGTACCTCCAACTTATTTTTTTAGTGTTATAAGCTTGTTAATGAAATCACAGATATAGGACGTAATAACATGTGCAAACCTGCGAACAGAATTGGAAGAACAGATCATCATAACTTAAAGATGCATGTACCCAGAACAGCAAGAACAGATTATTATTGTATGAACTCATTCTATCCGAAAACTACAAACGACTGGAACAAACTCCCTAAAAGTATAGTCAACATGAAAACTCTTGGCTTGTTTCAAAAAATTGTTAAAAACCACCTCAACCTGCAGAGTTAAAGGCCAAGTCCACACTAATATCAAGTTGATTTGAAAAAGTAGACTAAAATTAAACAAGCATAATGCTGAAAATTTCATCAAAATCGGATGTAAAATAAGAAAGTTACGAAATTTTAAAGTTTCGCTTAATTTCACAAAACAGTTATATGCACATCCTGGTCGGTATGCAAATGAGGGAACCGATGACGTCATCCACTCACTATTTCTTTTGTATTTTATCATATGAAATGTGAAATATTTCATTTCTTTCCTCATTATGATGTGAAACAAAAATTGATTCCTCACTGAACTTGTGGAATTGTCATTGTTGTAACATATTGTGATTCAAGGAAGAGCTTTCTTATTGTCAAATCTGCAAAAATTGAAATATTCTATAATTCATATAATAAAATACAAAAGAAATAGTGAGTGTGTGACACCATCAGCTATCTCATTTGCATATCCACCGTGTTATGCATATAACTGTTTTGTGAAAATAGGCGAAACTTTAAAATGTCAAACCTTTCTTATTTTACATCCGATTTTGATGAAGTTTTCAGCATTATGCTTGTTTAATTTGACTCTATTTATTGAAATCAACTTGATATTGGTGTGGACTTGGCCTTTAATTTTACAAAAACCTATCATTGCATATATATCACCATGCAACTCTGTGCTTGAAATGTTACAATCATAAAAACCATGACTGCACTTTCAACCAATCAGATGATAGGATTAGGAAAGATTCTTAAAGTGAGGTATATAAAGGATACTGAAGTCAAGCGGGCTTTCTGGGCCGGGGGGGGGGGGGGGGGGGGGTCACTCAGAGACTGAGTGAAGTGGTACCCATGCCGGGTACCCATGCTTGTCAAAAAAAAAAAAGTCGAATGAAAGGATCAGATGACGTCTTTGGGGGGAAAAGGGGTGTTTTTCAGTCTTACATTCGACGGTTTTGAGAAAACGGGGTGTTTTTCAGTCTTACATTCGACGTTTTTTTCTTTTTTCTTTTTTCTTTTGTTGGAAAAATGGGTGTTGTACAGTCTAACATTCGACGTTTTTTGAGAAATAGGCGTTCTTCGACATTTGTTGGTACATTTTCCTACGCCATTTATGCCTTTTAAGGGTATATTTTACAATATCCTTTTAGAGGTAGAATTTGACACCAAGAATTACTTCCTTTTGGGTCCAGTTTTGAGGTGCTTAGACGAGCATGGGTACCACTTCAGTCCGCGAGTGACCCCCCCCCCCCCCCCCCCCAGGTTCCGGGGCGTTTAAGTAATCTCTGTTTCGGGCGTCAGTTTCGGGTGTTATAGGTGCGAAAGGGTTTTAATTTACTATAAGTCTCGCGGTACTGTCGTCATGAGACAAGAATGGATTTGGCCGACCTCTATGGATGGCCTGACTTTTAGTATAAGGTTTGGGGCAGAAATCAAGACTAATAATTGTTTTACAGAATGTTTCGGGTCATGTGCCCCCTTGTTTTTGAAGCTGTTGAAAGGAGGAAAAAAGTTTTTTTTTTTTTTTCAGGGGCGGAACTCCTATGCCTCCGCGGGGGGGGGGGGGGGGTGCACGTGCACCCAGTGCACCCCCCCCCCCCCCAGCCTACGCCCTTGCACCAACGGAAGTTGTGAGTAATCATGTTTAATCTTACTTGTAGTTATAAGTTATATTATGGTACATGTGTAATGTATGCGATGTGTTGATTCTAAATTTAGTACAATGTTATTACTTTACTTATCACTTTATTTGTGTGTAGTCGCATCACATAGAATACTTTCATATAATTTTTTACTATAAAAACTCAGTTGTAATTGTGAAACTATGAAGTTTCTAATCGCAACTCCTAAAAATCAAACGCAAGTCCTTAAAGCTCATAAGACAGTCTCGGTAGCAAAAATCATACTGGCAAGAAACTTATCTCAAATAGTCACATACTATTCTCCTTTTATCATAAGACATATGTACGAGATTATTTAACATTCCATTCACGATTTCGAACAAATTTTAGTGTAAATATCTATAAGAAACGCTTGGTAACGGCTTTTCACTGCCTCACGCTATTTAAAGACCATATCCACCCGAAGGTTCCCCGCACAATAAACCCAGCGCTTCGCATTATGTGTAGTGTATTCTACACACACAGCAATCCTCATGTAAGTAGTGTGTGTGTGGCCGTTGTTTGAATTTACATCCCCTCTTTTGGGGGCCAGGGATTTTTATTACTTTTCACCTCTCATTCGATGAATATTTCACTTGAGGAGGAAAAAACTTCACAGCATCTTAGTTATGTTAGTACCCTGCTGTTTATTAAGTAAAATCAACGAAATCTCACGAAAAGTTTTTGAGGGCTTCCCAAAAAACGACACTCAGTCAGGGAGTGTCTTATTTACGAATGAGGCATACTCACCTGTCCCTGTTTAACATTGCTATTCACCCCACCCCACCCTCAACAACACCGGTAAGATCTCCCACATAATTTATGCATGCCCCTGGCACGTACAGCGTGCAACCCGTCAGGGGTCACCTCGTGACCTACATCCCTCGTCACTTCCTCTTTCACACAGCAGGAAACCTATCCGACGGGGAGGTAGGGTGGGAGACTTGACAGGTGAGTATGCCTCATTCGTAAATAAGACACTCACTGACTGAGTGTCGTTATTTCCATCATTATCGGCATACTCACCTGTCCCTGTTTAACATTGCTAGATTACCACAAAAGGACTAGCGGAGGATAGGCCTATTCAAATTAGTTCCAATACAATGTCAGAAATCGCATTAAAACTTCGGATCGTGATAATGAGAGGTAACAGTGAAAATAGGACCGTGATCCGAAATGTTACCAAATGGCTTCAGAGGGCTCAACCGTCAAAAACCATACAATTATAATAACTACATAACACTTAGGCAAACTTGCCAAATAGTAAGGGTAACAGAAAGAAGCTGCAAACAGCAAAAACCCGTAACTAGCTAAATGCCATAAGGCATCATAAAAATGAACTGTATAACTATGAACAGCAACTACATAACAGAAGGGGGGAGACTTGTCATTAAGACCCTTCTGTAAAAGAGTGGAGCCCCTAAATGGAGACAGGACCTACTGAGAGTGGGGGCAAGACAAGACTGCGCGGGAAAATTCTGTTCCCCGGGTGACCACGTCTGAGAGGTAAAAGGACGTGAAGGTATTGGGGTGGGCCCAGTAAGCTGAGTGCAGAATTTCTTCTACTCCCACCCCTTGGAAGAGGGCCCAAGATGATGCAATACCCCTAGTGTCATGGGCCCGTACAGAGTCCGAAAAGATAGCCTGGGGACCTCCTGACTTGATTGCTTGGACTATCCATCGGGAGATGGTGTCCGCTGAGACTGCTTTGTGAGGGGCAGTGGAGCTAACAAATAGTTGAGGGGATAAACGGATATCTTTGGTTCTGTGAGTGTACCATTTAAGAGCTCTGACTGGGCACCATAAGCGGTCTTCGGGTATGGAAGAGAGGTTGGACAGGGAAGGAATGACGATTTCACAAGGTCCAGACCTTTCGGTTTGGTTTTTGGCAATGAACCCTGGACTAGGTATTAATCGTACTTTGTCTTTTTCCCAGCGAATATGACCCTTCTCTAGGCTGAGGGCGCGAATGAAACTTCTGCGTCGACCCGAAGTTATGGTAAGTAAAAATGCGGTTTTAACTGAGAGATCTAGCAAGGAACAGCTGTGCATAGGTTCAAAGGGGGGACGGGATAAGGCCCGGAGAACTCGAGGCAGGTCCCATCGAGGTCCTAACTTGCGTGTAGGGGGCCGCTGTAGGAAGAAGGATTTTGTTAATCGATATAAGAAGCAGGAGGTGGAGACTGTTTCACCATTTTCAAACCCTTGATGGATGGCTGCTATGGCGGATCTGTATCCCCTTATTGTGGATAGAGACAGGCCATCATCAAAGAGCAAGACTAGAAAGTCTGAAATCTTACCTAGAGGGGCAGAACTAGGGTTGATGCCCTGTGTCTCGCACCACTTGATGTATGGTAGTAGTCGGGTGTCATAGATAGATCGTGTGGAGGCTCGTAGATACTTTGCTGACATCTCTGCAGCTCTGTCTGATAGGCCTGCGTTAACTGCTGCTCTCCGGAGATGATCCAGAGTGTGAGAGACAGCTTCTTGATCTCTGGGTGATGAGTTTGAGTCCCTGGTTGTGACAACAGGTCTGGCCTGGGAGGAAGGGCTCTGGGAGGTTCTAGTAGTAGTTTCAACAGTTCTGAGAACCATGGTCTCCTCGGCCAAAGTGGAGCGATTAAGAGGAGAGAGGCTTTGTCCCTTTTGACCTTCTGTAGGACTTGTGGGATTAATGAAAAGGGAGGGAATGCGTAACCGAGGAAGTTCGTCCATGGAATGGAGAACGCGTCCGTTATGAGGGCCCACGGATCTGCGTGGCGAGTACAGTACACTGGAAGTTGGTTGTTTAGGGTCGAGGCAAATAGGTCTACTTGTGGTTGCCCGAACTTTGCGAAGATGGTGTTTGCTATTTGTGGATGTAGGGTCCATTCCGAGGGAAGGTATTTCCCCCTCGAGAGGAAGTCTGCTATGTAGTTGTCCCGACCCGGGATGTAGTTTGCTCTGATGTTGATATGGTTCTCTCTGCACCAAAGGATCATTTCCACTGCTAGGTTGCACAGCGTCCTGGATTTCGTTCCCCCTTGTCTGTTGATGTAGGACACTGTGGTTTTGTTGTCTGATTTGATGAGAATGGTCTTGCCCTTCAGCTTGGGGGCAAGTTGGATTAAGGCCAATTGGACGGCCCTCATTTCCAGGTAATTGATGTGACGACGTCTGTCCACCCCTGACCAGCGGCCTGTTAGGTGAACGTCTTTGAAGTGGGCCCACCACCCTTGGCAGGAGGCATCTGTAGTGATTGTAAGGGAGGGCTGCATTTGCTGCATTTCTTTCCCTTGGTATAACATTGTAGGATTGACCCAGAAGAGAATAGCTTCTCTTGTTTTCTTTGTTATTGGAATAATTTTTGATTGTAGGTCTTGGCTTGGGTGAAAATGCCTTAGGAAGTGAAGTTGTAAGGGTCTCATGTGGAGGCGGCAGTCCGGTATTAGGTCTACTAAGCTGGCCAGAAGGCCTAGGAATTTTTGCCATGTTTTTGCGGGGGCTGACTTGTGTGTTACAAGGCTGTGTCCTGCGTTCAAGACTGTACTTATTCTGTGGTCTGTGGGTCTGGCTCGTAGGCTTGAGATTATGATTTTGGCCCCTATGAATTCGGGTGTCCTTGTGGGTGTGAGATTTGACTTTGTGAAATTTATCAGGAAGCCGAGGTTTGATGCCAAACTGATGGTGGTTTGTACATCTCTTTTTAGGTCCTCGGGGGAGGGGGCGAGAATCAGCCAGTCGTCGAGGTACATGAAGATCTTGATCCCCCTCCTGCGTAATTCTGCCGCCACGACTTGGGTCAGTCGGGTGAAAATTCGAGGAGCTGTCTTCAGCCCAAAGGGAAGGCATCGATATTGGTAGCACTCTTTTCCGACCATGAAGCTTAGTAAGTGGCGAGCGTGAGGGTTGATAGTAATGTGGTAGTAAGCGTCTTTGAGGTCTATCGACGCCGCCCACTCGTGATTCTGGATTAGAGGTAATATGGAAGAGAGGGACTCCATCCTGAACGTTTGGTTTGTGATGAGAACGTTCAGTTCTTTGACATTTAGTACCATTCTGAATCCCCCCGATCTTTTCGCTGTCAGGAAGACGGGGGATATAATAAGGTTCTGTGAGAAAGGGACCTGAACTATAACCTGTTTTTCGAGAAGGGATTGTATTTCTGATAACAGGGCTAGTCTGATAGGGGCTTTTGACGGTAGGGGGGTGGGGCGGAGGATGTGGATCTGACGGCGTGGGACAGTAAGGCGTGGTTTGTACCCAGTTGTGACTATCTGAAGGATAAATTTGTCTGTTGTTATTTCTATCCAATTTTGGGGAAAATGGGACAGTCTTCCCCCTACCGGAATGTGGTTGTGGGTCAGGGCATAGTCAGAATTGTGGGGCCCCCCGGAGGGAGGGTCTCTAAAATTCCTCCTTTGTTGTTCTCCAAAGGGGAAGCGAGACTGTCTGCTTGATCTCTCGCCATGGTATTGGCTTTGTTTGGATTTGGGGCCTGAGGTAGGACGAAAGCGAAATGGTTCCCCGAGAGGGGAGGGGGCCCTGCTACGAAAGTTACGGCCTTTGTGATGGGGCCTATGGGGCTGCCCACTGCCAGCGTGGGGGTTGGCGTGGGACTGTGGGTTCTGATATTGGCCTTGAAAGGCTGGTGACTGGGATTGAGCTGACTTAGGTCTAACGTTAGATAGCTTATAGTAAGTTTTGGCTGCAGTAGAGCTAGCGGAAATGTTATCTTCCAAAACAGCCTGGAAATTACCAGCAAAGAGGTCCCTACCTTCATTGGGTTGTTTGAGGAGGGCATGACTCACATTCTTGTCCATCCTCAAAGCCTCTGTGATATTCGTGCGGCGAACTCTGCAGCATAGTAGTGCAGATCTGGCTGCCTGGTCAAATTGCAGGTCTGAGATAAGACTGATTGTATCCAGTATAATTCCTTTATCTTCCTCAGTCACTCTTAGTCTATCGGCATCCGCCAGAGCTGTAGAAAGGTATCCCTGAAGCATGGCTAGTCTCATTGCGACTCTAGCTGATGAGTCCAGCTTATCAAAGTACCCGTCATTCAGTCTGAATGTGCGCGAGTTCAGCGGGTTGGACGTAAGGTTACGGGAGGCCGCTGCCTCCGCAACCCGGCGGGCTACCTCGGGGATGGCCGGAGTTTGTAGGAACCGTTCATAGTCCTTGGCGTCTATTCTAGCGTTCTTTTGAACTTCCGACCGGCAAGGATTCAGTTTTCCTCTCAGCTTGTCAAGGTCCTTGAAGCATTTTTTGTAGGGAGCATCCATTTTTAGCGTGGAAAAATCACCCTTTTTCGAGGATTGGAGCGACGAAGATAGGCGGAAGATCGAGACCTCCTCTTCGTTTTGAGTTTGGGTTGTACGCTCAGCTGCCAACTGAGGGCAGTATTTCAGAATGATGGCAGTGGCCGCGTTTATTCTCTCTCCCACTGACTGTTGAGCCGTATGAGAATAAGGGGTTTCTCTATCAACTTTTTGCTCAAAATTAGACGCTGTGTCCGAATCGCAGCGAGAGGTATGGGAAATAACAGAGGCAGACGATACGGAGTAATCACCCCATCCCTTATCTCTCCGAGAAATTTGAGGTCGGTGGTACCCAAATTCAGAGTCCGACTCTCCCGCGATCGACAGGGCTGCCCGAGATGGGGAATCGCGGTTACTCTCCCGTGTCTTTTCCTTTCTTCTTCGAGACTGAGCATAAGAAGGGGAACGCTGGCGTGAGCGAGCGGAACGTTCAGACTGGGCCTGACCCGGCTCGATGGAGTGTTGATCGTACGGGTCGGGGTCTGGGAAGGAGGAGACCGCCGGGGGGCGATATTTTTTTTCGGAGGATGGGAAAGTCACTAGACGAAAATCGACGCTCCTGATTGGCTTAAAAACTCTTGAGATAGATGTGATTCAGTCGTTTTGTTAAAATGCAGAGTTTAGTAAGTCGATTCAAGCACATGCACAGCTAATGTATACCGTAATATACGCAACATGCATGCAGTACACATGCAGTGGGCTTACTACTCGGATTCGAACACCTATCCATCTAGCTAAATGTGGCAACATGAATTGCGACTGTGACACACGGGGACAGATCCCTTCGGGCGCGTGCCGGGTTTTGACTATGTTTCCTAGTTTCACAATGGTTGGCATGGTAACCACCTGGCGCGCGCCCACCAAACATTCCTGGCTTACCTGGCAAAGATTCCTGCATTTTTTTTTACATGTATTCATTCATTTATTTATTTATGTACATGCACTCTTTCTACCGAGCAGTGCAGCTGCCCTCCTACAACTTCTCTCTTGACTTCTCTTGACATCTTCATCTGATCCTTCTCTTCTGACTCGCTCCTTTCTTCTCTTTGATTAATGTTTCTCTCTCCTTCCTTTCTCCTTTTTTGTTTCTTTCTTTTTGTTTCTTTCTTTCTTTTCATTTTTCTTTTCTTATTCCTTTCTTTCTCTAGTCTCCTTCCCTTCTTACAGTATTATCTTTCCCCTAGTCTTCTTCCATGTTGCTTTTATGTTTAGGGTTAATTATTAATTATTGTTATATGTATGTATCATTCACTTTAATTAATCTATTATCTAGAGTTAAGGTGTTCCTCCTAACAAGAAAGTTTCATTTTGTGACATTGTGACCCTCACCAAGAATCTCGGAGATGGAATACCCGATTTACACACAATTTTGCATGGTGATAGAGTAACTTGTAAACAACAATCATGTGAAGCTAATTAAAGCAACATTTTTTTTTCTCTCTAGTTTTTTTCTGTACATGTACATGTATTCTTTCTTTTTTTAAACCTGTTTTGGATATGACATTCACATTGAGACTTAAAATAAATAATTTAGTTCAATATATTTCAACATGTGTGCGTCTCGCACTTGTACACAAACGTATTAAAAAAATACTAGTACTCCGTTTCTGGATGACCATGACCTTTGCTTGTCATAGATGTGACCTGAAAACGCTTCGTTCGATTCTTAGTGAGCCGACTGCATGTATACACTGGATGCATGTTGCGTATACGGTATACATTGTACATTGCATTGCATACGTGTAGCTATACTAGCTGTGCATGTGCTTGAATCGACTCACTAAACTCTGCATTTTAACAAAACGACTGAATCACATCTATCTCAAGAGTTTTTAAGCCAATCAGGAGCGTCGATTTTCGTCTAGTGACTTTCCCATCCTCCGAAAAAAAATATCGCCGCCGGCGGGTCCTTCCCAGCCCTGGAACTAGGGTTAGGGGCGTTTACTGTGGAGCTAGGGGGCAATAACGCCTGCAGAGTTTTCATGAACCAAATCCCCGCCGCATTCGTACCTGGCTCGGGGAGGGACTTGGGGATAGGATTACAAGAGCTATCATCTTTTCTGGTCTTTTTAGTCGGAAGTTCTGCCTCCGAGGGCTTCCCGACATTTTTCACAAGGGGACGTTTAGCGATAGGTTTATCCTTGGATATTTTTTTCGATCTACTCCCTTTCTTAGGCTAGGGTAATGATGGGAGAAAATTGGAGCGGGTAGCTGCCGCACCCGCGCTCTCTGTGCCTGCTGGCGGGTTTTCCCTGCCCGCCGGCGAGGTTGTGTTCTCGTGTTCAGTACTAGGTGGGGTTTCCATGCCCACCGCAATATTGGGTTCGTTATCAGGCGGATTTGTACTCTCTTCCGCCGAACCCGGCTGTGTTCTTGATTTCATACCCGACACGGGGTTATCTTTGGTTCTTTTCTTTTTCTCAGACATCGGCAGAGGTGTAAGAAAATGAAAATTAGAGGCACAAAAGTTGAATTTTATCACTCTACGATGCACTTATGTGTTGTTGGAAGGGCGCGCGGTAGTGAAAGAGGAAGTGACGAGGGATGTAGGTCACGAGGTGACCCCTGACGGGTTGCACGCTGTACGTGCCAGGGGCATGCATAAATTATGTGGGAGATCTTACCGGTGTTGTTGAGGGTGGGGTGGGGTGAATAGCAATGTTAAACAGGGACAGGTGAGTATGCCGATAATGATGGAAATCTATCTGTTACCTTTAATGCGCACTTCTGATTGGCTGAAAATAAAGTTGCGTTTGATTTTTCTGAGTTGCGTTTAAACGCAAGTTTTGTGCAACGGGCCCCAGATGTGATCTACAAGCAATCAAAACTTTATTTTTCACCTAACAATAATAATATTGATAATATTATTCTGGATTTTCTATAGCGCCTAATACACCTACGATGTCTCTAAGTGCTTTTTACAGATATATTATTAGGCCCGGTCATCGGATTCATAACGCTGCTAAAAGCCTCTTCCTCCGCACATCTTATACCCCTCCCCCACAAATCCGTTATTTTCTCTTGCTCATGGCTTGCTCTTTTAACTCACTCTGCACTCTCTCTCTCTCTCTCTCTCTCTCTCTCTCTCATCTTCCCCTCTATCTGTTCCCTCTTCCCACTTTTCCTTTCATTTTCTTTATTACTGTACTAAAATATGTACATCTTAATACCGAGCACTCCAGCAAGATTCAAGGACATCCATATATGAAACTAACAAAAAAATGAAGACAGAAAAAATGCTTTTAATTTAGTCACCATGAAGTAAATAACTTTTAATGTCTTTGGATTTCAAAAAAAGAACAAAACAAAAAGTTCATACCATGGAAAAAAATATATTCAGATAAATATAATAACTAGATCACAAGTTATTTAGTTACCATTACATCTCATAAATGGGCAACCACTTAACACTTGATCAACTCCAAACCCGATTGTCAAACCTAATCAGGAAACACATCAAATATCTATATCAAGACATATTTCTACTGTCCTGAACATCTTACATGAGAAAAGGCCTATACATATTTTTGACACTGTCAACAGATTACATTTCACATAGGACATAGGGGCAGGATTACTTGAAAAATTCCCCAAGAAATATTCAGGTGTACTTGCCATACTCCAGAAAAGTGTGTTACTGGCACAGCATGAATGATTGAGCACAAGTATGATTCTAAAGGGAAATCACATACATGTATTTTGCTGCTGCTGATAAGCAAGCCAACTTTGCCAAGATGTAGAATGAACAGGAAGGGGGGGGGGGGGGGGTGGGGTGAACAAATTGCAAGAGTTTGCCCAGTTATAGCTGATAAGAAATATCTGTCTTAATTTAGGATTTAATTTAGTTATTATTATCAATGAATTACTTGTGGCAAAGGGGACACAAAGCCCCCTAACTCCCGCAGCCGATTTAAGGATGGTAAACAAACTTCAAAACTTGACCCATTACATGTACTGTTTATGCGATATGTATCTATTTCACAATTCTATAAATGAAAGTAAACACAAACTTCACAAGTAGACACAAGTTCATGTAGTTTGCCATTCTTTTGTTGAAACGAATACATACATGTACAGACAATATTTCCTTTCCATCAATCGTAAAACAAAGGATAACGATGCAAAATAAAACTGACAATCTATATGGGAGATATATTTGGTCTTTGAAATTACAAGTGGCCACAAGATGCTTCTGGACATTGACTCTGTAATTGCAAAGTCTGAATTGAAATATCAGGGGGAAAGATGCACATGTTGGTATCTTGGCTATTAGTCATTTTTTACCAATTATACCACTGCAAGTAATGAGGACAAGAATCAACAGCAAACATATACTATGGCCGTATCAACTACACCGGCATGTACTTTCATTTTAACGGACATCTCAAACTGCAGTGCTACAGGGCACATATTCATAAAGGGAGCATATTGAGGGAGATTTATGTGTATCAACATGAAATTGAACATCCGCTATTAACCAAGTGTCTGTCTAATTTAATCATAAATACACATATTTCTTTAATAAGAAAAACGCAATAGCATGTCAGAGGAAATAAAAATACTGCCAAGTATATAAATTTTACTGCCAATGTTATCACCAGTTTTGATCTATTTACTGTCAATAAACATATTCTCCCTGATCCATGGTATTGTATTAAACCATAGGTACATGTATGTCATCAAAGTGAACAAAAAGTTCAATAATTCTATAGCTTTAAACTGAACTCTGAAGTCTTCTGAAAACTATGTTATCTTTCATGTAAAGGAAAACGATGTTAATTGTCATAACAAACTAAAATTGCATGCAATAAACACTAATCAATGGTGCTTGCGCAGATGTCTCTGTTAATTTTTCGTGAGCACAGCCATCTTTGCGCCGTCATTAACCAATAACATCGTTTTCAGAATACCACCCAGGGTGTCCGCTATACAAAAAATAAAGACTCATTGGACTGAAAGAATTTATCAAAAAATTTAAATTACTATTGATCAAGTTTTCATCTTTTATCTGCTGTGTAGAAAAATGTTTGAATTTATGCATAGACTAGTCAGGAGAGATCATAACATATTAAGTTACAAATGTATATAAGTTACATTTAAGAAAAACAACAACTCAGCAAACAAAAAGAAATCTTTAAAGTTCCTCCTTTGATATCTTTCCAGCAAGACTTCATGAGCCCCTTGAGAGGATTTTAACCCGTTGAACTACTGAATTCTTTAACTCTCATGGGCTAAATACAGAAGCCAATGGGTTCCTGTAGTCTACAGATTAAATCTAAGAAGAAGTTTGCTCATCCTTTTAACCCTTTCAAGACAATTAACCACACTTTGTGGTTTGGCTCAATAACTTTTTGAAATAAACCAGGTGCATGAGTAGAAAGAGCAAAAAATTCTGCACATACCCTGGCCATTTTTGTCGCATGACCATACTGCATTTGATGCCATGAATTTTAAAAAGAATAAGCTTTAAAATCCTTAAATTGGCAACAAATTGAGGGATTCAAAATCAATTTTTCTTGTAAAAACTAGCAAATTTTTCAACTTTTCGATGAAGTTCTCAACTGCGTATGTCATTTTCAAAGAAATTACAATTTATTAGAACCATGTAGCACTAAAATAAAAATATTATTGTTGCCAATTTGAAGAAAAAAATGTGATCAATTTAGCCCTTAAATAATTCCTGTCCTGAAAGGGTTAAGGCCACAGAGAACATCTTGTTCATGAGCTTTTCACTGTGACAGATAATCAAGTTGAACCCACTGCCTACAGGAGCCAGGTCCATCCCCTGTATTAAGCCTATGGGAATGAGAGTAGTCAACGGGTTAACTTCAATATCCTTGGCGCGTGACTGTAAAGCCTATCATTCCTACTATGATACTATCATCTTTAGAACACAAGTACAGTAAGAAATCTTAGTGGTAGAACATGGTCACCAAGGTTGGCATCCATACTACAGGTAATTCCACTTGCAAACTGGGATATTCGTACTCGATTTTGCAAACAAGCTTTTGGATATTTATACTCGATTTCACAAACAAGCTTATCTTCGAATGCCGCCTGTAGTCTGATAGAACTCTTGCAATAAATTTGGCACATTTGAAGTTTGTATTGCATGAAATAAAGCTAAACACTAAATATTGGTGGCCTGAGCGCACAAGGTCCATTCACATTTGGTAAGTTGGGGGGGGGGGGGGGGGGGGTCATGCTTGAACCTTAGTGACAAGCTTACTTGGCCCTTTAGACAATATTCATCCATTTTATGATTTTTATTCATTTAGGAATTATCAATAGAATTTCAATTACAAATCAATACAGGCCAAATCAAAGAAAACAATTAAATATAACAAGTCAATCATGAGATGTGAAAACAGAAGGCAACACAAAAGATACATAATTACCAAATACTCAAACAGGGAAACACAAGCAGATGTAAGAGCAACTAGAAAACATTGTAAATCAGGTTCCATCGATTTGGCAACATACATCAATTCAAATACACATGTACACAAGAATCGTTTGCAGCAAACACAACATGTTTTGGTATTAGAGACAGAATTCCTTCAGCTGCTTTTAAATTCCTTTCCTCCTGTAAAAGCTTTAATGTTCCAGATTTCTCCCCAAAAGGAATGTGTCTAAGGGTCTAACTGTCCATAAATTTTGATTAGGATTGTTGTTAAGTGGGTAAAGTCAAGGCTGCTCTAAGAAGCCACTTTATAATTGATAATCATTATTAAAAACTGGTTCAGATCTGATTGGACTATATATACATATATATATATATATATATATATATACATATACATGTATATATATATCTCAAGGAATGAGAAGAATTCTTGTCATTGTATCTACATCTTCATTATACCAAGGCTTAACCAAAGACATTACTGAATATGAAGATGCCTTTGGCTGATATGTAATGCCCATTGTACTAAGCTGTAAACCAGAGAGCAACAGAAATTTACATTAATACTGTATATCTTTTGGTTGTTGCCTGTATTCAATAACATCTAGTCAAGAGTCTAGAAGTTGAAATCACGGTCATGGATTTTATGGCAGTGAATAGCTTACATCAAAATGCTGATTAAAAGAAAATCTGACATGACTTCAATGTCACAATGAAACCCCTTATTAGATTGATCAGATTTAGTACTACCACTGGCAAATATGTAATATAAGTATTTGTAACTATGTAGCTATGTTTATGTTTACCTACATAAACATGCACAATCACATTGTCATATACGCTAGTCACACTGCCAAACCGACTCCAAAACGACCAATTCTTTTTTTGTTCATTTTTTATTCAGTCTGGGCCCTGTTTCATAAAACTTGTTACTGATAACATGTTACAATAATTGTTATAAGCTACTGAAATCCTTGAATCTGATTGGCTGAGAGCAAATTTGTCATAGAAATGAGGCAGCTGCGATTGATAACAAGTTTTATAAAACAGGGTCCTCTGGCGTGACAGGGGTATTAGCTGTTTCACAAACAAGTGAATGGCATGATACAGGATACTACCAAGACACACAAAAAAGCATTCATTACATGAAGTGGCACACACATGTAGTATATGTTACATGTATATTGATTCACTGTATTAACCTTTAACTCTGTGGAAGCATACATGAACGTCTTTAACACTACACAATGATGTAACTGTAGTGAGGTACGACTGTAGGGTTGCTATATTAAAGGGTGACTAAATTAGAGAGAAAAAAGGTGCTGTTTCCATGTATTTTTGCATTCAAATCACGAATCTGGCAATTGATTGTCAAAATTATGTCTCATTTTGGCGAAAGGGGGGAAAAGTAGAGGTTTGGGGACCGTTCCTTAAAACTCGTGAGCTGATTGGCTAATTGACGTCACACCCCCAAGTGACGTATGAAGAGTAAGAGGCACAAGATCTGCAGGCTGCGGCAATGTAACATTGTACACACAATGCAGTATTTGACCCCTCTGTTCAACGGACAATTTATGAAAAAGGGAAATTAATCAATACAGTCTAAGGAGTGAATAATCATTATCAATTTTCTTTAAGATCAGTGAACACTTTTGCCCAAATATACAGCTCTTGTTTTGTTTTTTTAACTTTTCTTTGAACAATGTTCTCATCCATCTGAGCTTGCTGAACGATAGTTTTGCATTGGTCTTAAACACGTACACAGCCGTTTTATGCGTCTGTGCAATGTACTACACATCTTTAGTACGGCAACTATGTTCCCCCTCGTACTAAGCGACTGGTGAACGCTTTTGTTTGGTTTGTTTTTACTCTCGCCTTTTTTTTTACTTCGCTTTACATGTACTACGGTAATACTGACTTAGATTTTTGGCTGAATCCTTCGAGTAACTTAGAGAGATGGATAGTGATCGCGAGTCCGATTTGGAGGACTTTTTTGAGCCAGATACGAACTCTGATTTATCAGATGATTTATCGATCTCGAAAGAGAAGAAGCTCAAGTGCAGTGGCAAGGGGAATTCGACCATTATGTTTGAACCCCTCGTAGAAGACGCGCCAGGGCATGGTGAAGGGGTCGCGGGGGAAAGGGCCGCGGGTGAAGCTGCTGGAGCTGCTGCTGGAGAAGAAAAGTCATCACTGCAAATTGTGCTCCACTCACTTGGCCCTTGCCACTCTGCCCGCGTGAGCATACCTTTGCGACCCACAATTTCTGTAGATTTTCATCTTTAGGAAAATGATGTACGTAGGCTTACATCATCTTTAGGGGTCTTGCTACAGCCCGCAACTATACACCGATTTGGCATTATTGATGAAATTGTGTCCCAAAATCAAAGCTATTGTGAGGAATTAAACACACGAAAATATGCGATGCAAATGGTCGATGCGGTGAATGTCATGCTCGGCACCGGGCTGGGCCTGCCGGGGCCTGCGGCGCAGGCCTGGGCATGCACGGTATATAGGTTGGTGGAATATTTTCCCTTACTTCTCGTACGTCACAGATCACGTGATCATGATGTCGCTCGATGGGTTCTTTTTAGGGGCGGGACTTATGACTGTGTAAATCAGCAAAAATGTACTTTTCAAATGATTATGAAATACGACTGAATGCATAAAAAAGTGTGTGATAGATATTTTTTGGCTCCTGATGACTCCTTCCTACGAAAAATGGGCAATTAATTTTTTATTTTAGTCACCCTTTAACTATTTAATATACACACCACTGTAATTTTCAATTACATTATGATGCAAGGGGAAAGTGGGAAGCCTACTGAAAAGGGAACAAGGATCCACAACTTTTTCATCAAACATTTCAACACTTAATATCCAATAGAAACAACATATGATAAGTTAATACATCGTTTGGAATATACACATGTAATAATGATGATCAAAATATGAGACGTCAGCTCAATGAAGAAATAAAGGGTTGATTAAGCGATACACAAAGGTTCAATCATTGTTCAATGCACATCTTTGTGTGAAAAAAAGGGGTTGCGCACAAGAAGTAACCAGTATCAAAGCCCAGGTTATAACAGCAAATATGAGTACATGAACTGTCCACAAATCTACCAACCAATCGAAAATGTATCTAACGAGGGTCCGAAGGGGCCATAGCCTTAACCCTGGTATTACTACTGTTCACAAAGCTCCAATAAAAAGGTGAACACTACACAAAGACTTTGAGCAACTCTATCTATATAGCTCTTGTCCTAGCACCAATTTTGCCCCCCCCCCCCCAAGTTTGTTGAAAGAAATATGTTAAGATTGATATGTTTTACTAATTTCGAAAAGCATGCACATTGGCACTTTTGAAGAAACAGGCTTAAAGCAACTTGGTAATGTGATGAATGTATCGAGCCTTGACCGTCCAAGATAATCCATTAAATTTACTTTCTTACTTCAACATCCCTTTCCCTTTAAATAAATATATAGAATTTTTGTTTACTCTGTCAATTAAAGATATATAGAGGAAGATGACCAATTTGGAAATACATTGTAGATGTAATATGAATATTCTCAAGCAGTGATGACTGGTGCTCAGATCTACAATACATTTAAGAAATGATAAATGAATATCAATGGCAATGCCCTTCTGATACAGTGTCAAACTGTAATAGTCCAACTGTTAGCATGAATTTAGTCTAAGCCTAATCAACTAGTACACCCTGGACAGCTCAGAATGATACTCTGTTCAACAGAGGATGAGATGATATCCCATTATACAAGTGCATATTATCATTTACCAGGCAGAAGGGTCAGACGAGACATGTATAATCTGAGAAAATGTCAATCCAAAGTTCTGACCTTCTTTGACTACAAGAACATCTATGCCTAACATTTCAGTCAGTAAATCTTGTTATTGGTAAGAGTGACAGCATTTGACTTCATAAATCAAAATTGCAAAGTTCAGGATCTTTACAAAAATTTGAATTTGCACCCTTCTGCCAGGCAAACGACATAGTGCTGATACCTTAATTTTTTGACGACTTGCCTGAACAGTGAATATCTATTGTAACTAGAGTTTCAACTATTAATATAATGGAAGATAAGAGATGACATGAACTCGTTTCATTACACAATTTAAAAAAATGACTAAAAAGAGGCATAGATTTAAAATCACCCAGAGGTAAGAATGCTATGCAGTCAGATCCAAGATGTCAATTAGACTCTGATGACCGTTATCTAACCCTGATGCCCTTTCTTCACATTGTGCACTGCATTTACAAAGCAGGACATTTGAAATTCATAAGTAAGCCAAGGCCAAGAAAATTTTGGCAGGACTCAGAAATGAAACACCGGTACTTGCCAATCAAACCCTTCTTCACTTCAGCAAAATGTTTTGCAGCATGAGCAAAATAATCTCTGTATCAGCTGTTGTCTGCCTTTTAATAGGAACAGCAATGTTCTGTGCATACAGCTGCAATGATAGTGCAAAGTTCGAAAAGGTTCAGCGGTCTGACTGCATATTCTTACTAGGTTGCCTCCAATTCTTTGGTATAAAGACATGGTCACTGGTTAAAAAAAACCAGCTCACAACTCTTAATCAACTTCTTGATATATTTAATGAATTTTACACCACCTAACTTTCTCATTCCAGACAATCTGCATTGGGGCGAGTCAAATAACTCCAGCATGCCTGGAAACAAGGCTAGTATCAAAACAATATACATCTTCATCAGCCTATTTTACTTCCAAATATTTCTGAGAATTTAGTTGTTTTTTTTTTTACTGAAAGCACATCCTTGATCTTTTTCATTCATTTTTTTCTCTCCCAAACGATTCACTTGCAATAATATCAAAATACTTCTAAAAACCGTTTGAGAAAACCTTTAAATACTGCAAAGATATTGAATTCCATATAACAAAGCCGCAACAGTACAAACATACTATGTACAAAGTTTCATTCTTCTCCTTCAGTCTCTTGAAAGTTCACTTGTTTTGTCTTGACAGCCAGGTCAATGCGCACACTTTTAGCGGCAACGCCATATATACATATAAAGCTACAGAGCTGGAGAAGCACCTTACATCTAACTAACATAGTCAAATGTTGTTCATTTCGTTGACACTCGGGGAAAGCGGAGCAATGAAGCGCATTTTGCTATTAAGAGAGCAGGACAACCTCTAGCAACATCGTGCATGTACATGTATATCCACAGTGGGAGTTTCAATAGGTTTATAGGATTCCAAAATATTCTAGATATGACACAAACTTATTGTCCAGTACAAACATTTAGACGATTTTCTCTTTACGCTATACTTAACACAAATTAAGCTGATATTGGATGGATGGACAAGGGTGGGTAAGTTATCACACAAAGCTTGACTGAAAGTGAATTCAATGTTTGAGGACAGTTCCCTAGCCATTTAAGATGTAGGGAGTGGACAAAATATCAATATAATGCCACTTTCCAACAAATACCATCACCAACAATACTACACTGACAATGGAGTGATTAAAAAGGATAGAGTACAGTGAACACTTCTACCAGTTCAGCTCCTGCTTTTTACACCATCTCCCATGCAGCATTAAACACATGCTATCAGCTTCCAAGTTTCACAACAGCAAAATCTGATATGCATTCCCCACTCGTAGAGCACCGTGTCCATCACAAGATATTGTCAAGTTCTCTCCAGGACATTCTCCAGTCAAAGCGTTCTCGGCACTCCAATACAATGGTTCCCTAATCACATCACGAGACTTGGTATATAGTAGAAGCACCGGTAGGTAAATTTGTTCAGGGCACACATTTCTTTTCTATACAGGCTCCTATACGTCGGAGATTAGAGCAAGGTCCTCATGCATTGTCTACACTGGCACAAAGACGAGCGTGCGTACAGCAAGAGTTGCAGGGGGCGGCATGGGTAAGGGACGGACAGCTTCAAATCATACGAGAAGTTTTTTTTGTTGCAAAATTGTTCGCTACTTGCATTGTACAGAGGATCATGAAGAAAACATCAGAGATATATTTGACCTCTAGCTGCTATGGACCCCATGAGGTCAAGAGGTCATGTCATATATCTCATGATGGCTCGTAAGCAGTAGAGTAGACTGGCCTGTATTCTTGCTTCTAACACCATCACATTAACATGGACCTGAGATACAAATTTTAAAAAAGACAAAATGCTTAGTATGTTACAAATCTAAACTGTCTTTATATGCAAGTGAGATATTAGGCTCTTTGGGGGCTAACTTTCCATACATCAATACATTAATGAACTGCTCTGTTGCTAACGTTCGGGAATGATGTTAAATTAATACGTGGCATGAAACTTTCCTGTATCAGCAATGTTTGTAATCATGAAAATCAATAAAAACATATGAATGAAAAAAAACAAAAGAACTTTCCTGTATCAAGACAACTCTTCAAACTCATAAATGCTTTCAAAGATTCCATCCTAAGATTGGAATTGCAAAGATGGTTTATCTTTAAGTTAACCCTTACTGTCCTGGGCTATTTCAAGCTCTTCTCTGACATGAAAGGTCACATGACTCGGTAACGGTATGACCGATTTTTGTAAACTTGGTGTCAAAAGATGCGCAAGATTTGAAAGAAAAAAAGTCAGAAAGTTGCGTGGCGTTAAAAGTAGCAGTTCAAAATGCACGGCGAAATTTATCTGGGTTAACTGAAATCTAGGCCTCCATCAGCAAAGTAAAGCGTAAGGCCCATGTCCAGAAAGGGCAGTATACGATAATTCCTAAAGTTCACTGAGGATGTTTACCCCCTTCCCTGCTGTAAATGGCAAATCCCACCCAAGAATACAAGCGTTAAAAATATGTTTTGAATACGAAGATCTATGTTTTTTCTTCCTGAAACAGAAACCGGGTCCTTCAATGTGAAGTTATATCCATGAAAGTTACCTTGTACCCAATTTATCAATGAAGCCAAGCAAAGTATTACACGACAATTGTACTGGTGAAAGTTCATTCATAACAACTGTCCAAAGGCTTGGTGTCATGGAAAGGGTTTTACTTTGAACCATCTTCATCAATTCAAACCTACAGGTGCCATGATCTCCTCACCTTTTCTGAGTGTTTGAAGTCCAGCCAGAAGCTGTCGTAATCATGTTTGGTGGTACGGTCTGGGTAGCAAGCGATTGTCTTGATGTACGTCTTCAGCTGCCTGTCGAGTAGTTCGTTGATCTCACCGTAGTCGTAGTCGTCATGTCGAATGCCATATAATGAATGGATGTAGTTCCAGATGGCTCGTCTCAGCAAGGAGGTGTCAACTTGCTTTTTGTGGCCCATTCTAGAGGAAGACAAAAACGATATACATGAATTGCACCATCCATCTAGTAAAACTTTTTCTGAGGCATATAATGAAATAAAGAAGAAGAAAGAAGGAATACGATAAGCCACAGAATACAAAAGAATAAAAATTCAAAGTCCTTTGGCAAGTTGTCTACAGGTGTCTATTTAAATATAATAGAAAGAATTCAATTGTCAGTTGAATCTTTACAGTGGGTTTCAAGTAAAATGGATTTGAGGGTTGCCTACTTGCCTATATCCAAGACAGAATCAAGATGATTTACCATTTATACATCCTTTTGACATATGTCGTTCTACAAAGCTTTTAAATAAATATCCCATACGAAGAGGGGAAAAAAAAAAATTTGCAGCCAGGAGGATAAAAAGAAAAGATCTTAAGAAATTTCAGTCACATCTATCCACATTTAATTTCAAGTAAACAAGTTTTTAGAAAATTATGCCTTCATAAATCAATGAAATACAAGAAAATGCAGAGCAGAGCATCTTTTACAATAGAGAGATGGAGAGAGAAAGAGCGAGAGAAGAGAAAAGAAGAGAAGACTCACGTGTTGTAGGTCATGTTGTAAGCGACGCCAAGTTTGTCGTCCATGAGTTGGCTGACGTCTGGATAGTACCTGTTGACCAGTGAGTAGCCCTGGTCCTCCCAGGTGTAGTCCTGGGCTCGGAAGGTCTGGAACTGGGAGTTCTCTCCTCTTCTGGCGAAGTCCTCGTAGAGGAAGTTGGGATCCTGGACAAATGGCGTGATGTCCTCCCTCTCCCCACATGAACCTGGACTCCTTGGCAGTACTGAGGTTCAGAAAGTGAGATACATGTTTGTGATTTAAAAAAAAAAAATCCAAATCCAGCTACTGGTATGGAATCTGCGGATTTCTGTATATATAAGGGTATAGCAGAGGCATTAAAAATGAACTGAAATTAAACTGTCTACAGCAGTAATCATGCTGATTATGGAAATGCCTCTTCTGGGGAGCATTTCATCAAGTGTTTTGTCAGTAATTTTTACCGACAAATGTTAAAAGCTACTGAAATCCTTGCATCTGATTGGCTGAGAGCAAATTTGTCGGTAAAACTCACTGACAAAACACTTGATGAAATGCTCCCCTGATATCATCAGAAATATCTTAGGATGACCCATTTCTTCTTCCCTTCCCCCTTTCAAATCAGAATATTCAGGTGTAATGAAAACACTGAATTCTAATTCCTTTAAAAAAAAACACACACATTGACAAGCTCTTTTGCAAATTCAAAGAGTAAAAGAAAAAGAAAAAGAAAGACAGATGCTGAGACAGCAATGGAAGGCTAGAGAGACAGAAAAAGATACTAAAAAGTACAATGAAAAAGGAAACGGATAGATGTAAAAGAGGAAAAAGAGCAGATACATTAAGAAAGAAGAACAAAGAGATAAAGAAAGACGATAAACAAATGATGACGCAGTATAAAAAAAGGGGGGTACAGGCAGCTAACATCAAGAAATTACATATCAAGTACTAATAAAGTACATTCCACAATAACATGTTTCTCTCCAGTAGGATAACTTACACCTGTCTCTTACAAAATGATGATATCTAATCCTGTAAACACCATTTCTATTGATTGACACCGACCATAGCACCTGTAACCACATTAGCAAATGCCTAAAAACCACTGGATTAGTATCTTCTTTGAATGCCTTTAGCCTTCATTATCCCAAACTAGTTTTTTCCGTGCAATTTGGAGGTAAAAAGGATTAAGCTTCTGCAGTTTCCAGTCAATATTTTGACAGCCATATTGTTGCCATGGGCAACACTAACCACATGAGGGTTAAGGACCAATTAGGTGAAAATTCAATTTTGATGAACGTGGTTTTCAAGGTATTTATCACCTCTCATTATTGTGAAAGGACAGGGTTGAGTGTGAATCATAAGCCCATCATTTCCCTTGAAATTTCCAAACCAAATTGATTGGCAAACTGGTCCCTAATATTTTCCCAGGTCTGTAGAATTTCCTTTGTTTGATACCTCCCCCCCCCCCCCCCCATCTTTCACAAACATGATCATAACCAAATCATATACAGAATTCTGACTAGCCTGAAACCATACCACACTTTTAACAGAAATGTTGAGTTGTCCAAAATCAAAGAAAGTATAATATAAGGCCCTTTCTCTACACATTGACTTATTTAAGGATTGCGATGAGATGGCATAGTGGTGAAAATACATTAACTGCATTACTTCTCTGTTATTTAATTGTTGCTCTGCGATCCACATTCTAAAAAAAAATCTAAAAAGTAGTAAAAGGTACAATTTGTACTGAACAAAGAAATTCCAAGATGACAAGTAGAGCCACAGGAGGATCAAACTTAATGCAGATCACCTACTTCTAACAAAATTTCCATGGGTTTCCAGAAAGTTTCTAATGGCATCACCTTAGTTTATAAATGTGCAAACATGACTAATATATTTAATACATAGTCCAAAATATGCAACAGCCAGTGTAACAATGCAAAGAGACTGCCCTTGAGATTTTTTCGTTGTTTTCTTATGAAAAGGTTCACTACCATTTTGCTTTGGTAAATCCCATGTTTGTAAACAGACACCAGGTGAGGCGCTACAACTTGGCAAGCCTTCAACTCCAAGGAAAACCGCAGGGCTTTCAGAGACCACAAAGACACAAAGAAGTACATGGGTGATTAAGGATGAGGTGGGTTGAACAGGCAACTAATGCCCTTGGTACTACAACGCCCCCTCCTCATAACTGCCCAGACACTTGCTCCAAGATGCCAGCGGAGGATTAGACAGGCAATGTTTTGGCAGCTTTGAAAAACAGTCAGCCAAATGTCAAGTGTCTAAATGCGGCTTGGGGAGGGATGGAGATGCCCCGTGCAAGCCCCAAGGCGATTCGCGGCCGATTCGGAATATCGATCGGTAAACTTGGACGTGGGCTATTGGTATGCCATGCTAGATACATTCTCAAGAACATTCAAAACTTGGATATATCAACACTTCGTTCTTTACAACTCCTGTTTCTGCAAATTTTGATGATGGGAGGGGATGACTGCCTTATCTATAATAGAAATGTGTCCAAATGCAATTCAGTGAATTCACCATCAATAAAAGATCATTTAAAGTGTGATACATGTACCTCCTTGATATAGTTACATTGCTCTATTTCATTGCTGATATTGTTGCTTCCATTATGTTCTTGAAGTTTTGCTGCTAAATTATGATGCTGCTTAAGTTATGCTCCTAATGATGTTGCTATGTTATGTTGCTGATGTGATGTTGCTGATGTGATGTTGCTATATGTAAATAAAATACTGACTTAATTCCAATACTGAACTGAATACATGCCCTGATGATTTGTTCCGTAAGTCATTACATTGCACAAGTTGAATGTGAACTGCAACTTGAAACTTATGCTGCTAATGATGCTGCTTATATTCTGTTGCTGATGTTTTGTTGCTAACAAATTATGTTGTCAAGGTTACGTTGCTTGCCATGTGCACTTCACCCCCTCCGTGCACTTTTATCAGTGATGACTTCACAGATGACATCACAATGAGTTGGCATGTCAACAAGAAATTGTTCCTTTTCTTCATGATGTGGAACATTTTATTGCACCTGAAAATTGATCTCAATAACTCTTTTTTCCCCAAGTCCACTGCCAAGATTTTATCTGAGTTATTAAGGAACTGACGACATGAGGTGACCTTATCCACATTCAGTGGATAGAAGTTTTGTCCAATCATCATTCATTCTCGCAAAATCATATCTTTAAACATCGTACTTGTCTTCATGGCCTTTTTACTAATGGTAAAAATGATTTCAGCAATGCCCTTGATTGGTTATGACAAAACTATATATGGAGCTGCAGGCTATCGGTATTTGCCAATTTGAAAGAAATTGCAAAATATTTGATGAGGATGAAAAAGAATTTACCAGAATATTCTTTACTAAAACCTTTACTGCTTTTGAATACACTTCAGATTCAGATTCTAGGAAAACAATCCCCTGGGCCCTGTTTTTCATAAAACTTGTTATCAATAACATGTTGCAATAACTGTTATAAGCTACTGAAATAATTGCATCTGATTGGCTGAGAGCAAATTTGTCATAGAAATGTGGCAGTTGTTACCGATAACAAGTTTTATGAATCAGGGCCCAGGACCCTCATCCCACAGACGGACAATCAACATCTAGGACATCCACCACGGCCCCACCTACATTAACCATCTATGAAGGATTTACTTACATTGGCCGCTTTGCTCCCTGACTTTCTCAAACTTCTTGACCTTCTCCTCTTGAGAGTCCTCGGTATCGCTCTGTTTCTCAATGTTCTTCATCTTCTGGACAAGCTCCTCCACATTCCCTCCTGCCGACTCCTCCTGAAGTGATAGAGAATGTGACAGTGACGATGAAATACGCATCAAATGCTCTTGATTCAATAACTGCAATGCTTCATTTGTTGTGTTTTTTTTTTTTTCATTCAGATTTTAAAGTGTACCAATCACCTGAAAAATAATTTGTGTACTGCTAGAAAGTATAAAATCAACCTAAAAGACCTTCATCTGGCATTCTATAGGTCAACAGTTAAGGAGTATGAAGGAAATAAACGATAACATGAAGGTGCGCGTGTGGAACCTAACTTTTAGTTGGGTTCTGCGACAGCCCTTATCTTGGCGGGTGCGTACGGGAGTGTGGAATAGTCTACTCACTAGTCACTTTTACGCTTATAGGGAGTATAATTAATATCTTGCAATTGTAATATTTGTCGGTCATATTTGGAATAAAGTATAACGGCATGGAACCTCTAACATACAGAGAATTTTTTTTTGTGATTGGTACCCTTTAAAAAATTGATTACAAGCTTCATGACTGGGACCACAGTTCCTGTACTTTCCCTCCTGCCAACCCCTCCTGAAATAATAGAGAATGTGATTATAATGACAACACAATTTGAATCTTGATTGACTGATTAGTTGAACTGCTCCATTTTCAAACAATTTACATGCATCATTTTTTAACAGTGCATTATCTGTTGATAATGAATACACACTGTACGGGTATTCTATGAATACACCATCACATATCCTATTGTCTATAAATGTGAACTTTATTGCTTATTGAATTTTTCGTATGATTAAATGCTGTATGTGAATAAATTATGTCTATGACTTCAAAAAAAATGTAATACTGCATTTGTTATTGTGGTTTTACATCTACCTGTATCAATCACTTACACGTATGCTGGCAGATATTTTGCTCTCCTTAAAATTTCTGATACATGAATTGTATGAGAAAAATGTAGCAATAAAAGGAAAATATATGCTGCCAATTCCAAGAAAATCTGATCAATTCAGCCTATTATGAACCCCAGTCCTGAACGACTGAAGGACACAACCTATAATCCCACTTATAAAGACAAGCGTGATCATGCAAGGAGGGTCTACATGTAACAAGGAGTCTATCAGAGGGTGACAACTCACACAGCCAAAAGGTAACCCTATATCTGTCAATAGATCACTTGGACGCGAGAGGCGGTGTCGAGTTTCTCCCGCTGAGCACGTACACACCCCTCGGGGCAATACTCTTCCACCTATCTTACACACTTCATGATGGGGAAGAGAAAGGTTGAGCTGTGCACTGACTTGTCTCTTCATATGACAATACATGCTTTCTAAATTTATTCAAAATTTGGGGTATGAATTCCAAATGCATGTTTGCTATGTTACATGTAATGTTATAAGTGAATGTTACATGTTTTTTTCCATTCCTAAGTAAGAACATAAATAAATATAAATATTATTATTGTTATCATCGATAGCCCCTTCCAGAAATGAATCGGTATTCAATCACAGTGCAATGACAATAATGACTCATACTGGATGCCCCAAATTAAAGGAATACATCATGTACATACAAGAAAATATATGAATTTGAAATACATATATTCTGAAGCCCTCTTTTTTTTCTTCTTTTGTTCATGTTTTCGTAGTAAAAAAGTAAACACACTATATATATTCCATACATGCACCTGCACTGAAAAATCTTCATTTTGAAAGTCGCATCATGTTATACGACAGACATGGATCAAGGACATCATTGGTATAGAGAATAATGGTTGAGTTCAGATATGTTGTGTTCGCGTTGAAAACACATTTTATTGATTGCTTTTTTACCACACCTAAACGCTAGCTGCTGAAAGTTTTTACACCATATTTTCTTTTTCAGACTCACATTTGGCTTATTGTTATTTGAAAGACCCGGCTCGTCCGACAGAGAGGGCGGTCTTAGCGTGTGACCTCCGTCCATGTCGATTTCAGGGTTGATTCCGCAGCCATAGATGAAGCTTGGTAGCGATGTGAAGTGTGAGATGAGGACGCAGGCTTGGACAAGTTCTGACAATGTCCAACTATGGGGACCTTTCAGTAATTTCTGGCCACAATAGAAAGAAAATACAAATTCTTTGTTAATCTACTTTATGATTAAAATTGCATATCATCAAGACTTTAAAGGGTTGATGGGAAAACGTGCTCAGAGAAAATTATTTCATCTTTTTTATACCCACATTATTCTTCAGAAAATGGATTTAAGACACAATGAAGTGATGTGTTAGACTTTGAAAGAGAATATGTATACTTTTGTTATTACTCACATCATTTCATCACCCGCATCAAAGAGATGACGTAAAGCAAAATTGTCTTAAAATATAATATTTCAAATGAACTATATATCCCAATTATTCTTTATAAAAATGAGTTAAGAAGGACCAAGGGTTGCGGTCAACTTTGAAAGAGAATACAGAGATGTGCATTGTATAGTCTAAGTTCCACAAGGTTGTAAACGTTACATAAAAATATGAATTAATGCCCTTTTTACAATGTAGTTGTACCGAGTGTTGAGAAAATCCATTTTAATACAAATCTACCCACATCATAATCAGTGAGACATAGCTTTAAACAATTTCAACAGTCATTGCTAGAACCATAAGTTCAACTACTGCCTTTACGACATGTCAAACAGCACCCCCTACCAGAAGATGTGCAACAGCGATGAAGGTCTTGCAGACAGCAAACTGAGCAATGAATTTTACTAGAAGAGAGTTTGAATCTTTGCAGAGGTCCTTTCTTTTTCATAAATCATAAAGGTTCAAAACACATCTTTAAAAAACATTATTTTAATAAAAAGGCAGTTCCATCTTTCTTGATATTTTTTCATATATGATTGATAAATTAAAGATTTTACAAAATGTACATATATCCTAATTAGTTCTTGCATGAAGCATGGGTTCCAAAGCTTCCTGAGGGTTTTGCATAAAAAAGTAACATTTACCTCTATTAATTCTTGCGTGATAAGCCAAGGCCGATGTGAAAGGAGTTTGATGAGTTCGTAGAGGTCTTGGAGTTTGGGAGGTACATGTTCCAACCCCTGCAGCCACTCCCGATCTCCGCCTTGAGACAAGAACTCGCTCTCTTGTAATCTCATCACGTACGAACATCTGTGACGAGCTGCTGTCTGCAGGGGGGCAGATGAGATAGAGAGAAACAGAGAGAAATAGAGACAGAGAAAATGAAATTCAAAATAAATTGTAGAAAGGGGAAGAGAAGGAAAGAGAGAGAGAGATAAAGAAAGAGAGAGAAAGAGGAATGGAAATGATGAACACAGATTAGTCAGTGCAATCACAACTTAACAAGCAAAAATATGAATAAAACAATACTTGACTTTTCAAAACCATTTTGCAAAAATAACAGCTCCTGTCTCTCATTTCTTATGCGCATAGAGACGCTATGACAGTGATATGCACCATATAAACATTGTAGTATAATTGTCGGTGCATACATGTGCAATGTATTATGTAACGTCAACGGTTGATGTAAGTTAAAGACAGACAAGATCAATTCACATGTACATTTTGTAGAAATACATAAATCATAGAATTAAACTATTCACCGAGAATAAAAGGGCAAGGTGAGTACTTATCATAAAATCTTCACACATATCTTGAATTGATGCTCTACTTCCTTACAGAACATCAGATAAAAGGTGTTATTGACAGACAAGATTAATTCACACAAACATTTTTGTTCAAATATACAATCAATCAAACTATTCATTAAAAAAGAAAGGGTAAAGTGAGTACTTATTTGATAATATGACATTTACAAGTTCCACTTGAGCTCAACAGCTATTTGCTCAGTGAGATAAAAAAATGCTGTAATTACAGTAATCAATTCTTCATAGTTTGCTAAGATATTACATTACCGAGTCCCTCAGCATACTGCACTACACTAATAAAAGCATATTCTTCCAAAATATCTCTAAAATATAAGGAGGGATGATCATGTCTTTTTGGTAATTTGCAGGTTTTCATCATGGCAAACTGCTAGCTGATAGAGGATGACAGTCTAGAATTGCAATAACTATAAATTGAGTGCCAGAACCTGGCGGATACCAGCGCTATAATATGACAGGTAGATAGAGTGAGACATACAAATAATGCCTCCTATTTGACAGCAATCAATTACACTATATTCGTATTCTCTGAATAAAAAAAAAACCCAACTCCACCCCCCCCCCCCAAAAAAAAAAACAACCCCAAAAAGCAATTTGCTGAGTCATGCTACAAAGTATCTGTCACTATGCAACCTGTGCTGCCCTCTGTTTAAGCACGTAATTAAGTACTCATGTAAACTGTTGGCTAACAATACACACAGTAGTTACTCTAGAGCGAAAATAACTCATGAAGTACTTTATATACTGTGGTGGGATCATATTACAATTGCACAATCACGCTGACCCATTGTACAACTCTTTTACTGCTAAGCATCATTTGAAAAGCTGAGTCCATGACCTTATACTTCCATCTACACAGGCATTCGAAGGGTGACATATGGTGTGCAAATAAATGACAGAGAAATGATCCTTAATTGCGCTTTAATTAACCTATGTAGCATATCTCTTTTAACAACAACAACAACAAAAAGAAAAGGATGATCAAGTGCTGTCAACTTGAAATCTTCTAAATAAGTTTTTTTCCCCCCATACATTTTAAGATTTAAACATACCCAGTTCAATATAGCTATTACTCGTTACCGCTACCTGTAACAACATAATAACTTTGGAAGGAAGCTAAGAGGTATGTTCCTCATCATAGCTGTGACAGAAATCATCTCTCATTATCTCTCTCATCTTTCTTTTGTGGCATAATTACAATTACAAATCAATGATAACACCTTTGAATGCTCCAAGTACATTGTACTCTAGGGAATGTCAATATCTATGTAACACTAGGGTAACTCTGCATGCAGTTCTCCCAGTTGATTGCACTCACACAAAAGCTGATTTCCAATGTTGCACACTAATGAATCCAGTGAAATGTGCCGCGTAAGCACAAGTGCAATGCACTCTGTCAGTCCATGGACCTTCGGATGGCACTTTTTGTTCATTATTGCCATCTCACACCGTGGATTTTATAACAATTTTATGCTATTATCACCGAAAGAAATTGGGGACACATGAACATATGTGTCTGGATTTATTTCATTTGAAAGTTGGTTGTCAGAATGCACACTCATAGACATATGATATGCAGGGTTCAACACCTAATAGGAGACCAATGTTCCAATGACCCTTAAAACATCTGCTGAAGGCCAGACAGCTAGGTTTCAACTTTGTGTAAAATTATGTTAATGCCCTTCTCGCTTTCAGGAGTTGATAATTAAAAAGACCCATTATTTCAACTAAAGTTCCAATAGAACATAAAGCAGGACCATCATTTATAGGCCTATACAATACAGTATTCTTAAAATGAGCCTGGAATAAACGTGAAATTTTTAGGCATTTTTTTAGTACTGCATTTTTTTGGGGTGTTGCTTTGCCAGGCAATCACAGGGCAAACTTAAGTCTCATATAATCACTTTAGCAATTTAAGCATTGTAAATATTGCTGTGCTCTTATATACATGTACTAGAATTATACAGAGAGAAATAGAATTATACAGAGAGAAACACGTACAGCCTGTGACCGGGTATGGGAAAACATCCAGAGCTGTAATACCCTTTCACTACAAATTGAATTGCTAAACAGGTGTAAAGCCACATGGAGAGACACGAGGCAACGCCACAAAAAACAGGATGGAGAAGGGAAAAATACAGTTCACATGCATCCCACATGCATGCGGTTAGCCCACAGGAAAGGGGGCTTCTTCGTTTCAAGAACGATGGCTGATGCGGGTAGTGTACATGTGGTCACATGAACAATGGCTGAGGAACCCTCTTCTTTCATGCACTTGTACACTCTATTCAAATGGCTGTTGAGATCCCAAGCTATACTCTCTGCCTAGCTCACATGAAGGATTTCAAATTGGATATATAGTCTGTTGAGAGCCAAAAGGGCATTTACTCTGGGTTAAAGTATATGAGTTAACACCCTTCTGGCTCCAAATGGACATTAAAAATGATTGTGAAGAATTGTCCAATTAATGCCTTTCTAGCTCTCATCTGCAGGTATACAGATAATCTGAAAAGTCATGGAAGTGAACTTTTGTAAAAGTCCTTGTTTTCTACATGTACTTGGCTGTTTGCATGAAAACACACACCATAATCGCTTAGCAGAACTCCTTTGCAAACAGTCTCTTTTCACCGATGCATAACCATGCTACAAATATTTGGACACAATTCGAGCGATCGCCAATAGGGTAAAAATGCCCGGATGTACCGTTTTTGGGGAATTCTCATTCAACTTCCGGGACCTGTGTACTTCCGGTGTATACGGATGCTAAGTTACAGTAACCGCGGTACACACTTCAGGAATTTTTCTTCAAACTTATCTAATAAAAGTTAAGGTAATCGTAGAATTGTCATGGCGAGCGTTTCTCAAGACTTCAAGAATATGACCGTTCTGCAGCTGAAAGCTTTTCTGACAGAAAGAGGCATTCCATGCAACGGAAAACGCAAACTCGAATTGGAATTGCTAGTACGGAGAGCCGCTGAATGTTACAGCGTTATTGAGCCTTGCGACCAGCACATTGCTGCTTCGCAGTATCTCCCCATAGCTGTTTTCAAATACTTCGGTCAATAGCGATGAATTATAAATATATCTAATCTCTACAAAAAGATGAATTTCCAACCTCGAGAACTCTTGCGTGTCATCAAAGTCTGGAGAAGCAAGCTAAACTGTAAACATAATTAATATGCACGGCCGCCGGGTCATTCACCGACCGGTCAGATTCCGGAAGTAACTAGGTCACAAAAGCTGTCCCACATTGCATAGCAAACGCACCCCGATACCTGCATCCGGGCATTTTTACCCTATTGGCGATCGCTCGAATTCAGAGACTCGCATCAAAGAAAGAGTCTTACTGGTACAGAGCAAAATATTTTATGATTGCGAGGCAAGATCTGCTCCATTCATCTATACCTTTCCAATGCTCTAGAAGGGAATCTATTGATCAGAGAAGAAACATACCCAAAGTCTGGGGATGTACAACATGACATAAAAAAAAAAAGAATGAGAAGCATAGTAAAATTACAGGATAGAGAGGGAGCAGGAGAGAGAGAGAGAGAGAGAGAGAGAGAGAGAGAGAGAAACAGAAAGGAAGAGAGAGGGTTAAAGAAATTGTTACAGAAAAAGCAGAATATATATGCACATATTTCATATAATGGAAGCAAAATAATATCACTAAAAGAAGAAAGAAAGAAAAAAAGAACCCTACAACCTACCATTAACTTCACTAGAGATATACAATGCAGGGCAAGTATTCAACCATGACCTGATTTATCATGTGAACCTGACTATGACTAATAGTAATATTACAGCTCTGGAAAAAAACAACAAAATCAGGTGATGGGGGGGGGGGGGGGGGGTAGTGGAATAGGAGGCGTGTACTGGGACGGGTCATATCCATCCAATAGGAAGAGAGGAAGAGCGATCCCAGATCCAGGGTAGACCCAAATATTGTTTACAGAGCTCTCCCAAACATAACAGAAGTGATTCCATTGTACAAGACTTGGCCTCTCATGTTTCAGAGATAACCCCCTTATCTTTTATTGGATTGGGATATCAGCCTATTATGTCTGCTCAACTCTCTTTACATTTATATTAGGGTCTCTCCAGTTTTTTTTGTTTTTTGTTTTTTTGTTGTTGCAGTAATTGTTGCAGTGACATTTAAAGCATTAAAGAGAAAGTTGAGTTCTGGTCATGCGATTACATTGTGAAAGAAGCTGTCTCGAGGTATTTGGGAAAGCTTGATCAAGTCTACATAAGATTAAGAATTGGTGTATACTGTCAGGTTTTAGAATGATTAAACTGATCAAAATGACCCAAGAAATTGACCCAATCTCGGCGAAAAGCACATCCACTGCACACTGAAGTGGGTATGTGGGATTGCACACACATGTGGTGTGCGATTTGGCCCGAACTCTTCAGCTACATGTATATTCTCATCATATTTCAAATATGAGGGCATTTGAAGAGCACTCATTTTCAGGGGACATTTCTCATGATGTTCTTCCAAACTGACATAAAAGAAATGAGAAAGCTCACAAGTTATTTTTCATCTTTCCCAGAATTCAACCTTCTCTTTAAAGAAGACAAATGTGGTTTCATATTCAGAACTTCGGAATACAAATTGCTGATATGACATAAAAGCTTGGTGATAAAATTTGAAGAGTTTCTTATGACCTACTTGCATTTTATGGGGATCTGAAAACATGAGAATGATGAAGCAAAGAAACACGTGAGGCAGATGAAAAGACAAGGAAGAAAATTAAAAAGCAGGTAGAAGAATGGTAGGAGGATGCAAACAAATATTTTAGATGTTCAATAAACAACAAAAACAGAAAAAGAAAAGAGGAACATCTCTGTTATTTCATTGTACATGTATGAAAATAACATTCATATTGTTTCTTTCTATATACAGGCCTATACATAATCTGCTTCAAGAGCCTCTATTGAGACAAGCTGGTAACCCCCCCCCCCCCTCCCTCCCCCCCCCCCCCCCCTTCCAAACCCATGAAGGATCCAGGCTCACTATGCTCAATGGAAGTATTTAGTAGTTCATTTCAGGTTATCCAAACTTGGTAAGTTGACACTGAAACTTGGCAACAGAGAATTGGAGGGGGGGGGGGGGGAACCAAGGAGGTCAAAGGTCTCACAGGGTCCACCAAAGTCCCTGGACATGTTGGCAAGCTCATCCATCACCTGGTAAGGCTGTTACCATGGTAATGAGGTGACAAGCAACACTGCAGCAAACATCAATCCAGAGGGTCAAATGATCGGCTCAGTTTACACCAGCTTGAAGCTACTAGTACTTTTTTTTAGGAGAGGCTTTCAACTATTGTTGGTTTGTTATTACCAAGTTACCAATGGATCCTACACACATTGTACATGTAGCTAGTAGGCCTGGGGGTGTTTCATAAAGTTGTTCGTAAAGTTACCCATGACTTTACGAACGACTAGAATATGAAGTGCCAGATAGGATGCCCAAAGTTTTTCCTGATGTTTTAACAAAGTGTGACTGTATTTCCAATAACCTCAATTAAATTATTGCAAAAAATATACTTTGCATTAAAAATGTTTGTCATAATAAGAATGTTAATCTACATCTGCACAGTTCAACTTTAGTTGATGCAGTTAAAAAAGGTTGAGTATCCCATTTTGCTTGTCATATTTAAGTCATTCGTAAAGTCATGCGTAACTTTACGAACAGCTTTATGAAACACCCCCTGCAATACTTACACTGCACCCTATTCACCCAATTTCTCTGGATTTTTTGCATTGTTTTTTTCATGCTGAAGGATTCTTACTTATTTTGCATGTACATTCTGCATGTACAGCCCATAGAGAAGTGTATGCTTACATAATGTGCTTCATAAACATTGTATTATTATTATATTTTTGCAAAAAGCTTTCTCTTGTTTCTCAAAATATTTAGTTAATATTAGCCTGATAAATATGGAACAGAATATTTCTGATTTTATGTGTCATGAAAATAATCTGCGAAACTGATTGGTCTAATGCGCTTCATGTGAGAAAATACTATTCCCACTAGCCTCATGCAAATGAGCAAATTGCCATGGACAGTAACATCTAACGTCATGATCCTTGTATAGTAGGACTATTCACCGATACTGTATACGCCTTACGACATCACACACGAAAAGCGCATACTTCATTGTGACAACATTCATTTGTGGGTATCTATTGTTTTAGACACCGGTGCGTGATGATGTCATCATTACGCGTTTGATATCCATGAAAATTCATTGTTTGTGCACATACATGTACGTGTACGCTTTTGATGCTGATGATCATAAGAAAATGAGTAGATTCAGGCTTTTGTTCAAGATGACAGATAGAAACCAAATATACAGTCTTGGTTCATGTCGCCTTGGGGACCATATTTCTAACCAGACCCTCTCATGACCGTATATATTTTTATATGAAAATCTGCTATTTTTACCTAACGAAACCCCATGTCAATGGGCCAGAAAACTATTGAAAAAAATTATAATAAAAACTGCTTTAATGGCTAAAATTGGCATTATATTGGTGATTATTTATTTCACTGACTGAAAATTGTCATCAATAACACATCACTTGTACATTTTATAGTTGTACCACGTTCCCTTTTTCACAATACAAACCTTCCTTATCAATATCAATTTATTTACTCTGCTAAAGTTCACTTTCACTCCGGCACTGTTCATATATTGAGTCTGAGCTCTTAGACTAGACTAAGTAAAAACAGCTCCCCTTACTGCCGTCTCAGAATAGACAGCAAACACCTTGGACTCATTTATTTCTAATAGACTTGACATCCAAGCATACCAATAAATCCATTTGGGCCATAAGAGCTGTCTGTCAAAGGGTACAATAATAATAAAAAACTGCCAGCATCATGTTGGTATCATATACATGTAGAAGTGGGCCGGGTTGTGTACAATACATGTAGGTCTAAAAATACCGTACACCTGAAAAGGTATATATGCAGGAAAATTCTTCCATGGAGAATTCACCAGGGGTATAATGATTCTCAAGTTTATGAGATACATGTAATCGTTAATTATTCGAAAATTTTAAAATTCTCGAATAAGCAAGTACCAATACTGATATGCAGGAATGTTTTTTCTTACGAAGCAATTTGGAGTGAAACATGAAACATGCATATTTGCAATTTTGAATTGTTTTTACACGACGTCACGAAAGAGACAGAATGTTTCCATTCCAATTCATGGTTCCCCTATTACCCAAACAAACACAAACTATTAAGTTATTTTTTTACTATTTCTATTAATCATTACTAATATTAAAGAAAATAGTGAATAATACTGATGAAGCTTCTAACCCCCGCCTCCTCCCCCTTTATAAACCCATATTCCTACAGTTACACTGATGCATTCAGCCTACTAAAAACAGTGGAAATTTCCACCATGCATGCACTACAACCGAACCTAGCTTATTTGTCCTGCTAGCGCTCTCAGTTACTCTAGCATCTACATCTATGTATGATTTTAGTCTGCTGGCACAGACTCTATTTAACAATAAAAAGTCATGACTTGAGCCAAGGCTAAATCAGACAATGTAGAAAATTTTGAAAACAAAAATGTACAGAAGAGAGAATAATCATATTTCAATCGAGTCTAAAGCCCAGATTGCCCAGACCCTGTATAATGTAGTAAGCAACAGGATTTGTCTCAGCAAACATTCAGTTCCACTTGCACTAAAGCTGAATATTCTCTGATCAATGCTTTGGTTTTATTTTGCAATTTTGCAACCAAAAAAAATTTAAAAATTGTGTGTTAATTTCAGACATGCTACAGGTATATATCTGACAAAAACAAATGGTTGAAAAAACACTTTGGTCAACAGAGCACTTTCAAATTCTATTAAACTGACCAAACAAACAACAAAAAAAAGGGTTAATTTTGCTGGAAAACTATTCTTGTGCAATGATCTGAATTTAAAGGAATAGTTGGAATTCGGGAAATTAAACAATATGTTGGGAACTGAACAACTGAAAAACAAAGCGTAATAAAAACCCAGAGATTTAGAATCTTGTGTTTCAGACTCTACCCAATACATTTTCATTCAGCAGAGAGAAAAAATCTGATAGCCTGAGAGTCAGGCTAATGAAATGTGTTATTTACCTTTTGTAAATCCAAACAAGAGTTTAGATGTTGAGCCTAAAGGCAAATATTTTCGATGAGACCATTTACACCTTTGAAAGAGTCCAGTCTTAAATAGTGAAGTTAAAAAGGGCATTTCAAAAATATGTGTGGAGCTGATCAGTGAACATGTATTTAGACAGATAATCACGGAAATACAATCTTGAATCTTGAATCACTAATCTTTATATTTTCAAAAATGCAAACATGTACTTTTACAAGATAATTATGAGGTTGATTAGACCACTGAAGTGTGAACTACAGTGTACATGTAAATGAGCAACCCTTACTCAAGACCATGTTGGGCCTAAACCAATTGGGCCTGCATAACAAGCATGTAATGACTAAAACAATGTTTTTTATCTATTTGCTTGGTGTATATAAGCATTGCATTTTTCTGTTTTACGATACATTGGCAATTTTTTTTTCCATTTACAACATGCAAATGCATGCTATCAACCATTTCTCGATAGAATGTTTATATTTAGTTATTTACCCTACTCTGTTGAAAACTATGCAACATCCAATCCCACTTTCCAGCTTCACAACTTTGATTCGTTTCAAATTCATTGCATGCATACTGTGCCAGGAACAACACCTTCACAGGACGTTATTAAATCAATTTATACCCAATGTAAAAATAAACCAGTTCACCTAGTGCCCTATATTATGCCCATTATACTTGAGATAAGTTTATGACCATGATTGATGTGAGACTGACAGACCAACTGACCTATTAATAACACCACATGTAGGCTACATGTATGTGAATGTGTAATACAGATCAGTGTGAATAAAAAATTTAATAAAAAAAAGATCAAGATAGCTAGTTAGCTACATGGGGGAATCTGCGCTTGGGGAGAAAGGAGTGATAAAAACCCATAGAAAAATACAGAAAATTCAATCTTTTTTTCTACAAAGCCTACTTTTTGAAAAAAGCTTCAAACTCCACTTCAAAATAAAAGAACAATTCTTCACACATCATTATACCTAAGAGTAGTTTCTCTCTTCAAGAAAATTCCTTTCCTCAAGTTTCCTAAGAATGCCTGCATTTTCCCCTCCACAATTGCTGGATGAATAATTACACAATAAACAGTCCGCCAGGATATATCAATAGTAACACTATTATGCACAACACGATTTGCGAGGGGAGTAGCTGTTCACACGAACTAAATTTTCAGAACTTAGTTTTCTACTAATGTGAACACGGATACTAAACAAACAAGCTAACACATCAGCTGTTAATGATGAACTTCAATCTCAACAATCAGATTTGTCATTCATTGATGTCAAACAAAATGTGTATGCAGCTCTTGAAAGCTGATCAGTTAGGGGTATTGTGTATCATTCCTCTACAAAATAAATCTTGAATATCTCTTCTATTGTAAAAAGGTCGCAGGAAAGGTTTTTGATATATACTGAGGAATTTTACATCGATGGTTTTTAGACATTGCAGTAAAAAACAGTAACTTTCAAGAATCATCAATGATGGCTTATTTTGTAAGGTATCTTTCATTCCAAAAATTCAGTGTTGTGGATTAATTACTGTATAACATGAAACTTTTGCAATTCTCGACCACTTGTCAAACTTGAGAAGTGTATTGCACGCAAAATTTTCCAATTATACAATCCTGTCAAACCAGAAACTTTCGCGACATAAAACGAATTGTTAATGGCAGCCAACTTTGCTGCAAGAAACTTTCACAAATTGCAATAATTTTATGTTGTTTCCATGTGATTTGATTATTTTGCAGCATGGAACTTCTGCGAATCTTGACCAGTTGCAAAAGTTTCATGCACACAAGAATTTCTGGTTTTACAATAACCCTATACTTTCAAATTTATTCTAGTTCATCTTTAACACTTCCTTCTCTCCCTCTAATGCGATACCAGCATATATTTTATAAATTACCATCGCAACATGTTTCGTTCTCAGGCGCCTCAAAGTTGCAGACTGAAATAAGGTTAGTGCCCCCTAGAGCTTTTTAAAAAAAGTTTATATGGCATTTGCATTAAACCTTGATAAGAGAAAATGATTCTGCACGTGAATGTCACATGCAACTTTCATGTCCACAAAGTACCCAATTGACGTAAAGTGTGGATAATATATTCTGAAATGAGGGGGACAAACATAAGAGATACATGTATACCAAGGAAAAGACAGGGAGGTAGATAGACAGCTCTAGACCGAGATATTATGAACAAAGATAGAAAAAAAATGAAAGACAAGAAATGGATGGAGAGAGGAAGAAAGAGAGAGAGTGAGAGAGAAAGAGAATGAGTGAGAGAGAGAGGAGGGGAAATGCACAGAGCACAAAACTGAGAAAGAGTTTTATTCTGTAGGTAAGTATGTTACATTATTTTTACAGTTTGAACAGCCAACCAACTACAGACAACTCACTTTCTCTACAAATTTTTACAATATAAATATCTACATGCACACTGTAACATGCAAATTAAACAAGTGCAGACTGAACCAAGAAAAAGCCTGTGTCTGATGTTGCCATCCATTAATCTATTAATACTAACATGCTCATACAGGACATTCAACTTGCAGCTGCTGTCATCATGAGGACTTTTACGCAATGTAATTCATAGCCTGTTCAGACTACAAGAAATTTATACAAGATTTGTATAAAGAAACGTTGTATAAAGAATCATCGTATAGCAGCAGGAGTGTACAGACTGGACAACATTGTATACAGAAACAGGTTTTGGGGAAGTCAGGCGACACCATATATGTATGTTTTGTATCATGGACAGCGATGGAGCATACAAAATTACAGCTGATTGGTGACATCAGCCCCGATATAAGCCCCGCCCATTTATACGATTCTCATACGATATGATGTTCAGACTACAGTAAGAGGGGGTGCTGATTCTTTATCAAGTTTTGGTTTGAAATGATGCTCAACATGCATTTCACTATACAAACTTTTGTTAACAATGTTCAGACTATGAAAATTTAATTACATACATACTTATCATATAGCTTTACGATTTTCATATAGCCATATGATGAATTTATGCAGTGTGTGAACGCGGGGTTTATCACCAATGCTTTAGAATATTTTTTCTGTGAGTGCTTGCTGCGGGACATGAAAATTTACATAGCAATGATAATGATTTATCAGCTAAGCCTAAGAGACTCTTGATTGGGAAGACTGACAGGCACACTACCTGTAAAAATGCAAAGAATGTTCTCATCTGTTTGTCTCCTGTGCTGTAGGATGAACTAGACAAATGTTGCATTTCCCAGGATGACCCATGATGGAGGCTCCAATCTGCAGGTGACCTATATTTCATCGTGGATACAGTATATCTATGATTTCATACACGCCCACATGTACAGGAGCACTGCCGGGGGGGGGGGGGGGGGGGTGACACAAGCCTACTAAAAAAAAAAAAAAAAAAAAAAAAAAATTGCCAAATTCATCATTTTTATAACCTGTCGACAAATCTTTAAAAATGATGACCCTTTTTTTTTTTTTTCCTTGTTCTGAAAATATCAAAATCCTGAATATCTTTTTTCCAGGGCTAAAATAATCCCATACTATCATGGGGTTGGCCCACTTTTGTAAAATGCAATGTGAACAGAAAGTGGGCTAAGCTTAGTCCCGTACTATCTGTGGGGCTAAATCCTTGTATAGCCGCACCAATAGTACGGGACTAAGCAAAATTTTGAAAGTGTAAATAGCCTTTAAGTGATGCACTTATAATTGCTGCTGCTCCTCAAGTTCATAACCTTGACCAAACTACATGTATAATATACCTTTAACTAGCTGGTAAACAGTAAGGTCATCAGGCTTTCAACTGTTCAAACATGACATGTCCAGGCAAGAACATCAGGGACCTTACTGTATGCAATCCCCCTGGAGCAATACTATGCCACTTGTAAAAGTTTTAAAAAGACAGCAATAACATCTGCGCACTTGATGGATAAATTACATGTAGTTTACAGGATTGTTTCAATGTGCTTTCTGCAATAACCTTATTTGTAGGTCTTGTTTTCAATCCAGAAATTATGAGTACTGTGAACAGTTCTCTTATATTTAAATCTAAAAGGATATTCTCACAAAATGTTGTGTTATTCTTACAGTATGTTGAAGACTTGTGACCTAATTTCTAAAGAAAATGTGCTTGACTTGAATATGTACAAGAGATAACAGGGTGTACCGAGTCAAACCGGACACCTTTTGTAGGCCACATATCCTGGCATCTACAAATGTTTTAACAGAACACTGACATGTTTGCCTTTTTCTAAAGTGTACCAATCACTTGAAAAAATAATTTGGGTACAGCTAGAAAGTATAAAATCAACCTCAAAAAACTTTGTCTGGTATTCTATAGGTCAACAGTTAATGAGTATGAAGGAAATAAAAGATAACATGAAAATGCTCAGAGTTTGGTTCTGCGCGAGCCTTTACCTTGGTGAGTACGTACGGGAGCGTCGAGTAGTCTACTCACGAGTTGCTTTTACGCTTATATAGAAAGTGTAATTAAACTTGCAATATCTCTTTATAGAATTAATATTTGAAGCCCATATTTTGAATATAATATAATGACATGCATCCTCTAACATACAGAGCAAAATTATTTTTGGTGATTGGTACCCTTTAAGTTTTTTTGAAGTTGTATCTATTGGAAGCCTGCATCAATATCCTTGGACTATTGGGCCACAGACATACATGTATGACATGTATGCACAAAGGACCTGCTTGAGCTACGTGCGATCACGCATGAAGCAATTTTCGTTGATCTCAACAATATAGCAAAGAAACTAATATCTAGAGTTCATCAATAAAAGTAACCTTGCCCTACATGTAGTATATTTTCAAAAACTGTACAGCATGTCATATAGGTCGATGCCTGTATATGTATGTACATCTTTATGAAAATGCAAATTTAGGAAACCATGAGAACATGAGAAGAGTTAAATCCTAAGCCCCGTCCTAGCTGAACTTCTCTCTCCTTTGGATCAACAGCACACTGTCAGAGGTGACCAGGAGAGGGTAGTCTGAATGTCACTCAATAATCAATCAAAGTCTGAATTTTATATGGATTTATCATGATGTTGCAAGAGGGGAACATGCTGAATTCTTTTGTGTGTGCATTTTTTTTTTAAAATGACATTTGGAGAAAAATGGAGGACAGAGGGCCACTACAATGGGACCATCTCCACCATTCACATTTTTATGAGGGTAAATTTTACTCTTAGAATTTCACAGGATGTCCTATTATAGGGGTCTTTAGGAAATCATCGGAGGGATGATAGCTAAAAAGGGGCTGTAGTTATTCCTGCCCCCTTCTTACCTCTCTCTCCTACTTTTCATTTCATCCTAGATCTCTCTTTTCCCTCTTCATCTCACTATCCCATTCCCTGATCACTACACTTCAGTGGCGTATCCAGACCTTGACCTCAGGAGGGGCAAAACATCCCAGTTTCATATGATCCATATATTTCAGTAAAGAAAACACTTTTTACGGGCGCTGGTCTGCATTATGGAAATGGGAGTTGACTATTTTTCTATACTAAATCTTTTGAAAACTGATGTGTTTATGATCCCCTAACCTACACAATGTACTTATTACTGGTGATTTTTTTTTCTTGGTCAGAAATCTGTCAGCTAGGAGGGGCAAAGTGCCCCCTTGCCCCTCTTTCAAATATGCTAGTACTACACTTACATGTACAATCATCAATACATGCCTAAGGGTGAGGCATATGATCACTCTTTTACGATGCATACTATTAATCCCCTAAAAAGCAGCACAAATTTGTCGGGCCATGGAGCCAGGGAGGGCTTTTTAATTTCCTCCATCATTGATCGCCTTGGAACTACTGCAGTGGAAAGACGCTGCAGGAAAACGGCAGTGATGAAGAGGTTTCATATATAGAAAAGCAACCTGGAAGGGATACAGCATTCTCCTTTACTTTAATACGATAGAAAGAAACATATCCTGTATTCGCTACCATAATTTCTTTGATCAGCAGGAAAGGTCTACATTTTGCGTGTTGTTCTTATTACATGTATGTTACTGTAAATGTGCTGTATTTGACTGCTCATCCTTTGATCAGCAAATGACATTGCTGCTCTGGCATATTTACATACGAATGAAAAACAAAATCCCAAAGCAGAATAATTGTCAGGATAACATCATGGGCAGGTCACAAAAACGCAGTATCCCATATGATCTTGATAGCTTTAAAAAAAGATTAAAGCAAGTTATTATAAATTTGTGTACATTTGTGTACATTTTTTTTATCATAAGAGTGAGATTCCTTTGCAATTTCTTATCAATTCCACTGCTATTTTCATGAGCTTTGTAGTAGTTATACAGAGCTTCGAAGGTGGATCTTTCAATAGCTTTCAGCCCCCATTAATTTTTTAAATTGTTATTTCATTTTTTTTTTTTTTTTGCTGCTGCTCATATTGTAGCTGTATTCTGAACATGAAGTAAGCGATTGGTTGACAACTGTGCTTAGCCTGTGCTGTGGTCCCGGGTTTAATTCACACTAAATTTGCACCAAACAATGGGAGTGATAGGAGCATATGTTATGCAGGTACATGTATGATGACAATCATATTTAAATGATTTTAGCAATGAGCAGATAATCTAGATGGTGAAATGACTGGGCCTGCTATGAACCATCACTCATGACAGAGGAAGTGTTAACCAGGCTCAAAGAACAGTTTGGACAATTCAATCTGATGTAGTATTCTCATAACCCACACTCTTAAAGGTCTTTGATACATAAAATTAGGCAGCAGTATTCAAATCAAGGCATGTTTCCCCTAGACAGGAGGCTCTTGAGATGACGTATTGAATTTACCTGTTGTAAGCATGCTGGAATCGCTACCTAGACTGAATCCAACTTGCATGAATTAATTGCTACAACAGCACACTACATTTTAGTAAGCTGGTCTTTGGTACAGACCATTTGCCTTTAAGACAGAGCTGCCAACCTCTGGCCAAGCTTTTCCGTACTCAACAAGCTGAAAAATCTGAAAAAGCTGAAATCCGTATTTTAGATCTAGAAACATTAAAAAAAGAGCTAAAAAATCACATTCCCTATTCATCCTTTCGATTCCACTAAGGCGTGGTTCCACATACTGCCGCCTTGCACCAAGCGGCAGCTGCTAGCCCCTGAGCCAGAAGTTTGCGTGTGCGGTGAAAGTACAAGTGTGTGTAAGTTCGCAGTCTCTTTTCTGTACGCACTTTAAGTACATACATGTACATAAAGCGGAGTTCCGGGAACAGCGAAAATAATGTAATAGAGTGTGAAAGTTTGAGTGATAACAAATACATGTGCGCCACGTATAGGACGAATAGTGCATAATCAGATTTCTTCAAATCCGTAATTTTAGAGGGGAAATCCGTACTTCCGTATTTGTGTTTGAATTCCGTAACAAATATGGAAAATCTATGTACTGGTTGGCAGCTCTGTTAAGATCTTGTAATTCTGTGCAGTACCACTCAACTAAAAATTTGTCTGGTCAGCTCTAGAAGGGCTCATATCATTTGACACACAAACGCTGTTCTTGCTCCCAAGAAACAGTCTGCTCTAAATCAAAGCGCACTTACCAGGATGGCAATGTAATTCCTGTAGTCGTAGGGGAGAGGTCCGTTCCCTCGCAGCATGAATTCTTGGGTACGGCAGAAGGCAGCAAGGTACTGTGGGTGTAGGCCCATCACTGCTGTCAGGTGGTCCAATCTTTGGCTTTGTACAAACACATCTGTGAAGATCTCCCGCACCTACAGACAAGGATTGTGTGAGAATAATCATAGAAGCTGAAAATGTAATAGGTCATGGATTCCAAGGAAGACACAGCAAGTATGGACCTGTATAGAAGGCCAGTATTATTCAAATATACATCTATTTATATATATATATATATATATATAGGACTTGTGGTAAGCTTGTAGGAAACCCAACCTTGATAGGAAGTTGCTCAAGAGCCAAAGCAAAAAAATAAGAGAAACTGACGGGTAAAAGTCTGAATAAACTCCGACCAATAAGAAGAGAGTGTTCAACAAATAGTTGGACCCATCTCAGAAAGTGCTGCAATTTGATTTGAATCGATTGCTGAATCGAGCTTAGCTCTTTATTTGCCATAGACCGAAATCCTGGACTGCCACATTAATAGGTAGGGGATTATAAAGTCGCACTTGATTGGAGGAGTTGCAGTCGATTCAGATCAATCCAAACTCTATGTAAGACAGCTAGGGCTCCAGTCATTACACAAGAATCTCAAGTCTTACCAAGTACAAATCTCCCACTCCCATGTTTCCTAGGGAAAAAGCAACATTCAAAGAAAAGGTTGGATGGTAATTCCAAACGAGAAATCCTTGACAAATCACTTGAAACTGTTGAAAGTAGCACTGGAAGAGGCACAATCATGCAGCAGCAGCAAAGACATCATCCACAAAAGACTGGCCATTCCGTATTAGAATGGTGGTATTGCAAATTCAAATGATCGAAATCCCCTTCCATTCAAAACTTTTTTTTGTTAATGGTACAAAGTCTAATATGTACTGAATGTATGATCTGGTACAGCATGAAACGGAAAAAATAAAAATAGATATCGGCTTTTGTTTTGGATCTTCTGGATAAATATGGAATGAAGATAATATCATTTTGTAATTATCTTATCATATATGTCAAGTGCTTCGGTTTTGTTTTGATTGCATGCTATTTTGAGATTGAGATAGATCACAAAAAGTTTGTGCAAACTTATAAACAAGTGCTGTGCCAAACGTCAGATTATAAAAAATAAAAAAAGGATAAAAAATCTGAAAAAAGACCTCTTGGGAATTGTTGTTGTTGTTATTTTTGGTTTTTACGGCGCTGTCATTCAAAATATGAATATTTACGCCATCTCAGTTGCGTTGTTAAAAAATAAGCCTTTTTATGACTTAATTATATATTACTTTGTTTTTCTGTAGCAGACAAAGCCTTATATATTATATAAGGTGATATGGGAATAGTCCCATATTGCGCTTATATGGATACATCCCTAGACCCCCCCCCCCCACCCACAAGAAAACAATGATACAAAGAGATAGAGCTCATTTCCCTTAAAATAGCCTCTGTCTCTTCAAAAAGTTTTGTTTTCTATCACATTCAAAATCAGACACAACAGTGAGTAAAACAGATACTAATAGCAAGCTCATGTAAAAGAAAAACAAATAAAAAGAACCTGACTTGTTTTACGGATATCATTATCAGGTAAAGGAAACAAGTGTTCTTTTATAGATGATGGAGTGAGAGTTTTGAAGAGGAACATGCAACCAATCACTGTAACCAATCAGAGGAATACAGAATTTAATTTTACGACTGATGGCTCTTACGTAATGCTTACATCATCTATCCGATTGTTATTTCAGGCAAGGCAGAATGGAATCGACTGATAAGCCACGCAACCTCACTTCTCACTATTTTTAGATACATGTACCTCAAGGCACAGACCAGAAGGTCCATGGCATGCTCCAATCCTGCGAGATGTGTCCATGCAATCCAAGATTTGTACACCGAGGAATGGAAATTCTACATCTCTTGCAGGCAAATTATACGCTATGCACATAATGACCCCATCACACCATCTCTAAATAAACAAATTACTGAGCCGTGACAAGAAAAAATGTCACAATGTGAAACTTACATTAACCACCCTCAATGTTAATGACTGAGAAAAATTGGTTGATGAAAATGAATTCTACTTATTTTCATTCCACTGGCAAATAAAAAGTTTAAGTATATAATGTAATAGTTGTGTAAGGGAGCATTATCAATAGTTGACAGATGCATAGATTTGATACAAAATAGAGTTGATACATATGTATTAGTATTAAATTTCACTGTTATTAATCTTATAGTGATTCAAATTTGAAAAATAATAATCACATAATATCAAATTATGAGAGTAAAAATGAAATGATTATGATAACCTACCATGTTCTGAAACTTGTATGATTCATTGCAGATTTCCCAATTTACAGGCTCTGCTTCAGTGTCCCTTCCTTCCATTTTTGTTCTGTTATACTAATTAAACCCACACAGATCTCATCAAAATTCAAAAGTTTTCATCAGATGCACTCAGGATGCAGCGAAAGTGGCCTTCATCTCAATGGTTTGTTGTTTCCACATAAAAATAGATAATTAGTTTTTACTGACGCAGCAAAATAAGTTTTGATGGTAGCGACCTTTGTTTGCACACTACGTCCTTGATAATGAAGGTGTAGTTTCAAAAACCAGTTAGACCTAGCTCACATAGCACCTGTCCAGTCTTGTTGGTCGATACAAATATTCACTGCTCTAAAGTATAATAGCCCCTACCAATTAGAAGTTTCGATAAACCATTTATGTTTTCATCAACTGCAACTACCACAACAACCTGCAATCAGCAGGAACTGCAGTTTCACCAAGTGATTGTTTCCAGCTACTGAAAGCTTCTGGAGTCTTCGGAGACCTGTCCTGTAAAAGCCCAGACACAGAATTCAGCAGATCTTTCTCACATTAACTTCAATTCCAAAGTTAATTTGCAAGGTCAACAATCAACCAGAAAAGAATCACAAATAAACAAGCCACTGGATGCAAGAGCCAGGAGTCCCTGTCTGCTGTTCATGTATACACTTGCTCTGCACAAATTGAGGAGACCACAGCGTGATAACTCTCAACAACACTAGTGTACCGGTACATGCAGGCCAGAGAAATAGATCTAGCTCGTGACACAGCTAGATCTGTTACAAAGTCAGCAGTGAAACTTGACATCGTATACAAACAAACTTTGCAGGAACTTTCATCTTCCGCGATGATCCACCAACAGAATACTGAAGCCTAAGGTGTCTTGGTGACACGTTTTTAAATCATTGAGTAAGACCCAAAACCAAAACAATGCAAGACAGAAATAATGAGTTACAAGAGAGAGAGGGAGGGGGGGGGGGGGGCTGGGGTGGAGGACTAATAGGTAGGAGTGTGATGGGCATGTGAACTGTTGTGTTCTTTGATCAGAGTGACAACTTCCTCTCTTTCTGGGACAGATCAACGAAAACTGGTGACTGCCTCTCTTGTTATCGAGTTCTCGGTAAATTGCGGATGACGCATCCTAGGCTACCCTGGATCGAATCCCAGCTCGGATTGAAAACTTTGGCCATTCTTTGAAACTCAATCACAGAATGTCCCAGGGTCACACGATCACACACACACACACACACACACACACAAATTATTTATTTGGGGGAATACTGTAGGTTCATGGTATAAATATTTTTTGTCATTTCAGAAACAAAACAGAGAGATTTAACAAACTGTTTCAACGACATGAATAGAAAACTCATGAAACAGAACTGAAACAGAACTAAGACAGCCTTGAGTCCTCTCCAAAAGCTGGGCATAAAACTGTGTTATTGGGGTCCAAACTTAGGAATGACGAACCAATGATGATAAATTAGTTTTAACATCTGTTTGTTATGCATTTTTTAAAATGACTAAGTAGACCTACTTCTAAGTATATCATATCTTACCCAATAATAATTGCAGATCAGGTTCTACATGCTGAAGATGTCACATCCATGTAGAGGAATTAAAATTTTTAAATTTAACTCCTACTTTCTCATCCTGATAAGTGCGTTTATTCCCTCACGCTAGAAATTTGATACATCAATTAATTATTTAGTTTATCTAGTTTATCATTCTCTGTCTTGTTAATAGGATACCATACACATAATTTTCCAATGAAAAGTAAAAGTAACTAAAAAAGAAGCAAAAGAAATAAAATATCATACCTGCTCATCTGTTCCATTCTCAACTCCTTGTATCTGTGAAGAAAAATAAACAGACCAGAGAAGTACCATTAGCGAAATTGAAATAGGTGTAAAGATATCAATATTACAATGCACTGAGGTTTGATTACAAAATCATTATTCTGGGCAATGATAAACTTGTAGGCAATATGATAGGAATGTGGTCTAGAAGGTTCAAGCCACTTCACAAATCATTGATATCCTTTTCACCATTATTGTTCATTTTCTTTTATAAGCAGTGGGAGTTTCAAGATCATTATCAACATTTTCAAAGTACAAGTCATATACTGCTTGTATGCCTGTTTCAAATAACCTTTATGTCTAAACAGGGAACAACGTAAATGTCAAGAGTGTTGGGATGAACGATATTGTTTCGATGACCATGTCCGTAGAAAAGCAGAGGTTGGGCATCGTAAAAAAGTCATTGTGGGTGAACTCCCACTCTGATCGCTGACCCTCCAGGGAAATCATATCAAAACCACACCTCTGCACTATTCATAACGTACCTGCTGTATTTCATTACAAGATTCTTCTCCAGTAGTAATAAATGTCAATACACACCAGTACGGAAAGTATTAGATACTAGCAATAAGATGGGTAATTCTGAAGGTAATCCATAAAAGAGAGATACTGGGAAAAAGGAATGGAATGATAAATTTGCAAAGACTACAGTTTTTGTTCCTGTTTTCATGAGAATATTATTCAATGCTAATCTTTATGATGGATATTTCACTGCTTTCCCCTTATGCATAATGCATCCACCCACATGAAATTTTAATACGTCAAATGTGACACAGTGTCTTGCTGTCTTTAAAGGTAATGTTTAGTTTTGGTAAGCTCTCAAAAACTTTTTGTCAAATTTGTTGAATTTTTGTTGATAAATAGCAAGATACTAGCAATACAGAGATGCTGTGAAGAGGTAAAAAATAATGTAGGTGCCAGGTCAGGGATATAAACTCTGAGCAACTAGAGCGTGCACTAGACACCATACACGCGTTCAAAACCTACACACAGTGACACACATGCTATCTCCGAGCGAAGCCTCAAGATTGTTGTGCGGGGAGCCCTTGGAGTGGAAAGGCCCTAGAGTAGGAAAGTACATGTATATTGTCATGATCTAGCGGTTCTTACATGTATTTACGGTAAAATTCGCCGGAAATCATTGATGGAATACCAAATGATCTGGTACAAACAACTTCTGATACATGGAAAACAACATGAGACTATATTTGACATGTTTATTTCCAATTTCCTTTCTGCTACCAAAACTGTACATGAGCTTTAAGCCAGCGGTCCAATTTCAAGAAGTGAATTGGTAATTGGAGCATCAAAAATGTGATTTAAATGAGATGGGAGTAAAAGGCGTTGGATAACACTATGGTTACCCTGAATATTGTAAAAGCATCACAAAATTTACCACAGTACACAAATGCACATGTAGGCCATCATGCCATCAGATACTTTCATGAAACATCATACACTATTTGAGGAATGTGAGATTAACCCATTAAGGACAAAGTTAAACATTTTGTGGTTTTTTCACATCAATTCCTATATTTATCATCATGAATTCAAGTAAGATATACATGTAAGCTACATGCAGACAAATAAAAAGAATAAAGAAAGATTTTGCTACAAAATTGTTCAAAGAAAAGTTAGATATTGAAATTGGCACATCATTAGCAGATTAAAAGAAAAATTTTCACATGAAATTTAATTTTTCATAATCCAAATTTCTGTTATAGGAAAGTGTAGCAATTAAAGACGGTGTCTCCAGTTGGGACAAGAAAAGATGATTCTGTATTTAAATCCGTAATAAAATCCTGTCCACGAAATGAACAAGACCTCATACTGTGCATGCACAGTATTATTCTGCATATGATCTGCTTACCTTGCAAGGGAGTTATACACATACCAATTATTAATGGCATGCACCGATCTCGTCATGATATTGACAATATCATGACAGCACGTGTTTGTTATCTTGCTCTGATGTGAACAGAGTGATACTGGCATACCCTCTTGGCTCATAGGATTGCTATTTCTCATGACACAATGCCTCTTCACATTTGGCAAATAGGTTTCATTTCAAGTTACAACAAATATGTTGTCTTTACCAGATATAAGAGAGTGAGAGGAATACATTCAACAACACAGGATATTGAAAGACTGTTCATTCACATCTAGCAAATATGTGTGTCAAAGGTTATGACAAGCAGGTTGTCTTCACCTTTATCTTGTGATTAAGTCATTGGAAGACAATCTATAAACCCATATGGTGGGCATTCATTTCCAAATAATTGTCTGATCACAACTATTGAAAGTGTAAACAAGGACATTATGACTATTTTGTTGTCTTCACGAGATGTGAACAGAGGAAGACACTTGATATCCATCAAAGTATTAATGTGTATAAATAGTTGCATTCACACTCATGAGAATTGTTATACATGTAAGTCGTCTTCTCATAGTGTAAGCATGGAAACATTGAAATATGTACATTTACAGCTCTAATAATCCATGACTTTCCAGAACCCATTTTTGCCCTTTTCCATGACCAGATATGTACCATTTTGTTATGGGTAGCGGCATCCAAGCCTATCTCTTTGTACAGAGTTGCGATTGATACATGTGTATCAATTTAAAATTATTTGTAATCAATTGCAACCCTTTTATAAGAGGGGGCCCTGAATATGTATTTTCCAGACATTCTTTATGCATTACTCCTTGTCATACCTATAAATATATGGCAGTGGCAATGAAGATCGAGTCTTCATAAATTCATGTACCTGTCAATCTTCATTGCTCCCAGCTCTAATGTAACTCTCATGTTACAAGGATCACATTTCAAAGCATTCTCCTCATGTTGGAGTACAGGTACTAGTTACAGCCTTGTATAATGTGAAGTGGCTTTGAGTGGATAACTAAGGGAGTCGAGAAGAATGCTTAAGGTAACTGACTGTTGAAAAAGCAATTTCCTGAGACAGTAGACTTTGCTACTGTGTACATACAGCACAGGTCTGCATTTTTGAAAATCATTTTTTCTTTCAAGTAAATATTACCAGACTAGTGGTAACTGCAAAAAAGAAAATACTTCTCTCAAATCAATACCATCTTCTGTTTCTATCCCGAGCTCAAATTCGACACGGACAATGAATAAATCTCGTCTAAGGTTTTGACGCAAGAGCCGATGGAGTCGGGACCACAGGACCTTATAAATTATCGGCCCACGCGATTCATTAAGGGAGAAGCGCTTCCGGATGCGGTTACTGGATGATGAGGCATATCGCATCGAAGCCGTACCGTTAAATAGGATCCTGTAATGGATGATTGCTTCTGGATGGTTGTTTGTAATAAAAGCACATATTGCATTACCTAATGGAAAAACAGTGTCAGAGGAAGAATACACCAGGCTGACCAGATGAATTTGGTGATAGGTTTAATCGGACTCAAGTCAAAACACAAAATACTAACAACAAAAATTAAATGTGCTTTGAACAGAGTGAGGGAAAAATGGGCATTTCATGTACATGTATGAGCATTTACAATGTACCTTTGAAAAATTATGAAAAATAAATTGTCCTCACATAACCCGGTGATAGCAGAGAATTTCTTTTATTTTTTTTTTGGGGGGGGGGAGGGGATGGTAATTGTGTACAATATTTAGAAAGGAAATAGCTATAGGGCTTTTAAATGAATAATTTTTTACTCTTTATCAGGATAGTTCTTTTCAGATTTTAGTAGAAATGTGAAGGTTGATGGTTCAGGCAGACAATGTTGATCTACATGTATTATTTCAATGACTTATTTTCTCCACTACAAGAACTTAAGGTAAACAAAGAATACAACAAAAAAAAAACAAAATCAAAACAAACTTTTTTTTACTGCCATTAACACTCTTTTATATAAAGGTCTAGCGTCATGTTCGTGTAATAAAGTTGTCTGCAAGGGTTACGTAATTATCAACTTTTATCCTCAAAAAGATCAGGGTTTATTACTTCAGGCCAACCCAATTTCCAAAAGCCCTATTACCACAGTTTAAGCATGAGCTCAGTGACTCATCATTACCATCACACACGTTATTTTACCTTCTAAAACAAGAAATTGGATGATCAATCCATCCCATGTTGTCATAAATTAGCTTTCAAAATACATCACACTACTAATTGTGTGTTTTCAACACTTCTATTTAAACAATAATGACGATTCTTCGCAAGTGGAAAATTACCAGCTCGACCCCTGGGTATCATGCAGGACCTGGATGGGAAAGCCAGGAAGTTGTTACCAAATCCCTAAACTCCCAACACTCAGAGTGAAAGGCAGAGAGACGGCAAGAGAGAGTGAGAGAGAGAGAGGAGAAAAGGAAAGAGAGAGTGGGATAGAGGTGGGAAAGGGGGAAAGAGACAGATATTGAAAAGGTGGGAGAACCCCCCCCCCAAAAAAAAAAAGAAGAGATAGAGACAGACAGGGCTGATAGAGAGAAAGAAAGAGAGAGAGAGAGAGAGAGAGAGAGAGGGGAGAGAGGGAAGGGGGGGGGGGTCTAAATAGCAATCATATCATGGGCCTCAACCCTTAAGTTTAGTAGAGCATCCATTACATCAATAGGCTTACAACATTGCAATAAAGTATTAAACATCCTGAATTGTGCCCTGGGGGAGGGGATTTGAAATGTTGTAAATTTAAGCCTGTAAATAAGTTAAAAATCAAACTGTAACATATTTGGTATACATGTACATGTAGGCCAAACTAGTTGTTTCAAGTATCACTATTATTCATGAAAATATGTACAAAGTTACAAACAGAGAAAATTTTGGAAAGGGTTTTTTTTTTTTTACATTTATTGGAAGAAGGCTGTAAAAACTTTTCATGAAGTTTTCTTGTTATGTCAATTGAACATACACATGTAATAATAGCTTCTTGGAAATATTCCCTTACTTTAAGATGAAAAGTTCAAAAAAGTTTGATGACAGATGAAATCGTGAATTTGGTATACATGTATGCCAAAGTATGACAGACTTTTGACGGAACCAAGGTCCTAAAGCATGACACAGCTAGAACCGTTGCGGTAAACATCGTTAAAAAATAACATGAAAGCAACAAAGTAGACCTACATGTACTTAATGACTATTGCAAATGGACTTTTCTTTCCTGTTTATGATGTCAAAACTCGGACCACCTGGCCTAGAAACCTTGGTAAGATCTCCCATGGAAACATAAAAGACATCAGGACAATGTGATAAGAATTGAACAATAGCATGCGACATCCTCTGGTTGATATCTTGTACCGGCGTTGCCATGGAAACATGTCACATGTGTCCAGGAGTGAATTAGGCCCTCAATTGGGCCACAAAAGTTTTGTGATATTTTTCCTTCAACCCATCCAGGGAACAGAAATTATGAAGGGGGTGAATTGTTAATAAAATCAGCTTTCCTCTGCAAATTAGCAACAACAAAAATCATCTTTATTTTGCAAAAACTTGATTACTGTAACCCGTGTACACATATGGGAAAAAAGCTCCGTTTGGTTTGACAATTGTTTCTTGCCATTCAACTACGTTCAGTTTTGTAAATTTAACCTCAATGATCTTTATCTCATTACAGAATGCTATTATTATTGTAACATAACTGTTCTCATAACTGTGATTTTTGCTCCTTCTGTCATGCACCTTTTGTAATTTGGAGCATTTTAAATCGAGGACAAAGTACAAGAACACTAAAAGGGGTACTTTTCATGCTTGCATGTATGTCAATGCAATACATACACATGTTTGCCTACCTTTTTCCTGGGACACCATGGAAAAGCACCCATCTCCATGAAAATCAACAATGACAATATTCCAGTAATATTCTGAGCTTTCAGAAGAAGTGTCTTCACCTATCATACATTTTCCTGCAAACTACAGAAACAGGTATCTAGGGCTACATGTCAGTCCACGAAAACAGGCTGCGGTTAAAAATACTAGCCAAAGCCATATTTGCCGGAATGTGGCTAATCTCTATTTCAACCACTTAGGTTTTCCACGTGAAATTACACAACCTTTCCAGGTACCGTGACGCTTCACCTACACAGGGGGCCTACAGAGCGGGATTGGTTAAGTGCCTGCTAGATCCGTTCAATTTCCAACTATATCCTGAACTGATTAGAGCGCGCAAATAACATCCCAACTAGGCTGAGGCATTCCGCAGCATCTGAGCTATGAATATCTGCAAAATCTTTGGCAACAGCTTGTTTAACCCACTGCCTAGGGGAACCAGGTGATCCCTGTATTAACCTTATCGGAACGAGAGAATCCAGTAGTCAACGGGTTATCAGTATGAGGGACATCAAATTGCTCAAGAAAATACTGTTTGGTAATGACGTGAACCCTTTTTTCCCCCTTCAAACTTTGTATTGATTCCTATGAAAAAGGTGCATGTTTCAGGATTTGTGGTTGAGATTTAATGGATCAACTGAAGAGCTAGCATATTGAAAGTGTTCAGAACTAGGATCTAATCTACTCTAGAACTCTAAAATTAATAATTTCCATCTTTTTTATTATCAGGAACTTACAGATTAAACCAGAAACTACTGTTTGTGTAATGTGCCAGGAGACTCCTTTGAAAGGAGAATAAAAGCAAAAAACATAAATTGTTCTCACAATTCTAAGAGATAATTATTGATTAAGACAGGGTGAGACAGCAATCGTAAATGTGAAAGGAAGTATTACCATGCTACAGTATGACAGTGACATACGGATAGGAAGCACTGAAGTAATTCCAACTTCCTCATTGGGTCATCCAATACTTAAGAGCCACTAATATTACATCACTACTTCCATCATATTACGGTCCCAGCCCTCACCTTCCATGTTCCAAAATCTCCCCATGTCCTTTCTCCAATGGCAAGTTTAAAGGCACATGTATCCAATAATATTAATCATATAATTTGGTTTTAAAAATATTACAGATCTTTCCAAATCTTTGCAGGATTAATAAAATGGACAATCTAACTTTTATACAGAATTTCAGGGGAGGACTGGTAAAATGAAAATCTGAAAGATTTCCTGAGAGGGCAGTGGTTTAAAGATAAAGTAGAGTTCTGTCCTGCAGTTACAATGTGAAAGAAACTGTCTCAAAGCAATTGGGAAAGGTTGACCATGTCTACATACATTGTACAGTGTAAGAATTGTTTTATACATTTCAGATATTTCTAGTCATATTTCGAATGTGAGGGCATTTGCACAGCAATCCTTATCAGGGGATTTTTCTACTATGATGTTCTTCCGAACTGACATACAATGTAAAAGGAATGAGAAAGCTCACAAATTATTTTTCACCTTTCCCAGAACACAGGCTTCCCTTTAATAGAGGATTGATTGATGTACATGTAGGTCAGGTTACCAATATTCTTTGGCTGAATATTTGTTGCAAGTCCACCCCAGAAAAAATGTTCAGAATTTTTCATTACTGATAAATCTATATTTTGACTGATTTGCACTCCTTAAATTGGCAACAGCATGTTTTGTTTTGTTTTGTTTTTTCCTTTTAGAAATTCTTACCCTCTACCAGTTAATGGTCATACATGTATTTTGTGCAGTTAATCCATGATTTCAGTTACCTATCAAATATTAATCAGTAACAACTTTTTAAGAAGATCAATTCTTCCTAATTAGAACTACTTACATGTAAGTTAGCAACACAACATTCTACACTTCTGCTTCTTTACCTTTAAATGTGTAGGACTAGGAATACATGTAGATCTTCGTGTGTTTCTTAATGTGGTGGATGTATGAATTATCAGTTACAAATGACTTTATGAAAATATACCAATCACTCCAGATTCACATTCCTTGAATTGGCAGCTCAATAAGCATGTAGACCTGTACATACTGGCTGCTTCTTTCTCCCACTTTTCCTTTCGAGACAATTGACCACATTTTGTGGTTTGGCTCAATAACTTTTGATTCAGAGCTCTAAAAAATATGCCAGATGCATGAGTAAAAAGAGCAAAATTTTCTAGACACACTACATGTATGTCCATTTTTATTGCATGACCATATTGGGTTTAATGCCAGGAATTTTAAAAAAGTGAATAAACTTTGAGATCCCTAAATTGGCAACACATTGAGAGGTTCAAAATCATTGTTTTTTCATCAAAATTGTCACTTTTGTGAACCTTTCCTCAAATTCCTAACCATGTTTAATGTTATCAAAGACATTACACTTTATTAGAACCATGTAGCACCAAAAGAACATATTATTGTTGCCAATTTGAAGAACAGAATGTGATCAATTCAGCCCTTAAATAATTTCTGTCCTGAAAGGGTTAATGCCTCCATGCTCTTGATATACAATACTATTGTGTTTGTTGATGTGATTGATGTGTATTAGGGAGATTCTGTCACACAATCAATGGACATACTGAATAAATGATCTTGTCTCCCAATAATTGGTCTCCACTGTGCACAGTGTGACGTCATATCAAATCTGATTATCTAGCATGAAAAAATCCCCTACAATAACAAGTAGTGATGGACCAGAATTTCTCAAGTGGATCTCAATTTTAGGTAAAAGTGCATGAATGACACATCAGGTACATTTCTGAGAAGAACTATAGGATGCAGTTAACAAGATATCTTGCAACTTCACTTGTAATTTCATGAGTATTCTTGATGTATCCTGTTTTGGTTGTACTGCAGCAAAAATGTTTGTTTCTTGTACTGTATCAGGCCTGACATGTACATGTACATATATTTGTACATGTACATGTAGTAAACTAATGCAGCTCTTGAATACTGTATACTGTCCTCTGTTCAAATACTCAAAATACACATGGGCTCACAAACGATTTGGGCCCCAAGCTACTGAAATTGTCCCCTATATTATTCTTCATTGATGAAATAAATATTTTGCTGAAAGTTTGAAAAGAGCCCATATTTAAAAGAATGTTGGTGGTTTTAAGTCACATTCGTATTCTGGTGCATGCATACAGTAGGCTAATTAACCCTAAGAATACAGGAAATTTGACATGATTTACATGTTGTAGTCAGATGTTTGGTCTTCCTACACTCAAGTTCACATCCAGGATGTACACACTCAGGGTGTTAGAGAAATATTCTGATGTTGATGTACATGTATACATCTTTAATGACCCCAATACAGGATACATGCACACAAATAAGACAGAGCAAATATCTTACCTCTGAGTTGGGTATGAACGAGCTGGGTCCTGTGCCACACTGTCGGGGGATTTTCCCTCCTTGCTCCTGCAAAAGAAGGATGAAAGAATTTCAGATTTATCAAAAGCAAAATTTAACAAGAAATTTCATAAAAATAAAGTGTTACTTTATCCATGTATTTGCATTAAAAGAAATTCTCTTTTTTACTTATAAGGCTACACAATGTGTCTCCATGACAATTAATAATACAAAATCAAAGAGACAAATTATGAAAGAAATACAGAACTTTGCAACGTTGCACAAGTGATTGAAGTGTACAAATCATCAAAATTTCATATAAAATGTGAACACGTACATTTGTATAGACTAATCAATCAAACGCTCAGTGACATGTTTTGAAATACTGGCTCGAGTGAATAAATATGCAACTTAGCACTATTAATGTAAATGTCTCAATGATCATTAACCCTTTCAGGACAGGAATTATTTAAGGGCTAAATTGATCACGTTTTGTTCTTCAAATTGGCAACAATAATATTTTTCTTTTAGTGCTACATGGTTCTAATAAAATGTGATGTCTTCAAAAAAAACTATAGGTGGTTACAAACTTTGTAGAAATTGAAAGAATTGCCAATTTTGATAAAAAACAGTGATTTTGAACCTCTTAATATGTTGCCAATTTAAGAATTCTGGAGCTTATTCTCCTTTTAAAAATTCCTGGCATCAAACGCAATATGGTCATGCAACAAAAATGGACACAATGTATGCAGAAATTTTTGCTTGTTCTACTCGTGCATCTGGTATATTTTTTAGAGCTCTGAATCAAAAGATATTGAAGCAAACCACAAAATGTGGTCAATTGTCTCGAAAGGGTTAACATGTACTTGTATACTGTATGTAAACAACATATATGTACACAGAGTTCAAGTAAGGTAAACCCAGCTAAAGTATTGAAAATTTGAGAAGTTCTTTACAATGGAGAAATCCTACTGTTAACAGCACGTACCTCCTTCTACTTCATATATGTACATTTAGATGGCAAATTCAGTGACAGATGAATTGTATGACACATGTTCTAGAGGCAAGTATGGCTCCTTGGTAAATTCCTAAAACAAACCAAAATTCCTAACTGCAACCCTGGACCAAATACTACATGCCTATCTAACCCTTAAAGATAAAGTCGAGTTCTGGGCCCCATTTCATAAAACTTTTTTTATCAATAACAAGTTACAACAACAGTTATAAGCTCCTGAAATCCTTGAATTTGATTGGCTGAGAGAAAATCTGCATAGAAATGGGGCAGTTTTTATTGATAACAAGTTTTATGAAATGTGGCCCTGGTCATGTTATTACATTGTGATAGAAACTGTCTCAAAGCAATTGGGGAAGGTTGATTTTGTCTACAAAAGAATTGGTGCATACTCCGAGGTTTTGGAATCATCAAAATGATAAGAAATTGACCCAATCTTGCTGAAAAGCATGTGAACTGCACACAGAAACTGCATGCACATGTGGCATGACTGTTCAGCCCAAACATGTCAGCTATTTCTTGTTATATTTTGAGGGCACTTGAGGAGCAATTCTTTTCAGGGTATATTTCTTCTATGATAACCTTCCAAACTGACATGAAGACAATGAGAAAGCTCACAAATGATTTTTCACCTTTCCCAGAACTCAACCTTCCCTTTAACCTAAGCATGACCTAAACTTAACATAAACCTGACCTTAAAGTGTACCAATCACCTGAAAAAAATAATTTTTGTACAGCTAGAAAATCAACCTCAAAGAACTTTATCTGGCATTCTATACATGTACAGGTCAATGGTTAAGGAGTATGAAGGAAATAAAGGATAACATAAAGGTGCTCGCGCGGAACCGAAACCCCGAGTTTTAATTATAGAAGTAATATTTGAAACCCAAATTTTGATGAATATAGTATAACCACATGGAATCTCTACCATACAGAGCAAAATATTTGTTGTTGGTGATTGGCAGTGGTGCAAATTCGCCTCCAAACTTCTCTGACAAGCAAAAAAAAAAAAAATATATAAAAGGTTATTCAAAAAGGTGGGGGGGGGGGGGACATTTGCCTCAAAAATTCTCTGACAAGCAAAAAAAAAAAGGGTTATTCAAAAAAGTGGGGGGGGGGGGGAACATGTTCCCCTGTCCCCCCTGGATTTGTACCCATGGTGATTGGTAGCCTTTAAAGGGCAATCCAACCTTGATAATAAGATGATTTGTGTGAAAGCAGAAAAATAAGAAAAGCAGGATGGCGAAAGTTTGAAAGAAATCGGGCAAGGACTAAGAAAGTTATGGATGTTTGAAAAATGAGATCACTACATCTATGCGAATCTCAAATTGGCAATTTGGTGAGTCAATTGTGACATTTTTGTGGACAACTCTCCCATTTGTCGTGCACAAAAATATCATTAATTTGCGGTTTTCTTCGAGGTGCTTTTACCCTCAGGGCAGTACTCAAAATATATTGGAGATAGCATAATGTTATAGGTCCTCATGAACGAAAAGATCCTACTGAGTAATGCATTTTGGAAAAAAGTGACATTTTAGTCATTTTGTGTGTTAGAGCGAATGGGGGAGTTGTCCACAGCTACATCACAGTGACATTACCTATTCGGCCAATTTGAAATTCCCATACGCATAGTGATTACAACTTTAAAAAATTCATAACTTTCTTATTGCTTGTCCAATTTCATTCAAACTTTCACCAATCTGCTTCTATGATTTTTCCTCTTTCTTTCAAAGCAACTTGCTATAAAGGTTGGATTTCCCTTTAAACGCAATTGCAACCGAAGGATGAACCTACAAAAATTAATGTTTACCTTGGTCCTACACTGTACATGTAGGCCTACTTGTTATTGTGAAACATGAACAAGCAAAAGAACAGAAGAGAAGATTCTGAACTACATGTATTGGCCACAATAAAATACTGTCCCTAGATAATAAAGTATTACTAAAAATACTGAATAACATCAAGATAAATGTACAGGCATGACTATACATTCACGGGGGTCCATCCACTTCACCATGAAGGATGCGGAGGTGGTAGTATGCACACAAAGTAATGACAGACGTGATTACGTGATTGGGTCTCCCTTCCAAATGGCGGAATGAATGAATTAATGAATGGTCATACCGCTAGTTGTAGTCTAGTAACCAGACACAACATACATACATACTACTTCATTTCTGTCACTTTTCAATCTACTCACCACACGAAGAAAGAAATTAAATTTTAGAGGTTAATTTGCAACATGTATCAAATGCAATTACACATTGGCCGTGTACATGGAGGTTAATCATATGTCAGCTCCATCGCATGATGTGATGCTGGAGGGTATTTTGCAATGTTATTTATTAATTGCCAGATTTATCTTACAAGCAATCTTTCCATCCAATCTAACAAATTAACAGGAATTGCCACTAACAAACAAAGTGTACAGGCTGCATTACACATAGGCCTACAATGTACAATGTACACAAATCCTGACCCATGTATGTCAAAAGGATTGGAAAGATTGTGATTCCATTATGAGCCTGATCAGTTAAGAGTACAGGCATTTTGTCCGCCCGTGACACTGAATATTTCATGGACTAAAATTTTAGTAGGCGACCAAGGCAACCAAATTTTATCAAATTTCAACACCTTCAGTGATGCCCTTCACAATGAAACATAAAACAGCTTCCTATTATATACAGGCCTTCAAACTTTCAAAATTTGCCAAATGTTCGTCTGTGACTTACTGATCAGGCTATAACGTCAATAATCTTTTTTTTTCAGAGATAATAAGCTCCATAAGAGCTCCTCAAAACCTTCCTCTACTTCTACAGCTACATGTACATGTATTTTGATGCACCATTGTAAAATCAAGGAATACAAATTTTGAATATAAGTAACTTAAAAAATAGCAAAGTCATCATTTCAAACAAACCTGTGGAACTTTACAAAGGTCAAAACCACAGTTTCGACAGAGCCCTGTCAAAACAGTGACAACAGGAATTAGACCTTACATGTTTATACTTTCGCACATGTACACAAACACACACACAGAGCAAATAGTGACATTTAAAAATCATTTTCTGAATCATGATCAGAATCTCACTTTTTATATGAAGTCACCCCCTGTTCAGACTACCTGAATTCATTGTATGGCTATACGAGAATCGTATAGCTACACGATAAGTAATTAAACTCTCATTGTCTGAACATCGTATAAAGAAACGCTGTTCGTGTACATTACAGCGAAACGCATGTTTGAGCATTGTTTCGAACGAAAACTCCATAAAATATCAGCATTCCCTTGTAGTCTGAACATCGTACTGTACGAGAATCGGGTAAATGGGCGGGGTTTATTGTGTGTGTGCACTGATGTGACCAATAAGCTGCAATATTGTATGCTCCATCGCTGTCCTTGATGTAACATGATACAAAACATACATGGTGTCAGCTGACTTCCACAAAACCTGTTTCTTTATACGATGTTCTAGTCTGTACACTTCTTTCGCTTTACCATCATTCTTTACATGTATACGACTTTTCTTTTTTACAAGTCTCGTATAACTTCCCTATAGTCTGAACAGGCTATCAGTATGGCAGTGTGATTGAGGTATCATGTAGCAAGAAAGTGATTTTGTAGTTTGTTTTGCCAAATTTGCGGAACCTCTCAATGGAGATAGCAAAGGCGAAAGCCACAAAGTTTTGACAGTTGTCTTGAAATGTTGACAGAAGGAAATCATCTCAGGTGGCTCACCTCCATATATCCTGCTTATGATAATAAACATTTAACTTTCCTTCCATGAGTATGTTCTTGCAACCAACTTCAGAAGAAAACAATGGTCTATCAAAAACTTTCCTCAAACAAATTTGCAAACTACATACATGCTTGCAAACAAATCATCCCCAACACTTTTCACATGTACTAGAAAGAGTATGATGGTGACTAAACTTATGCACAGAACTTGAAAGGAACAAATGCAGTGTTATTCATCATTCATCATTGTTATTGAATATGTTGATGATTTATAATGATATATCAAACACATAAAACAATATCAGAAACCTAACTGAAATGCAAACACACTGTAAATGTACACTGTACAGTACACAACAATACCCAGTAAATTCTCGTTTTGAAAAAGTTCCTGGTTCTACACTATCAATTATTTCAACAAAAACACACTTTTCTCAGAAAACAGAATGTGACCACACAAGAGAACAGATTTTCCCCCTTTACTTCTTCATTTTAATGACAGCTAACATGTATTATGCCATTTCCTGTTCATATTTATTTGGAAAACACTTTGAAACCTCCTATTACATGTACATGTACATGTACATAATGTAATTTGAAGGTTATGGGAATGATTAACAATAGCATTTTACTTTCTTGTCAGATGGCTTGAGTTCACAACGTGTACATGTACATGTCCAAAATACAAATACATGTATGTGTAGAGGACATTTACTACCCACAGTTTAGAGGGACAAAATTGAATGCATACATGTCTGTTGTTACAATTACAAATAATTAATACAGAGGACACACTGTTTGCATACACGTACCTACGTATTTGTAGGGCATATGCATGTATGTACAGCTACACAGTATTAAGAGGCTCTTTGAATTTATAGTTGTATGTACAAAAGATCTGGAAAACATTTTTCAATGGTCCTAAATATTGGAACTCATTAGAACAGAATTTAAAACTTACCCCTAACTTAAGTAGGTTCAAATATCTTGTGAAGAAACACTTGACTGACTTATACTGATGTAAATAATTCACTCTGCTTTTATTTATTTTTCTTTTCTTTTCATTCCATAATAGTGTATTTATCTTTTTTTTTATAATAGTTATATATATGTGTATATATAATATACTGATTTCCACTCGAAATCTTTTATTTCATTAATTTTATATTGTAATGTTAGCTCAACTGTATATAATGTACATATGTTTTGTTTAGTAATTTTCTCCCTCTCAAACAATTACTTTAATTTAAACGAAAATCTTTTTTTTTGTTTGTTGTTGTTTTTTTTTTAAAAAAACATATATTATTGTATCATTATTCGATTAGGGGGTCTACATCACACAAGCTAAGCTTTTTAGTAGATCCCTCCACATATCATTTTGTCACCTTTCTATGTCATATTTATGTATTCTCTGTTTTTGCAGTGTTTGTAATTTATACATATTGTTGTAATTTCATTGTAAATGTGGAATCTGAATAAAATCAAAAATCAAATCAAAACATGGGGCTATGAAAATAGAGATGAATATGAACAGCACAGACCTTTTAGCTCTCTCTTGGACGACGGACGACTGCCGTCTAGCCGCAATAGTGCCATGATACATAAATATCAGTTTAATCGGCGGTCCTACATGTACTACCCTAATCTGAAAATTCGCATATCTTATGCGCGTCTGTAAGGAAAAAGCGTTAAAAAAACTGAGCTGTATTTCAATAAATTTTCTGTTTTAGATTGGGATTTTTAGTATGTCGCAGATTTAAAAGTGTTCAATCGCATGGTCAAAGATAATCGGTGCGTGAGACCCACACTCGATATCTCCGTAAGTTTTAATCTTGAGATTTAAGTTTCTGATACCATTGAGGAGGTAAAATTTGGCCGGATCACACGCCCGGAGTTGCGGGGTGGGACGCAGGCTCGGGCCGCTGGTACTTTTAATCAGCGGCCGAACGTACGGGGCGCGCGAGCGCTCCCCGATGACTTTGTACATGCGGCCCAAAACACATACTGGGCCGAAAAAAATGCCTCCAAGACAGTGAAACTGAAAATTAATATTGCCATGGCAATTCTAGATTTTTTTTCCGGGATTTTTTGTTCTTGTTTTTTGTTAAAATAATAACTATATTGGCTTTCATGATTAGAGTAAGAAGTGAAAATTAATATAAAATAAAGAGTCCAAACAATAGGACCCTTTTCTTAGGTGGCTGAATTCACCCCCCCCCCCCCCCCCCACTGTAACTAAGCTAAGATAGTCAGAATAGTATGCACCAGATCGCAAGATTTAGAGCTTAAAATTACTAAAGTTCCCTACCGCAGGAAGGGGGACACCCCCCTCCCACACCCTCCCCTTGCTCGCTCACCTTCAGCGCGCTGAGGTGCGAGAAAATCTCACTCCTAGCTGGTCTCCGACCTTGGCATAGATCTCTGACTCTCCGCACAGTAAACTGCGAATAGGCGCGCTCTAGATCGTGCTATCTTGCATGGACCACCCCCCAGTGGTGGTCCGGTTTGGGATCGCCGTGGACCTCCTTGGATCGCGCCGAAGCGACGTCGCCGCTTCTCACGTAAGAGGTGGTGCGATCTAGCCCGCGCTAGAGCACGCTATCCCTTGTAATGAGAACGGGTCTATCATGTACATCGGTATAAATCATGGGAGCATATACAGGCTACATGTACAGGGTATACATGTGTCTGTGGTCAAAATTGTCCCCTTCAGTGAAAGATAAAAGAACAATGCCAAAGGAAAACCATACAATGGGTAGCTTGTAAACCACATCCAAGGTCAAGGCCAAGTCAGCTACCTGTATGGACAATGACCAACAAGCATGTGATGAGTGTGCTGATACAGATATCAAGGCCAAGCAATGGTAGTCGAGTACAGTGCTGTACATACAGGTATAAATTAGTCAATCCATAAAGTGCAAATTATGCAAATTTCAATGGGAAAAAGTCTAATGATTTATTGCTTTCTATCTAATTATGAATTTATTTGATGGATTTCTATCAATACATGCCTGTTTTGAATTTTCTTCTCAAATGATAGTTACTACATACATGTACACTGTACATGTACATGTATACTGAACACTGTGAACCAATGAATTAGTGCTGGTATCGACACGCCTGATGTCGCCACTATGGCGACAAAAGTACTGGTTTTGGACTTTGCCGACATGTCGACACGCATGCTCCGATGGCTACATAAAATGGGTCTTTTTACATGTACCTCGCCGTGGCGTCGTGCGCGCGTACGTGATTGGTTTCACATACGCATTAGCAGCTCGCGCGCGCGACACGATCGCTGCGTATCTAGCTGCGACGACCGGTATACATTACGTACATGTACATGCCTAGATATGCGACACTAGCTGACTCGCACCGCATGACTTTCATTAATGCTTGATAAATTGAATCATACAAAACAAATTTTGGGGCAAATAGTTGACAGTGTGCATCTTTGAGAACTGTAAGTGAGTATGACTGTGAGTGTGAGCCCGTGAGGACATAGTGCATGTATTCCATGTAAAGCTCTTGTGAATTTGTGTCGGGTAACTCTGGTTTAATAGTGTACGGTCACTACGGGAGCGACCCGAGTTTAGACTTGTTTGACTCATGTCCAGATGTCGACATCGGCGTTAATTTTATTGCGACATGGCGACATAGATTTTCCATGCCGACACCAGCACTACAATGAATGCATTTGAGCAGATCATAGGAGAACTAAAGACACATGTACATGTAGGCCCTAAAGATTGAATATAATACATGAATAGGCTGACAGTGTACATGTGTGCATCCATTTTCTTCATTTTCCTTTCTCTATGCAACCCCCCCATCTTTCTCTCTCTCTTTCCTTATTTTTGTCTCTGTGTCTCAATGCTGGATCTATCTTTCTTGTACCATTATTTTTTCAACAAGTACAAGGAGAAAATTGACATGTACAGTATGTAAACAAATTAGCAGACAGAAAATATTTCAACTGAACACTTTCCAAAGAGGTCACTACCCCCCAATATGTAGCTACTCACCTGCAGACCGTTACATGTACACATTAGAATATTCATGCAATCATAACATCAAAATATCACATTACTCTACAGACTACACCATAATCTCTTTCACTGACAGAATCAATATCAAGAATTTATAGGCTGACCATCAAAAGTTTGAAATAGTGGGCTCAGTGCCAAGAAATATTTGAGGAAGGCCGGCCCCCAATCTCTCTGCTCACTGACCTGTGTGGGTGCTGATGATCTACAACGTTTTCCTGTCATTGCGCCTGTTTTGGTTTCTGGCACCACATCTTCCGTTACTACCTCCTCACAGTTTTTTTCCTCCATCTCCAGAACGGAGAGCAGTTCATGCCTTACACAGTCAAGGCAGGCGTGTTTCCCCATAGCGTCCTCGCCGAGTTTGGTCGTCTCAGAGAGATTCAAGTCATCCACGGCCACAGGAGCACAGATACAGTTTGATACACCCAGCATTTGGCCGTTGTGTTTTGGTTCCATGGGCATGTAGAAGCCTAGATAGAATTTTGTCTTATGCAATCGCTCATGGACATCAACAACAATATCCCTCAGCAATACCTGTAGAGTAATATCACACCTGTATAGTAAACAGAATACACATGCTACCACTACATGTCCAAAGAGTATACTCTACTGCATGCAGCAATTTCTCCAGGATATTGCATCACACAGAACCAGCTGCCCGGAGTCATGAATATCCATGAGCTAACTATTCACAGCTTTGCCGCTGAGCGCTTCCGCACACAGCATACACACTGTACTGAGAGAGCTCAGAGCCACACACAGCACAAGGATATGGCCAACCTGGGCTGTGATTGGCTACAAACTGGGGGTATGTTGGAGGTGTGTCTCTCATGAATATTTATCACTGTCATTTCCAAACCATGTGTAGTCTGTACTCCATACATTTTCTGGCTTTACATACAGCATGATCACATGAAATCCATTATCCCCACAGGTTATCATCATCAATCCAATAACAGGGCATCTTTTAACCATTCTTTATAAAGCTCATAATCATAACAAAGCTGACTTACACATGTAGAGGATATTTGTCAAATTAATTACAACTACTGTCCTTCCTTAGACTACCATGTAACCCTCATGAGTGGCCTCTTGCTGCTTGTAAACAGTGGCTAGTGACGTCTTGTTGGCCAGGTTCCCAATGCAAGAGAAATGCTAGCTTGGCTTAAACTTGATCAAAAATTGACATGTAAACAGAGCACATACCAAGCCTGGTCACGGGTCTCTTGCTTGCGTCAGAGTGGTCTGAGTACATGTATACACACACTTGAATACAATTTATAAACTGAATCTATAAACTATCCACATTTTCCAGTTACTTCAATGTACATTTCTCTAATAAATTTACCAAACCCACTTGATAACCCAGACTCAAACCAATCAATAATACATGCTCCATCTTCCACGGGAATATGGTGGTTGATCAATATTTAGTGGTAACAGTTTGAACACAACTGTTGACCAGTGAAGTTTTTATTCCACTCTTATCATACTTTAACAACCTTTGATAAAATATGGTAAAGAACTATTATACTAAATGTACATGTACGTGTACATGTAGTAATATTGATACAAAGTAACATTTGCAAAGGTCTAATAAAAGCAGAAGAGCTTTTATTGTACATGTACATTAATTTTTGCAGATTTCATGCTCTAAGTACATTTTGTAAGCATGAAATTTTATTTCAATCTCTAAATACTTTCTGTGAGAATAACAAAGACATAAATTAGCACATTTTTTCACACAATTTTAAACAGGCATGAAGGATAATGAAGCATAAATTTGTGGAGCATGAACTTAAACGTCAAGGAATGTTTTGCAACATGCTGTATGAAAACTCCAGCCATGAGTTAAAGGAAAAGTCCAACCTGATATCTAGTTGATTTCAAAATAAGCAGAAAAAATTAAGAAACAGATCGATGCAAGTTTGAGCAAAATCTGATAAGAAATTTTAAAAAGTTGTAATTTTTGAAGATGTATTCAATCAAACATGAATTGACAACTCTGTGACTTATCTTGCAAGCTCCTCTCCCATTGGCCCTATACTGAAAAAATCATAAATTTCCATTAAATCTAAAGAAAAATACTGAATCATACATGCACCCTAGATAAAATAATTGCATATATGTTTTTACACAAAACCTGTACGAAACGAATATGTACATGTAAGTATTCCTTCAACAACTAAGAAAAAGAAAATTTTTCAATTTTCTGTAAAGGGCAATAGGAGAGGAGCTCGCAAGATACATGTACATCATGGAGTTGCCAATTTGTATTTGATTGATAACAACTTCAAGAATTCATAACTTTCTTATTTCCTATCGGATTTTGCTCAAACTTTCACTGATCTGTTTCTTTAATTTTTCTGCTCCTTTTGAAACCAATTTCTTATCAGGGTGGACTTCCCCTTTAACCCTTTCAGGACAGGAATTATGTAAGAGCTAAATTGATCACATTTTGTACTTAAAAGTGGCAACAATAATATTTTCCTTTTAGTGCTACATGATTCTATTAAGGTGTAATGTCTTTGAAAACAATATACATGTAAATGGTTAGAAATGTCTAAAAGTTGAAAAAATTGCAAATTTTGATTAAAAAACAATGATTGCGAACTTTTCAATGTGTTGCCAATTAAAGGATTTTAAACTTTATTTTTTTTTCTCAAAATTCCTGGCATCAAACACAGTATGGTCATGTAACAAGAATGAACACAGTGTGTGGCTGTGTGCAGAAATTTTTGCTCTTTCTACTTACATGTATGCACCTGGTATATTTTTTAGAGCTTTGAATAAAAAGTTATTGAGCCAAACCACAAAATGTGGTTAATTGTCTTGAAAGGGTTAAATGTAAGTCGATTAAAAATATCTACATGAATCGACAGGTACCTGTACTTCTTTGTACAATGAACTACAAATTGCACCTCTGAATGATCTACACATACATGTACATGTAGGCCTACCACAGAGCTGCCAACCTTTGGAAGCACAAATTAGTACTCAGCACCTCCAAAATTAGTATTTTTCCTTCAAAATTCGTATTTTTTAAACCAGCCCTCTTTTCAACTGTCTCAAAAGCTAATTATATCTTATCCCAATGCGAATGCATACCATGAGGTAAATATTTTTGCTCTAAATTAAATTTTAAAACATTACATTCACTTGTACATGTTCTTCTAAATAACACACTGGATAAAATATCCGTTAAAACAAAATCATGTGAATGATGCCTGAAATAAATCCAAAATCCAACGATCGTTCGCTGTTTCTGCGAGACAGCGAGTGTGGCAGCAGCAGACGAGCGAGCTAGCGTCAACGGTTCCCCCATCAACCCACCGCCGAAACCCCGGGGAGATATTCACGAAGCTCCGCTAGGAGTTACTTTCATGCAGGGGCCTATGGCAGGGGCTTGTGTGTTTGTGCGCTTTTCAAATCGGCGCTCACGTATGTGTTGCATAACCGGTGTATACTACATGTATATTATTTCACCTAGTCTACTTACGATGCCTTTTTTGGATCATTTTTTTTTTTTTTTTTCCCCCCGTGAATTCGTACTTTTTGGATGCATTTTTGTATGTTCGTATTTCCTTTGGATTTTTGTAACAAATACAAATTTTTCGTAACGGTTGGCAGCTCTGCTACCATACATGTGTACATGTATACCAAAGAAAAAAAGTCAGTGTAACAAGTTATACATTATTTGTGTATATACATTACATGTACACATGTACCAAAGATTATCATATCATTCAATCCACTGGACACAGTTCTAAGAGGTATTTAGTCTGCATGATAGATTTGATATGTCAAGAATCTGGCTACTTGACCTTTTTATCCCAAGTATCACAACCAAATCTATTTCTGATAGGATTGGACATGGATGATAGCTGCCATACATGTATGTTCTACATGTACAATATTGAGCAGCTTTTATCCTGAAAGTGTTTTAAATAATACTTTAAATCAGGGCTCAACATTTTTCACGGGTTCATGGTTGTCTTAGGGTCTACATGCATGGGATCCCTGTTTACATCTCAAAATTATGAGGGTCCAGAATTGAAATGGGGGTGGGGAGGGGGAGCAGAGTACGTGCATCGGGCCCCTCTAACATGTAGTTTCACGTCCTGCTTAAACTGATAGTACATGTACATGTATGTTCTACAGCCATGATATATTTATTGACATCTCTTCTAAATCTTAATTTCTCCTCAAACCGTGAACTCAAAATATATAACGTGGTAAAGGGCTCAACATCTGCTGAGAGACAGAAGGGGAGGGGGGGGGGGGGGCTATATACATCTCCGTGTAAAAGTACATGGCTCTAACTTCTGCCTCTCAACAGTCAATACTTGTACCAATTTATGATATCATTTTTTTTTTTTTTTAAAGATATTGTTCATCATTAATACGCAGCTACAGATGACTCCTTAAGAGTGGTAATACATGAAGACACAATAAAATTTGATAGGATGCATAGAACTTGCAGAAGTAAAGCAAAGCTACATGCACAGCTACTATACTTATTTATTCATACTTTTGTTTTAAAAATACATGTATGTATGCTATTATAAAAAGGAAAATAAAATTTGCAGTTCAATCTGCAGGCCTGCATGTACTAACAGAATGTACAACTTACATAGATTCTAGGCAATCAGTGTTTCGACTAGTGTTAAGTCATGTGCATGTACAAACTATAGTACACCGAGTGACCATGTACAAAAATGAGCATAAACTGTACTAGTCCATGCCTTCATCCAATGACGCATATTTTGTAACCGTAGTCTCACAAATTTACATGAAGAACTAACATTGATCACTCTTCATTGTACAATTGATTCCTCCTTTCCCTTTTCATACTATACATACTGTATTCCTGCTCTATTTTTAATATTTTCTAATCCTACAGGCCAACTGTTACACTCTTTATGTTTTAATCCACAAAGTTGTCATGCTACATCAAAAGCATTATTGATTTAACTTTGATAAGATATTGATTTTTTCATCCTTGGGCAATTTCATTCTTCATACAGCTGATTCCTCCTTTTCAAAGGCTACACATTTTGTTCATGTGTACAATGGAGACATTGTAGCTTCTTCTTTTTATACTTTAATCTATATTGTGAACAGCTCTCCTTTTATTCCATAAATTAGCCTTGTATCCAGACAGTGAAAAATGGGGTCAGGGACAAACCTACTGGGGAATTCTAAACAGAGCCAGAACATTAGTTGCAATGCATTAAGGACTGAATAGTTCTTTAATTGATGAATACCAAGAAACATGTACTTGTTTTATAGCCCATGTGAGGGGTGGTAATCTGAAAATTGTTGTAACTTTTGTTGTGTCTTTAGTAGATAATACCCCGCTAATATTGTTGTAAGTTGGTATTCTGAAAAATGTTTTAGGGGGATATTATCTCTTCAAGGTCTCCCTTTATACATGTACATGTAATATCTTTGACATGCCCATTTTTTGACACTTTACCAATCAAGATGGATTTTATATAGGTAGGTCAACCAATAGGAGCACCCCTAATGTCAAACATAAGGATACGCTTTGTGTAGGGCTGGGACTAAAAACCGGGTACCCGAGTCCCGCCCGAGAGCCTCGGGACCCGGGTCAAATTATTAGATAACCGATACCCGAAAATGAGTATTTAATTATCACCTATATATGTACACGACAAGGCGGTAGATGAACGTCGAACAGCCATTTACTATTTACATGTAAAAAAATCCATGTAGCGCTCTAGCGCACCATTGCAGTGATGCGCTTTTGATTCATTCAACTCACTGTGAAACATAACCTTACACATTCGTATACACAGAGAGCAAAGCTCACTGCCGCTATTCGGAGACTGCTCATTGGTTCATTGAACCCATGACATAATTTGCATTTAGTGCCCTTCCCCCTTCTTTGCAGTGAACGATAAGTCTATGAGCGATTAACGGGCGTAAAGTTTACAAACTCATGCATATTCAACAGTCGCTCCACGCTCGCACGTGGCATCTCACAACTCGTACACTATTAAACAGGTATTTTTAACATCGACGATCACGATCTAACACTGTCACAATATCCTGAAACTTTAGCAAAGAAGTTACCAATTACTGAAATCAGATTAAGAGTACATAAACGATATATCCAAAATAATATCCTTCATTGTTCATGCGAAAGTGAAAAGCAAGGCTGTGAGAAGCAAAGGATGTCTACAGTGCGCGCGATTAACATTTTCATTCATAAAATTGGGCTTGTGACGTCATTTCATGAGCGGTCCGTTAATAACAAGTCATGACAAGTCATATGCCAGCCAGCCAATGAAGGTATGCGCCTTTTTTTTTTTTTTTCTTTTTTCTTTTTTCCTTTCATATACCGCGGCGGCATTGGGCGGAAAGGCGCTTTGTATAAACAGATCGAATTTCAAAAGGGAACCGCATGTGTGTGTTAAAGGATGAAGTTGCAGTCGGACAGAGAAGAAAATGTTGGCTTGATGATTTTTTTTGATGAATGATGAGTTTGATGAATGATGATATTTGATGTCTGATGAAGATAATTGTTTTGATGATGTTATTATCTTGATAATGATGATATGATGATGATGTCTTTGATGATTATGATGATCGATGATGATATCAATGGTGCTACTGGCGAAGAGAGAGGACCCGGCATGTATTGATGATTTTATGTGTACTAGTAGTGGTACGTGTGTGTGAATTTCAATAATTGGCGGGTTGATCACACGTTGAGAATGAAACTGTCGGTGAGACGATGACCGCGTGCGTGAGGACTCGCAATGTGTATAATTAGAGTATGAGGAGTGTAGATACTACAGAAAGCTCGCCATTTTCGCCAGGCAAATCAATACTCCGTGTGAACAGTGAAGTTTGTGTACAAAGTGAGTAAGTGACTCGATCTCTACGATCACGATGTCAAAATTTCCAAGAGCTGCCCGTACAAAATTATTAAGAATCATCATGATCATCGTCTCAAACGAGTTTTTCTTCATAAGATTTCTTTGTATTCCCCTTCCTTTTTTATAAGTACATGTACATTCATGTATTTTGGATAAACATGTGCGAGGGACTGTTGACCGCGCGTGACTACCTAAGGCGCGCCATGGCATGATTAGACGGTAGACAATTTCTACAGATTAGATTTAGGCGGCTTATGCCTATCCTGTCTTGCGCCCACGCGATTTCCTCCGCCTGTTTTGTTGTTGTTGTTGTTGTTGTTTTTGTTTTTGTTTTTTCCTCGAATGGTTTATTTCAGTTGCCAAACACAAAGAAGTTTTCCCACAGTGTTTGTAGCTTCTTAGGGGTAAATATTGGCTTGTAATTCGTGTTATATCATTTTCGGGTAACCGGGAACCCGCCCGAAAAATAGTCGGGTTCCCGAATTGAAAAAATACCCGAAACTCCCACCCCTAGCTTTGTGCGTATATCAATCTCGGGCGTAGTTATTAAATTACACGTTTTATAATGCGCTATGCACTACATGTATTGGACTGCAATTAATTAACAAATTGGCTCACCCTCTTCTGCTCGAACCAAGTCATATATTGATGTAAAATCATCAAATCCCACCTGTAATTTCTTCAAAATATCTCCTCTATGAGATCTTGAATCACACACAGTTTCTATCTTGCTATTCAAGCATGTACTGTCCGATTCTGAGCTAGAAAAATTGCCGAGATCATGAGATACAACAGCTTCTGCATGTTGTAGCTGTTGTAAGTTTGTTGTAATCACCATGGAAGATAAGATACATGTACAACAAAAGATAAAATAATTATCAGAATACCAATTATCTCATGATATTATCTTAAGCGTGCATACATGTATGTAAATTAGTATCAAAGATACTGTACAGTGTACAACAAAAGTTACAACAAAAGTTACAATTTTCAGAATACCAATTTTATCTTAACTGTGCAGATACAACAATATTAGAGATAAAACAGTTTTCAGAATACCACCCAAGGGCCCTGTTGCATAAAACTTACCATTAATGGTAACTCTGCTATCAATGGTAACTACCATGGTAACATCATTCAACAGCCAATCAAAATCAAGGTTTCCATGGGAGTTACCATTGATGGCAAAGTTACCGTTAATAGTAAGTTTTATGCAACGGGGCCCAGGTCTTTATTTCCATTGTACATATTGACTCTAACACCTGAAAGCAAGACTAGCTACAAACAAATACAATAGAGTGAAGCCTTTCATGATACCAGTAATGCTGTCAAGCACCATTTGTTCATGTGTATAAAGCACTGTGGAATTGATGATGCAATAATTATCCCCTCACACTGTAGCCCCACCCCCTCCAGAGCCTTGGCAGGTATGTGTATGTACATGTATGCACTCACTGGACCCATTGTTGCTTATTCCAGATTCATTAAAGGAGCTTCAAGTTGTTTAAGGCTTAATTAAACAATGAACATATGGCGAAGACGGATTTTCTTCAACTACCCCAACAAGAATGCTCTGCAAGTTTAAATCATGTCTATATAAAACTTTTACAGTTTTGTCAATTTTGATAATGGAGGTACAGTACATGTATAAATAGAAAAGTCAAGGGTAAACTCAGAGATGTTGCTTCCATCTAAAAATCTCACAGGGCCATTTCCGCAACACTTTTACAGTGTACATGTACATGTACATGTACATGTAGTATACAGTGCCCGTAATATTCAAAGTTTCGAAAGGGAAACAAAGACATCCCAAACTAAAGCACCCCTCAAATGAAGTAATGGAAAATTCCATTGTGACACACCACCTTATTTCAGCCAATCAGGTGTGAGGATCAGTATGTGGTACATGTGCACGCATGTAGCCTCGGGCACAAGTTGGTCCCATAGATAACACATTCAAGTTCACTCGATGTCAGATAAAAAGTATTGTGGCAAGTATTGCACCTGTAAAGTGTCTAACCAGTTATCAACAAACAAGTTGAGTTGCAATGCATCTGATCAGCTCTACATGTATGTTTCATCACCTCAAAAGGATGCATGAGTACTACTTAGAATATACCAATCACCTGAAAAAATAATTTTTATGTACAGCTACATTAGAAAGTATATACATGTATGTAGTACATGTAAAATCGAACTCAAAGAACTTTATCTGGCATTCTATAGGTCAACAGCTAAGGAGTATGAAGGAAATGAAGGATAACATGAAAATGCTCGCGCAGAACCGAACTCCGAATTTGGTTCCACGCGAGCCCTTATCTTGGCAAGCGCGTGCGGCTGCATTGAGTAGTCTACTCACAAGTCGCTTTTACACTTATAGAAAGTGTAATTAAAATTGAAATATCTCTTTATAGAATAAAATATAAAGCCCATATTTTGAGTATTCTTCCTATGGAAACCCCCTTTTTCTTCATGATGGAGATTTACATTTATATATCCATAACTTAGAAAATGACTTAAATATTTATCAATAACAGATAAATCCTACAATTAATTTAAAATGCTAGACATGTAATTTTTGAAAATGCAGGCTTCCAGACAAAACTTACATGTAGATTATGTTTTGTGTAGGATATTTTTAACAGATAGGTTGACTTTTATTGAACACTGTCACCAGAAAAAAAAAAAAATTGTTTTTAAAAAAATGAATTCATCAAACATACTGAATATGAGCAAGGAGATTACTCTTTTTGACAAAACATATAACTGGCTGGTGACTTCTTTAGTTCTTTTTAATTTGAAAAAAATGTTACAAAATAGCAATTCACATAAAAATAAAGTCTAATTTAGTCAAATCAATTAAAATCAATTAATACCATATTCAATCATAAACTTGTAACAATAAATCAGTAAGGGAATCAACACTGATCTTCATCGCCAATCTTTGCAATTAAACATTTTATGATAAAGCTCATCTTGACATCAGAGTTTATTCTTGCAACTTTCCTATTTATAGATGGGTCAGGAGTCTGAGGACAGCATAACAAAAGAAGCAAAACCCTGTTATGTAATCTTCTGAATGAAGAGCTGCTGGTACACAGGTGTGCATAAGGAGTGATGCCAAAAAGATGTGCGATTAACCCTTTCGAGACAATTGACCACATTTTGTGGTTTGGCCCAATAACTTTTGATTTAGAGCCTTAAAAAATATACCAGATGCATGAGTAGAAAGAGCAAAAAATTCTGCACACACTGTGTCCATTTTTGTTACATGACAATATTGCGTTTGATCCCAGGAATTTTAAAAAGGAGAATAAGATTTAAAATCCTTAAATTGGCAACACATTGAGAGGTTCAAAATCATTGTTTTTTTTATCAAAATTGGCAACTTTTTCAACTTTTCGCCAATTCTTTTAAACATGTATATTGTTTTCAAAGACATTACCCCTTATTACAATCTTGTAGTACTAAAAAAAAAATATTATTGTTGCCAATTTGAAGAACAAAATGTGATCAATTTAGCCCTGAAATAATTCCTGTCCTGAAAGGGTTAAAGGGGAAGTCCACCGTGAAAGTACATGTACACTGTAGGTTGGTTTATTCATTCAAATTAAAAGCAGAAATATGAGAAAATTTGAGGTAAATCTGATTAAAAGGAATGAAGTTATAATTGAACAAAAGCAAATTGGCAACTCTGTGACATACCTTTTGAGCACCTCCATTTTTTTCGAAAATTTCATTAATTGCAATTAGCTTATTAAATTATAAGAAACTATTCTGTTATACCAGTGCCCTAGACATGTACATGTACATGTACATAGTAACTCCAAACAAGCATGCCAAGTTGACAACCAATTCAAACAAGTACAAAGGCAACAGATAATGAGAATATTTAGGGTTATCCAGAAGCAACAATTCCCACACGAATTTGCTGATATGACTGAAAACACGAAACGTGTCAGCATAATTTGCAAGTTGACCTCACGTCAAGTGTAAATAACTTTGACACTGACCTGGATCTAAAATGAATTTCATTTTTCTGCTCTAATATACAATGAATCTAATCAATGATCACATATACATGTATGAATGCACCCATTGTTAGTTTGAACTTTCAAACTTCATCTTGTACACGTGCAAATACGTGAAAAAGCAGCAGGCTACATGTATGTACGATTGTACAATGTACATGTATGTATGTAGTGTACAAAAATGGAGCAGACTATACGTAGCTGTTTTTCTTGATATTTAAACATGAACATTGAGGACTAGAGAAAGATGCATGCATTTGAAATACATGTATATACATACATAAAAGTATATACATGTACATAAATTGCAGTTTTGTCTTTGCCCATGTAATGATCACAGAATAATCATTGCCACCTTGGGCAGCAAAAAAGAACAGGAATGGGAGAGCAAGTTTACTTCTGGACAGGTCACAAAGAGTTCAAGTCAATTTAAAAAGGACATGTAGTTTCCACCAATACTTATTTGCCCAGGGAACAATAATTCAGTCTAAGTAAATATGTTGTAAAACATGAAAAATACATTTACATGTACAAACAAGCAACTCTTATCATCATTTAGAGACTGAACTTTGTCATTACAAAGCAGTGTACACAAAACATGTTTGCTAAATAAATCAGAATGACAGTTCCAACATGACACCCCTTGGAACACATTTTGACATAAAGACGAATTAGAATATGAACTTTACAACAAAATACATATTTCCATGGAACAGGAAGTTTGGAGTATATCTACATGTCTACAAAACCACCTTGTATACTCCAAATATTCATAATTTATTATTCACTCATTTTAAGTGTACAGTACATAAATTTGTCACTTTCCTTATTGATCACATATAATTTTGTTTGAAAATTAAACTGTAATCACATAAGAAATCAGCATTAAAATCATCCCCTTCATTTAAATAGGCCTACAGATAGGGGGGGGGGGGAGAATCAATGGAATAGTCTTACATGTACATGTACATACTGAATTTTTCCTGGAAAAAAAATAGGTGGATTTCAATTGAGACAATTGGCATTAAAGTCTTCAGCTGAACAATTTACCCCTTGATAGATACAGAATACTGAATAACCTACCTTGACTCCTTGCAGTACTGCTTTACATCGCTCCCTTACATCACTGAATGGACACTGGATAGCCAGCCGCAAGATATTGGCTAGGAAGCGGGTGGAAGTCACATTCTTGCTCAGTGCGGATTCAATAAGTGCTCCATCAGCACTGTGGTCGTTACCACCTATTTGCATACCGTCCCCGGTACCGTTAGGGGATCCATTTGGCACCAGTTCACTACTTGTAACTTCTATTTCAGCTAATGCTAGAGAACGTTCACTTGCATCTCTCGTTGCTAGCCGACTGAATAACCATCTCAGCTCTGCCTCTGAACTTCGACTCTCTTCCATTCCCGGAGTTGGTGATCCTATCACTGCGCTATCTTAGTCTCTTTTTGCTTCTATAATGCCGTGGAATCATGGGGATGATGCTATACTGATACAAGCCCCCAAAGCTACGGGATCACTGTAATGCAAAAAAAGAAATGAACAAGCATGAGAAATGAGAAATGCATGCAAGAGGTGATGCTGAACTACATTTTGTATGTCAACGAAAATACAAAAATTCCTTTTATCAACACAAAGACTCTTTCCTTCTTTGCAAACAAATGTATAAATGGCATCATTGGCATAAAATGTACCTTGTAAAAACAGGAACTTAAAAATGTTGAGATCCATAAATTGTAAAATTTGGGCATATATTTCCAAGTTTGTCCGAAAGTCCTACAAAGAATGTTGTAAATAAAGGTATTTAATCAAGAAGCCACATCAAGATGTTACATGTACATTAAATGGCCTTTTACAATGCACATTTTCTTGGTATTCATGTGAAGGTGGTAGACTGTAGTACAAATAAAAGCTACAAAATGAGGTACTTTTGAATTCATGGAATGTATACAGAGACAGCCCTGGAAAAAAAAAATTATTAGACCAGCTGCATTTGAAGGCATAGTGTTAAGTCCATTGTCTATGGAACTAGGAAAATGATTATTAACAGCTACATGTAATTCATTATCAATGGACTACTACATTACAATTACCTTTGTGACAATTACCACAGGCCAACTACAGCAAGGACCAACTGAAACTTCCCAAGACAAATTTCCCCAGGCAATCAATCCCCCCCCCCCCCCATTTTCGTATGAGAAAGAGTTTACGACCACATAATAGACTATAAATGTCTGTGAGTATGAATTTCAAGTGTTACTTGTCTTGGTATGAGCACTATGGCCTGCTCATGATTCTGCTAAGAACATTTGGAGTGACATAATAGAAAAGTGAAGTTATTGCAAAAGGAAAGATTCTAGGTACATGTACATGAATGAGCTGCTGTGAAGAGGGAAAAAATGCAACCCCTTGTGGATAACATGCCACAAGGCAAGGCTGCTATCATTAAATGTAGCCATTTTCCACCAAGAACTGAACAAACTGCCTCTAGAGAAGTGAACATGGCTTAACCACAGATAATCAGGCATACATACATGTACATGTACCTCTTGGACGAATATCCCAGAGACCATTACTGCCAGAAAATTTGTTTCAAAACCTTCCTAATCTAAACATCCTGGGTAGAGCTCCTAGATCTAGCTCTAGATTCGATCTTCTACTTTGTTTCAGATATTCTCGAAACAGCGCTATAATTAGAAGCTAGAGTCAATGTCAAAGTTTGTGGACAACTGGACATCCACTTCAAAGTTTCAAACAAATGTAATTTTGATTTGATTTGATTTATTGGTTTCTGCATCATATTTTGAACAAACATTTTTCAGGCATAGTACAGATCTCATACATAGTACATGATTATACTTGTTGAATGCATTATTGATTAGGTCTACATAATTGAGTGCATAACTGAATACATAATTGAATACATAATTGAACCCATTAGCTTGTATAAGTGAATTGAACCATGATTGAATTCATAATTGAATACATAATTGAATTAATGACTGAATAGATCTAGTAAGACAGTAATTAAATACTTATCAAATACATGATTATGCATAATCAAATATAATTTTAGGAAACCACCTTCACCATGTCCATGTTCACTCTTCACAGCCACAGGTCATGCACAGCCGCAGGCCAGAAAAAATGTCAGAAATGACCGAACACTTCATTGCATTACACACAACAGACTCTGCAGCTCTGTACACTATGCAAGTACATGTAGGTATACAATACATGCAAATGAAGGAGTGGTTTTCTAAACAACGATATTTTTCCATTTGACAGCAAAGATACGACGGTGAATGTGTCAGAAAGTGATCATTCGGCGATTCGATTCTCAAGCAGCCGCCGCGGAAAAATCCTGCTATCGCAGTCAAGAAGTTGCGCCGGAGCCCGCCGGGTGGGCGCGAAGAGGCACAGTCGTACTCGCCGTCTGTCACTCAGATCTGCCGCTGTTCTGCATATCAAATGCTCAAAAATATCACCGTCAAATATAACATCGGCAAATTGTATAACATTATTCATTATCAAACTGAAGTCCATTATAACATCATGAATTGTATGCGAAAATATAACAAAATATTTCATCCAATACTTACATAATATCAGCATTTTAACACAGGTTTTCAAAGACAGTCCTGCGATTTTGTCCTCACGATATCGGTTGACAAACAATTATATGCTGAATCGATTATGACTAACCTTTAGGAGGTTGCTTTACTTCGTATTAATTCCAAAATTCAAAAGTTTTTACCACAAATTTATGCTTTTCAATATTCAAAATCACTATAAATAATCTGAAAAATATTTTTTAAAGATAGAGTCATGAAATTTTCTAATTTTAAGCACTCAAAATTATATATTTATAATAAAGACTGGCGTACAGGCTACGACTAATTAGCCTGGGCTGTTTGCGCTCGTTTAGTTTTAATTTCTGTTTTTGGTAGACTTTTTATCATGAATCCACTCTTAATATTATACTTTTATGTAATGGCGAATGGGTTCAGAGAAGTAAATTTCATTCAGACATTTGGAAATGAGTGACGGGTTAACTATATATTTCAGGACATTTCATTTATATCAGAATAATCGATCGTGCTCATGAATATTCATCAATCTCCAGATTTGACCAATCAACAGGAATGGGTCCTCTCTACTGGAAAATTCCACTGTGCTCAACCAAGGAGTTATACTCCTTGGCTCAACTCGGCTCCAGCCTTGTTATTGGACTTTCGGTAAACACCAAACATATAGACCTAGACTGGCTATCCACAATACAAGGTCCCTCCTTCTATCTTTTCTCTTCTCTTCTCTTCTCTTCTCTTCCCTAATTCTCTCCTCTTTTCTTCTCTTTTCTTCTCACATGCCCCCCTCTCTGCCTGTCTGTATGTTTCTTTCTCTCACTCTCTCTCTCTCTCTCTCTCTCTCTCTCTCTCTCTCTCTCTCTCTCTCTCTCTCTCTCTCTCTCTCTCTCTCTCTCTCTCTCTCTCTCTCTCTCTCTCTCTCTCTCTCTCTCTCTCTCTCTCTCTTCGATCTACCTCTAGTTGCAGCAAACTTGAAATGATCGACCCAAACCAGCATATGACCAGGGTCGTCATTAAAAAAAAAAAAAAAAATTATAAAATTTGTTCCATTTCAATAAGGCTCATTGCTATTAACCCTTACAGGACACTTGACCACATATTGTGGTTTGGCTGAATAACATCTGATTCAGAGCCCTAAAAAATATACCAGATTCATGAGTAGAAAGAGCAAAAATTTCTGCACACACTTTGTCCATTTTTGTTGCATGACCATATTACGTTTAATGCCAGGAATTTTAAAAAGGAGAATAAGCTTCAAAATCCTTAAATTGGCAACATATTGAGAGATTCAAAATCACTGTTCTTATCAAAATTGGCAATTTTTTTCAACTTTCGACTAAGTTTCTAATGATGTATATTGTTTTCCAAGACATTACATTTTGTTAGAACCATGTAGCACTAAAAAAGAAATATTAGTGTTACCAATTTGAAGAACAAAATGTGATCAATTTATCCCTTGAATAATTCCTGTCCTGAAAGGGTTAAAAGCCCCGTTTAGGCCTATGTCATGCCGGGGCGTCATGATTTCAATGAAGAGTTCGTGAAAAACTTGCGAAACTTAGGCCTAATTAAGAAGCTGATTTTGCACTAAAGAAAACAAAAATAAAACAAAAAAACTAATATTTCATTGGGCTGACTTTTTACCTAAAGGTCCCCTTTTTCAAGCTATCCGTGAACAGAGAGAAAAGGTAAAGGTAATTTCTTCTTCTGCTTCTTCTTCTTCTTCTTCTTCTTCTTCTTCTTCTTCTTCTCTTTCTTCTTCTTCTTCTCCTCCTCCTTCTTCTTCTTCTTCTTCTTCTTCTTCTTCTTCTTCTTCTTCTTCTTCTTCTCGCCCTTCCTTATTCTTTTTTCTTTTTCTTTTTTTTAAACAAAATCACTGCTTCACTTCTCCGATTGAGGTTTGCTGCCCCTTTGGTTAGCAACAATACACTTTTTTAATACAAAGGAGGTTCTTCTCCAACTCTAATTCCTTCCCTGTCTGAGGTCCTGAAGATGATAGACTCAAGATGATGACCGGAAGAGAGATCAGTGAAGAGAGAGAGGGAAAGACAGACAAATCTAGAGACAGATAGCCTTGCTCCCTGTTCAGACTACCTAAATTCATTGTATGGCTATACGATTCTTGTATAGCCATATCGTATAGATAATCACATTTTCATAGTCTGAACATCGTATAACGAAATATCGTATAGCGAAACGCATATTTGAGCATAGTTTCGAAAAAAAACACGATAATAAATCAGCATCCCCTTGTAGTCTGAACATTATAAAAGAATTATCTTGTGTGCCCACTGATGGCTAGTGGCGCAAATCAATTTTGAAATTTGGGGGGGACATTCACGTCCAAAAATCTCTGACAAGCAAAAAAAAAAGGTTATTCAAAAAAGTGGGGGGGGGGGGGTACATTTGCCTCCAAAATTCTCTGACAAGCAAAAAAAAAAAAAAAAAAAAAAAAAAAAAAAAAGGTTATTCAAAAAAGTGGGGGGGGGGGGGGACATTCACCTCCAAAATTCTCTAACAAGCAAGAAAACAAAGGTTATTAAAAAAGGTGGGGGGGGGGGGGACATTCGCCTATTTTCAAAAAGGTGGGGGGGGGGACATGTCCCCCTGTCCCCTCCTGGATTTGCGCCCATGCTGATGGCTATACTATTCTTGTATGGCCATGCAATGCATTTAGGTAGCTTGAATATACAGGCTAAGAGACAGAGAGAGGAAGAGAGAGAGAGAGAGAGAGCAAGAGCACAACAAAAGGGTAAATATATATCTTTAGTCAATCAAATAAAAAAAAAAACAAGAAAAAGAAGAAAGGAAAGGACGAAGAGCAATATCAAGATCATATCATGCAAGACAGATAACTGTGTACAATAAATCATAGTACGATTAGAGAGTAAATAAAAAGAGTGGGGAAAATAGAGAGGGGAGGGAGAGAGAGGGAGAGAAGGTGAGAGAGAGAGAGACAGACAGACAGAGAGAGAGAGAAGGAGGAGGGGGTTATTAAAAAGAGTAAAAAGAGAGAGATTGAAGGGTACCAATCACCAAAAAATATTTTACTCTGTATGTCAGAGGTTCCATGTCATTCTACTATATTTCAAATATGGGCTTCGAATATCACTTCTATAAAGAGATATTACAAGTTTAATTATACTCTTTATAAGCATAAAAGTGACTTGTGAGTAGACTGCTCAACGCACCCATATGCACTCGCCAAGATAAGGGCTCGCACGGAACCCAACTCGGAGGTTCGGTTCCGCGCGCACCTTCATGTTATCCTTTATTTCCTTCATACTCGTGAACTGTTGACCTATAGAATTTCAGATAAAGTTCTTTGAGGTTAATTTTATACTTCCTAGCAGCATACAAATTCTCTTTTCAGGTGGTTGGTACACTTTAAAGATTCATGGCCATAATAAATAAAAAAATGAAATTAAATGAAGATGAGAGCTGTGCAACCATGAAAAAACAAGCCATCAACGATCGATGCGATTCCTTTTCTACCTCTCTGTGGACGGTATTTATTTCACAATTGATAAACAGGGCTAATTCAAAAATATTTACATATTAGAAGTGACACAATTCATTCCAATTATACAAACGGGCAAGCTCTCACACACTCAACATGATAATGCAGATAGATTTCTACTCAATTTTAGTGCTGCTACTATGTTCAGTACTCAAAGGCTATACTAGTATTTAGTTTGTTCAAGTTGTGAATCTAGAATGGGAAGTGCTATGAACTGTAATTCACAAGTTGCTGCTACACTTGCATTTAGCAACACACAAACTTCTTGGCATATATCATAACCATAATTACAAAACATTCAGTGCAAACCTTACATGCTGTAGGTAGTAACATCAGTCACACTAGCATTACCTTTTCTTTGCAATAAACTTTTTTCACACTTCACAAGCATTTAAGGTTTCCGGTAGTAGTGTAACTTAGTATAAAAGCAAGAGCCAATCTCCTAAAGTTTGGACATGTCTACCTTTTCAACTTACTGTAAGCCAGAGGGCTAGACTGTTACTATCTTTTGAACAAAAGTGGCTGATCAAGAGGGATTAAAGGGGATTATCCACTTAATCCCCACTAATCTATCTATTACAGATACAGACCTTAATTCCCTCTCCCATTGACTAGGTGCAATTGTGCAAAAATGAAGAACTTGGCACAACAAAGAACGAGTATAAATGTGACCATGGACTCTTGTAGGTCCATAGTCTGATATACATGTAGGGTGAAAAAGAAAGAGATAAAACCGACTGTTTCTCCAATATACCTAGTACTCCACCTATATTCAACCGATAATCAATCGCCTTCTGCCAATGATCTTTGACTATATATGCCCCGTTGAGATTTTAAGACAATTTAGTAGGACAAGTTACCAAACAACCAGAAAGTACAATGCCTAAACCACCTTTGGCGACAGAGGTATTCTGTACGGGTAACCTCGCTAGTCATAAGGACCGCTATTCATAAGGACCACTTATTCATAAGGACCGCTATCCATGACGCAAAGCGGTCCTTCTAAATAGCGAGCAAACCATAGACAAATTACCCCGCTATTCATAAGAACCTCCATTCATAAGGACCTCCATTCATAAGGACCACTATTCATAATTATTCATAAGGACCGCTATTCATAACGTGTGTTAAATGAATAGCTGTTTTCTATGAATAGCAGTCCTTATGAATATTGAATACTGTACAACTGTAGCAGAAAGTTCTTCCTCGTATGAGAGAGTGAAATCTTTTTTAGTTTTTAGTTTTTCAATTACTGTGATATGAATACTATGTTAGCTTGTTTATGACACATATTTTTTTCTGAAGAAAACACTTTACTTTCATCAGATTTCAGAAGAATAAAAAATATTGGCAAAGCACACACAAACACACACACATCTATTAAAATCTGTTGATGAACACTTAACATAACTGAAAGAAATATGTTCTTATTCTTGCAATAAGGAGCTGGATGCTGAATACGAATTCCCATCATATGATCGCAAATTGAGCTTTTCTATATTTTCTTGATAAATAAAGAGAAGGTCGATTTCTGGGAAAGGTGAAAAATAATTTGCGAGCTTTCTTATTATTTTTATGTCAGTTTGGAAGAACTTCATAGTATGAATGTCCCCTGAAAAGGATTACCCATCAAATGTCCTCATATTCAAAATATGACGAGAAATAGCTCACGTGTTCAGGCCGAACATTTATGCTACATGTGTGTGCAGCCTCTGTGTGCAGTTTATGTGCTTTTCAACGCGAGACTGGGTCAATTTCTTATCACTTTGATGATTCCAAAACCTCACAGTATCCACCAATTCTTATGTAGAAATGATCAACCTTTCCCAATTACTTTGAGGCACTTTCTTTCACAATGTAAATGCATGACCAGGACTCAACTTTATCTTTAACAATATTTAAATAACCACACAACTAAGTTCAAACCATTCACGCAGAATACAAATATTTAGTTCAAACTTCTCATCAATATATGAGAAAAATATTGAGATTTTGTAAAGTTTTCTAGAAACCTGTACAATAAATAAACTTGCCTTAAAATCTCATTCTTTTTCTACATACCAGTAGTACAAGGTTAGTTCAAAATAAGGCCTGCTGCCAGTTATCAAGCCATTGCACACGGTTATAATATTTATATTCACAAATCTTGATAAAGGGCAGTCTATTCAATATTTACAATGCATGGAAATGTCAAATTACTTGGCCTTTAAGTGTCTGACGACACAACCAATGATATCACATACATCTCAAATCAACAGCATTTTATCATGTACTGCATGTTGATGAAAACTTCATCACTTTGCTACTTCATGCTCCCATATCAGAAAAATCTAATATTTTCTTATTTAAACACACATCTTAACATCCTTCTAGCACATTAAAAGTTACATTTGAAGGTGCAATCTTGAAGAGAAACCACAGGTACCTGCTTAAACACTTTCCATTTACTAGTATTATTTTGAGCCTGAACTTACATCAATAAAATGATGGGGTAATAAATAATACACTCTCCACAGAAAAAGAAGAAAAAAAATTAAAAAACATCTTCCCAAAATATGACATGCTGATTTTGCCTATGGTCACTTATAAAACATGTTTGTCCTGTTGAAGTTCTATCATAGCATTGTTGAATGGGGGTAAAAGTCCAAAGATTTCCGAAGAAAGAAAGAAAAATTTCTGAAGATGCACTAACTGCACAATTTAGGTCAGTATGAATATTAAAAGCCAGGTAAAGCAATGAGACTTCCATTTGGAGATTGGCTAATAATACAATTCCAAATTTTATGAATAGATTACACACTGCAGACAAAAAATTTACACAGAAATTTGCATAATTAGTTAGCTTCAACCATAAGGAATATTTGTGGAGATATGACGGGTCAATTTCACAATGAGCAGCATAGTAATTCAGCTTGACAGACATAATACTGCGATTAAAAAAAAAATATATATATATATAAGGAAGCAAATACACAAATGCCAAATTTGTTTAATTTATATTACCATAAATACCACTTCAATCCATTTCTTTGCAGTGCAAATGCCAGTACATACTGAGGTACTTAGGAAAATAAATACATATTACATGTATGTCATCCCTACAGACTGTAAAATCTGTAAATGTCGTGTTTCTTTAAAATTCAACCCAAAATACAGAAATTCAAGCTTGAATTTAAAATTGCAACTGCGGTCCATGTTGAATAAAAGCTATAAATTCAATTGAAAGAAGAATAGATGAAATATTTTCTAATAATCATCAGTCGTGTCTCCAACAACAACGATACCTAAAGCCAACCGCACACTATACGATCGGTCTACACTCCGATTTTGAAAGAAAATATTATAGCATTAGATATAAACAGTTAAACACATAAGAGATGTTTGATTGAGGTTCTGAGTAGGTTACATAGATAGTAAAATCAAAATTACGGCCTTTTACGAGCCTTCTAGTCGGAGGAAAGGCCAAATTGCCTCTGAATCCTAGTGACGTCAGAGCAGTCCTGCGAATGTCTACGATTTGAAACTCACTGATTTAACCTTTATTCCAGATATAACGCTGACATCGCACCAATTTCCTATGTTCAGTATTCATATTATTGTTCAGACCCTAAACCAGGTAGCTTTCACTTGTTAAAATGCCTATATCTAATGCTATTGCGATTTATTTCCAAAATCGGATCGTATAGTGTGCAGTGGGCTTAAGTCACACAGCCAAACCAACTCCAAACCGACTGATTCTTGGCCATTAAAGGCAATGTAATTTCTTGTTTGCTCTCGGCCCTGTTTCATGAAATTAGTCATCAATAACAAGTTGTAATAACTGTTATAAGCTACTGAAATCCTTGCATCTGATTGGCTGAGAGCAAGTTTGTTATAGAAATGCAGCATTTGTTACTGATAACAAGTTTTATGAAAAGGGCCCCTGTTGTCGGACTCGGTGGTGTGACTGGGGGTATAACAAAAGCTAATTTGGATAAACTCGCAGTTGATTGTGACCTCTGTTCCATTATAAGTTTTCCCCAATAGAGTTCGTTCATGTGCATATTTGTGTGAGTAACACTGCCTTGGTCATCTCCTCACCAGTGGGTCAGTAAACTCATTACTCATTCACTTACTGCCACATCATGGGCTGTGCCAGACAGCACTGGTGTTTTTTCAAAGCTACCTGGTACAAACGGTGACACACTCACCATCAGTCTACAGAGGGATGATCCTCCTTCTATTCATCAAGGTACAATATCTTCTTTACGTATGGATTAAAAAAAAAAAAAAAAAATTCTTTCTTCTGTCCATTAAGGGCTGGGACTAAAAAGCGGGTACCCGAGTCCCGCCCGAGAGCCTCGGGACCCGGGTCAAAATATTAGATAACCGATACCCGAAAATGAGTATTTAATTATCACCTATGTATGTACACGACAAGACGGTAGATGAACGTCGAACAGCCATTTACTATTTACATGTAAAAAAAATCCATGTAGCGCTCTAGCGCACCATTGCAGTGATGCGCTTTTGATTCGTTCAACTCACTGTGAAACATAACTTTACACATTCGTATACACAGAGAGCAAAGCTCACTGCCGCTATTCGGAGACTGCTCATTGGTTCATTGAACCCATGACATAATTTGCATTTAGTGCCCTTCCCCCTTCTTTGCAGTGAACGATAAGTCTACGAGCGATTAACGGGCGTAAAGTTTACAAACTCATGCATATTCAACAGTCGCTCCACACTCGCACGTGGCATCTCACAACTCGTACACTATTAAACAGTTATTTTTAACATCGACGATCACGATCTGACACTGTCACAATATCCTGAAACTTTAGCAAAGAAGTTACCAATTACTGAAATCAGATTAAGAGTACATGAACGATATATCCAAAATAATATCCTTCATTGTTCATGCGAAAGTGAAAAGCAAGGCTGTGAGAAGCAAAGGATGTCTACAGTGCGCGCGATTAACATTTTCATTCATAAAATTGGGCTTGTGACGTCATTTCATGAGCGGTCCGTTAATAACAAGTCATGACAAGTCATATGCCAGCCAGCCAATGAAGGTATGCGCCTTTTTTTTTTTCTTTTTTCTTTTTTCCTTTCATATACCTCGGCGGCATTGGGCGGAAAGGCGCTTTGTATAAACAGATCGAATTTCAAAAGGGAACCGCATGTGTGTGTTAAAGGATGAAGTTGCAGTCGGACAGAGAAGAAAATGTTGGCTTGATGATTTTTTTTGATGAATGATGAGTTTGATGAATGATGATATTTGATGTCTGATGAAGATAATTGTTTTGATGATGTTATTATCTTGATAATGATGATATGATGATGATGTCTTTGATGATTATGATGATCGATGATGATATCAATGGTGCTACTGGCGAAGAGAGAGGACCCGGCATGTATTGATGATTTTATGTGTACTAGTAGTGGTACGTGTGTGTGAATTTCAATAATTGGCGGGTTGATCACACGTTGAGAATGAAACTGTCGGTGAGACGATGACCGCGTGCGTGAGGACTCGCAATGTGTATAATTAGAGTATGAGGAGTGTAGATACTACAGAAAGCTCGCCATTTTCGCCAGGCAAATCAATACTCCGTGTGAACAGTGAAGTTTGTGTACAAAGTGAGTAAGTGACTCGATCTCTACGATCACGATGTCAAAATTCCCAAGAGCTGCCCGTACAAAATTATTAAGAATCATCATGATCATCGTCTCAAACGAGTTTTTCTTCATAAGATTTCTTTGTATTCCCCTTCCTTTTTTATAAGTACATGTACATTCATGTATTTTGGATAAACATGTGCGAGGGACTGTTGACCGCGCGTGACTACCTAAGGCGCTGGCGCGCTGGCATGATTAGACGGTAGACAATTTCTACAGATTAGATTTAGGCGGCTTATGCCTATCCTGTCTTGCGCCCACGCGATTTCCTCCGCCTGTTTTGTTGTTGTTGTTGTTGTTGTTGTTTTTTCCTCGAATGGTTTATTTCAGTTGCCAAACACAAAGGAGTTTTCCCACAGTGTTTGTAGCTTCTCAGGGGTAAATATTGGCTTGTAATTCGTGTTATATCATTTTCGGGTAACCGGGAACCCGCCCGAAAAATAGTCGGGTTCCCGAATTGAAAAAATACCCGAAACTCCCACCCCTACTGTCCATTAAAGTCTGAGTCCATTCCAGATCCAATCCAGATCCAATCCATAACATGTTTCATACAGCATCACTTCCTTGCACTTACAAAGCACTTCACAGTATGCTTCCCATGTTTGGGTGACTCAAACAAGAACAGATCACTTCAAAAGACCAGTTGAACCAACACACACAAGAAACTCCATACTTCCTCATAAAGCAGACAAGACTTCAGGAGTATCCTGAACTTGTCCACATACGCAACTGCCTTTAGGTCTTGATATTTTCTTTGCAGAAGGGTCTTGACTTTCATCTCGAGGAACTTCTCTCTACCTTACCTTTTAATCAATTTCCTAAGGGAACCAGGTGGTCCCTGTGTTTAGCCTCTGGGGTTGAGAGAATTCTGTGGTCAACAGGTTAACAGATCATTCAAGAAACTTTCATGTCTTCTGATGTGATCCTTCAAAAAAATCAAACATTTTCAGATGCTCTCTACAATACCCTACACAACACCAGCAGTCTTCATGTTGAAGTTGTGGAGACATTGGAGGGTGAGTCTATAGGCACCAGGTCTGAGTGGTGGTGTTCTATCCGGTCTAGAAGCTGTGAGGCGACAGGACAGAACTCAGTCTTCCAGTAGGACTTCATCAGCTGCTGGGTCTCCGTGTCCCATTCTGAATCCTCAGGGACCTCTAAGGCCACTTCCTCATCTAACAATGGAGAGACAAGAGAGAGAGAGAGAGAGGGGACATGACACAGCAGAATAAGGACCAAAGACAGAATGGCCTAGCACCTATTTCAAACTACAACTTCCTCACAGAAGGAAAAAGCTACAGGAACAAAGAAAAGTGTCTTCGATGATAGAGAAATAACATGAGAAAGTAGTCGACAGAATCTAAATGACCTACCACCTACTCGATTAGGACCTTCTCAGAAAGAATATCCCAAACTGAATTCTTTGGGAATTCCAAGGCCCTGCCTCAACAAAGAAGAGAGATAAAGAATGAGAGCTAGATAGAGAAAGAGAAAGAGAGAGAGATAGAGATAGAGAGAAAGAGAGACTAAGACCACCTGAAGATTGCCTTCAGTAGTACAGAAATTACATGGGAGAACCATTACAAACAGAGTAATATATATTTTTTTTCTTTCTTTCTTTTTTCATCGTGACTGGGCCGTGAACCAGAATAGCGTGGTGGTTAAGTCGCTGCCCGGCAAGCAGTAGATGACAGGTTGAATCCCGCTGGTTCCAAATTTTTTCTGACTTGTGATTCTCATTACAGATCGAGCATATGATCTTTATCACTGAGAGTAATGCCTCAAAATTTGTTTACAAATTAAATTCCTCCCATTAAGCTTCTTCATTTACTAGAATTACATGTATATTCATATAACTTTGTACAACCTGCTCAGATAGCTTGTTAGATAAGAAATTGAACAATCCTGCAGTGAAGCACATGTCGTATGACATGACTAGCTTTTTTACCATACGCAAAGCAAACTGTCACTAAACTGATGTGATAAATCAAATGAATTCTGCTGTCTTACCCAGATAGTCAACAAGTAGTTCTGTGAATTCTCCAGTTTCCTGCTCTCCAAAGGTCTCATTGGAGTTGACGATATTCTCACTGTAGTTCCACAGGGTCATACAGACCATCCCAGCCAGCTGCCAGTCACTTCGTCCAAAGTCCCGTAAGACATCTATCAATCTGTAAGCACAAAATTAATATATATGTCAAGGGTTTTTATCTATTGACTCATTTATTGATACACATTTACACAAAACAAAGATAATAAAAAAAATTTCTCTTTTAATCATAATCCTGATTAACGGACAAACATTAAAAAAAAAAAATTCAGACTACGCAGAGCTTCTAACTTCAAGATTCTTATGGGTAGTACCAACAAATGTTCTATTTGACCAATCATATTCTCTACATGGCTGTGACACAGATGATAAAATTGTGCAGAGCCTTTTTCTTTCACCGATTTACATATATCAACATGTAATGTAACAATACATGATAAGATGTTATTTGTTTGTCAACTCTCAGGGCAATATCAATACCTTATTCTATTTCTGATGAAAACCAATCAACTAAAAAAATGGGTTGGTGTAATGTCTCCATAAGGAATATCTGGAACTGTTGGCAAAATGTGGTCTTACATGAGGAAAGTGGAGTAGACTTACTTGCTGATACCACCCTCTCTCTTGAGCATTGGTCTCCTATCCTGGTCAGCCATAAGGTTTATAAGCACACCGCAGGATGTATAGACAAACTCTCTATTACCAGAGTCTAGCAGTGTCACCATCATCTCATCAACTGTATGTGGATGGGGGAGATAAAAATGAGTAAGATGAGTGAGGATGCATTGTGTTTATATGTAGAAAGAGAGAAAGAGCCAAAGAGAGAGAGATTGAAGGGATATGTCAGACTGAGTGGAAAACTTCCTAGCAATCAAAGTGCTAGAGAGAGAGAGAGAGAGAGAGAAAGAGAGAGAGAAAGAGAAAGTGAGAGAGAAAAAGAGAGAGAGAAAAAGAGAGAGAAAAGGAGAGAGAAAAAGAGAGAGAAAAGAGAGAGAGAAAGAGAAAGTGAGAGAGAAAAAGAGAGAGAGAAGGAGAGAGAGAAAAGGAGAGAGAGAAAAAGAGAGAGAAAAAGAGAGAGAAAAAAGAGAAAGAGAAAGAAAGAGAGAGAGAGAGAGAGAGAGAGTCAGAGAGACAGACAGACAGAGAGTGACCAAAGACAGATACAGGGGTAGAAAGGGAGAGGTGAGAAAGGGACCACAGTGAAAGAGACTGAACAAAGACAAACAATAACAATATTGAAGTTCAAGAGGAAGTGATAGCAATTCGTTCCATGCTATTTATTATTCTCAGAAAATCATGCTAGAATTTAGTGGTAAATTTGTAGGCAGAGTAACGTATCTTTCAGCAGGTCACACAACCGAAACAGGAAAAATGACTGAAACTTACCCTTTTTGGCAGTCAAGAAGTTGCGTATATCAATAGACCGGGAGAGATTTCCAAAGACTCTGACTGCTTCTATCATTCCTTCATTATGATCAGTTACTAACTGCTTCAGTAATACTGAAAAGAAGATGAATATGATGACATACAGCAACATTATTATCAAATACAACCAGGGAAATACATGTATCTTGTGCTACAAGGCAAATATCTGAAAATCAATATTAGAATCTGAAAATAATTGACAGTGTAACAAAAGTTACAGCGTCTAATTTTGCAAGAATCATCTAGTCGTGAAGAGGCCACATTCTATTTTAACTGATTACAAAACTAGAACTTTTATCAATGTATCATCTCTTAGAAACAAGTACAGAAAGTGTCTTCCACATGTCTTGAATGTTTATGCAGTTATCAAATAATATTTGTCATATTCAAATCCATTCAAGCAAACAAAGTTCAAATCCACTGTCTTAAGCTTTCTCGTAAGGCCATGGTATTATTTTTCACCTTTTTGGTAATCTGTTAAATGCGAAGTATAAAGTGTTATTATATTTGAACAACAACATCAACAATAGTTTACACTTCACATTTATCTTTCTTTCCTGTTCCAGCTTTATAAAGGTATCCCTCATCTTATCTGTTTTATTTAATTTGATCACACAAAAGAGATTCTTTTATCTGTCCATGAACTATTGGACATAAATATACATAGAAAACATTCTTCTACTCATCTAGATAAAAGTACAGCAAAGGAAATATGAACTATGCATACTAGCTATACTTACATCTTGCTATCTGAATCTGTCTCTCTACTATAGCACTATTAATGATATCATAGAAAGATAGATTGTTGATGGTGATCAGTGCATTCAGAACCAACTCCTCATTCTGGTTTATGTCTTTAGACTCTGTAGAAAAAACATCAAAAGGGAAATATATGATTAATTCAGACATCTGGGCCCAATTTCATAAAGCTTGTTATCAATAACATCTGCCACATTTCTATGACAAATTTGCTCACAGCCAATCAAATGCAAGGATTTCAGTAGCTTATAACAATTACTGTAAATTGTTATTGATAACAAGTTTTATGAAACAGGGCCCTGGTTTATGATATTAGGATCATGATTTACAGACTCATGTGATATTTTGCAGCTGCAAGCTGGCACAAATTAAAAAGCAAAACTTCTCAATTTTCTGCAAACTTGTTTTTATACTCAAATATTTTTTTTTAATCTTACATTTAATGGTAAGAAATGCTACCTATTACAATTCTTTGTGTAATTTTAGCGAATACTCTAAAGGAGAAGTCATATTGACATATACCATCTTTGCTAAGTAATGAAAAGACAGTCTAATCTAAAAAATGGTTCAGCTGTCACAGATTTGAATAAAAAAAATGAACCTCTTAGCATTAAGCTATTTGACACACTTAAAAGAGAGAGAGAGAGAAAAAAAAAGTAGGATCAGAAGAAAGCAAAAGAGAGCTGGAGAAAAGAATGAATGAAGAAACACAGAGACTGAAGGAGCAAGACATTTAGAATGTAGAAAGGCAGACAGAGAAAGTGAGAGGAAGAAAAAGAAAGCAAATTCTTTGAAGTAAGAAATCAACAAATACATTTAGACAGTACAACAGCAATGCTTCCACCGAGTCTATTCAACTCCACCCTTCTAAATACACCCAAGATTGAACAGACTATATAAGAATGAATCCTCACCTAGAACTTGCACGAGGAGATCCACACATGTCGCATTCACTGCTATAAGAGCCTATTCAACTCTACCCTTCTTTCATAGCTTGTTCGAACCCATGTTTGAACAAGTTATGAACATGAGCAGGAATCCTAACCAAGAACTTGCACGAGGAGATCCACACATGTCGCATTCACTGCTATAAGAGCCTATTCAACTCTACCCTTCTTTCATAGCTTGTTCGAACCCATGTTTGAACAAGTTACGAACATAAGCAGGAATCCTAACCAAGAACTTGCATGAAGGGATCCACATATGTCTCATTCAATGCTATAAGAGCCTTCATTTCTACCCTTTCAATACAAAGCCACATTTGAACAAGCTATGAAGATAAGCAGGAAACCTAACCAAGAACTTGCATGAAGGGATCCACATATATCTCATTCACTGCTTTAAGAGCCTTCATCTCCATCCTTTCAATACAAACCCACATATGAACAAGCTACGAATATGTAGTACAAATCCTCACCTAGAACCTGCATGAGGAGATCCACACATGTCTCATTCCCTGCGATAAGAGGCCCAATGTCTGGATTGATAGAGAGGTTAGCAACGACACGTATCAGCTTGATCAGAACATCCTCGGTGGTGTTGTCTTGCTTGGCATCTCCAGATTCTTTCATACTCTCCTACAGATATACAGATCATCAAAAAGAAAATGTATCATATCCTGTTAAAACATAATCATTGATTTTTCTACCTCTCAAATCAATGTACTTGTATATTTTGTAAAACATGATGAAACTTCCAAACATGTGGCCCATAAAACTTGGCATCTTTCAAAAAAATTGAATACAATGAATACCCAGTCCAATATTTTCAATCTTAGATATATGAATCCTGTTGTAAAAATTGGAACAGTGAAGACAACATAAATGTTGGCAATAAGAATAGGACAATTCAGTCCCTTTCCTTTCGTTCATTGGATTTTCCTGAAACTGTCCCTGATTTATTTCTTTAATATTTAGAGGTGTTGTTGTCTAGTGGATAAGTCACCAGATTGAAGATCATAAGGTATGGATTTCAAATCCCAGCCCAATACTAATGCTTCTGGCAAGACATTAATCTACATTTGCCACTCTCGATCCAGTAAATGGGCACTGGTAGGAATTTATTCCTTGAAGCTTCAGTGCCTTCTTAGGGCAACTAGGCTGGTAATAATGCAAAGCTCTTTGGAAGCACATAAAGACATTGATAAATATATGATATCGTCGATGGGCTGATAAAACCTCGTATCTCAAAAAAGCTGAATTTTCAGGAGAGCGAAAAAACATTCTTATTTAAAAAGAAAAATGTGAATATTCTATGTTATTTGTACTTAATACTGTGTTTGATAATTAAATCAATATGAGGTGGTTGGAATGTGCAGTAGATGATTATGAAGCGGGTAAAATGAGTTACAAGGTTTTGGCACAAAAAAAAAAAATCATAAAATGAGATACGAGGTTTTTGTACAAATGATGAATTTTGATATTTTATAAGGATATGCAACTCACCATGCTTTATTATGACTATTAGAAGATAAATTACACCTTACACTTCACATTCATGAACAAAAAGAGTAATTTTAACCTGCAAAAGGGTGATTTCACCCAGAAAATGAGCGTGATGTTCATGGGCTGTTAAAACCTCGTATCTCACAAACCCTGAAAATTTTAGTAAAATGAAAAAAATGATCTTCATTTCAAGAAACCATGTGTGTAGGCAATGTTATTTGAACCTTAGACAATGTTTGTTAATAATTTCGATTATATGAAGTGGTTGAAATGCACTAAAAATAATTTAGAAGGCGGGAAATGGAGTTACGAGGTTCGCGCACTAGACCAATGTTGAATAAAAAGTTGAGATGCAAGGTTTTTGAAGAGATATTAAAAAAAAATTTTTTTTTAAGATATGCAACTCCTGGGGTTATCAGGAGATGAATTACACTTTAAACATCACATTTATTTAAAAAAATCATTTTCACAAAAATTTGAGATACGAAGTTTTATCAGCCCATCGACGAATATGCACTATAAAAGAACTGTGTATTATTATTATTATTATTATCACATTATTTATATTTGTTCTATTAAGAAAACCAACTTGATACAATGGGTGAGTTCTTCTCTAAGAAAGTAGAACTTCTTTTCATGGAAGCTGCCATGTTGAAACCTTACACTGAACAGTACTCACCCTAAGATCCTTAGCCATATAGCGCCTGATGGAACCCTGCAAGACTTCCATAGCACCCTCTGTGTTGAAGAGGCAGTAGCGGCAGTCATCGTTCCTTGCCGTCAGGTTCCCCAAGACAAAGGCGACCCTGACCACTAGGTCGTTCCTGTCAGGGTGCTTGTTGATAAGGGCTAGGAGTGATTGGAACGCTGTAGGGTGTTCAGCTAGGACTGCTGTACAGTCATTGTTCAGGGTCAGCTTACTGTGGAGAATAAGGAACAAGTTCAATTATAATATTCATGTTTTTTCTTATGATATGCATACCAGGTAGATATATCTTTCCACATCAGTCAGTCACTCTTCAACACTGCAACTATGGTCGTAGACAATCTGTGCCTCAAAAAAAAAAAAAAAACACCCCTGCAACGTTGTTAATATGGAGAAGTATTCTTCCTTTACCAAGTGCTGCTTCTGCTACAGGGATATCTTGAATAGTAGTGCCCCCCCCTCAATGATCTAATGACTGTACGACACATCCTTCGGCGACAACTGCTCTCTCAGTTTTGTGCACTAATGAAGTTATTAACTACACACCCTGACCAAACACTATATACAACTCTAAAGAATAACCCCATGCCTAACCTAAAACCTTATTGTGACCCTAACTGCAACCCTATGTATTTGAAGAAATAGCACTCAGAGCAAACTTCACCGGAGCAAATGTCAGACCACCAATCTTACCTTAATATCCTGGAGATGTGCATCATGAGATCACCATCTGATGTGAACAGCTCCATGATGCCACACAGGTGGTTGATGACCTTGTTGGCCAAGAAGTCATGCCTGTTCTCACCCCTGTCTGCCAGATGACGTAGAGTCCCTACAATCTGAAGGAGCAGGTTGGAGACGTTCTTGCCACGGGACTCTGATGACGTCTGCAAAAATCAAAAATTGTAATCAACATAGTAGACAGAAATAAGCACACATTGGAGACAACAGTCTTTTAAATTAGATATAGTCTGTATGGTGACATAATCGCTGATTTCTATGAGCATTCAATATCAAAGGGATATTGGTCAATTTCTGTCATTACCAGAAATCAAGATAATCATTCTGTGGATACAATTTATTAGCACTTTATTCCAGTGTTTTTTTGATGTTGTTTTGTTTTTATTTATGCCATATGAAACACATATACCGGTATACTGGAAAACGCATGTTACAAAGTCACATTCAGCGGTCAAAAATATAACCAATTAGCAGAGCTGGCAGAAGAACAATAACAAATACATGTAGATTATACTTGTACGTGGGTATAGATGGGTATAGACGTAATAAAGAGAGAAAGACAGACGGAGAGAGAGAGAATGATAACAGGAGGACAAATGGAGATCTTTGTGGATGTGATGCAAAATCCCAAGGCATAAAGTAGAGTGTTCGACACATGCTGTCTTCACAGGTCATGGTAGAACACTGTCGATCAATCATAATTATACCCTTTTCCTGGTTTAGAGTCTTACCGATGCATTGACAGACTTGAGAATCCTCCCAAGAGCTTCTATCAGTCCTTTCTCAGACAAGGCTCTATTGAGTTCTGTGTTAGCTGACAGACACTTCAGACCTCCTATACAGTATACTAGAGCCTCACAGTTGGATATGTAGTCTGTCTTCGCAATTAATGCCACAATCAAATCTACAATGAAAAAAGAAAAGAAAAAGAACAGAGAAACATTATGCTTTTTAAATTTTAGGAAAACATGATCATTTACTGAATAAAACACTTAAATACATGTAGCATATATACCTGTACACAAGTTTACTTTTTCCCTTTTTGTAAGTCCCATATCAATATCTACCAGAATATACTTGTTTTAAAAGCATTCCATGGCTCCATGTTATAAAAGAGTTTAATAAGCCAGTTTGTAATTACAATTTGCGCATGTGCAGTTAAAGGTCATTTCTATAGAGTACAATTGATATTTATAGGTTCTCATTTTGTACACACCACAATGCACACACCAGTAGGATTTTACATGTAAACAAGTAGCGCGTCCACCAAAACAAATGCGCATGCGCATGCGCTTGCGCACGCAAACTGGGGTCATTTCAGGGTCATTTGTACCATGTAATAATTCTGAACTGGCTTATTGATGCAAATTGATTTACCCCTGGACTCTCCCAAGACAATTACCCTCAAACAAACAAAAATTACTCAATTACACCCTTAGACATCTACAAAGAGGTAATCAAATTAGTGGGTAAATGTTCTATGGCGATAAGTGTTTGAGGTGATGGGCAAATATATGTAGTTATGTATTCATCTATGTATCATTGGCAGTCTTCCCTATTGACATAATTCGCTATTAAATAGGAACATAATCTGATCTGCAACATCAGTTCTGACAAGCCACCTGGATTGATGGCAGTCTTCCACCAAAACCTCTACATGTAAGTACAAACCCGAGCTGAGAGGGTCTGTAATACTCACCTAATAAGTTCTTATCAAGAAAAAGAGAATCATTCTTCTCATCACGACTGAGTTTGAAGAGAAGTCTACAGAGAGCCTTGAGATTACTGCCAGTTACATCGAGCTGTAGTAGAAAAAAGGTCAATGTAATAAAATTTGGTCAGAATCCATTATGTAGAGGGATGACAGCTGCAGATCTTCAATTTGGACCTCAATTTCAACAAGACCTCATTAAAATCATCATCTTGAGAAAGACTTTTTCCTGTAACCAAGTTTCAATTGTGCAATTAAAATCCTAACCCCTAATTGGAGGTACAACACGAGTGATGGGACATAGGATTACAAAAATATGCCCACATACCCAATGAATCTGTTAATGATTTTCTTACAATGTCAGATGACGATGTACATGAATATTCACATCTACTCACAACTTTAGATACTCACTGCTAGTACTATTTTGGATGCTTTGAGGAGTAACCTTGGATCATACTGATCTAGAAGTTTGAAGATTGTCTTGAGGGCAGAGGACCTCCTCTTGGCTCCACGACCTAACATATCTCTAGCTTCTAGGGTGGTGTAGAGATCATTGCACAGACTACATGCTTCTAGGATACCCTCTTGGCCTAGTTTTTCTGTGAAAGCAAACAACAGAAAGAAAGAAAGAGAGAGAGAGAGAGAGAGATAGTCTAATTCATGCCTTGTTCTGTCATGACCAATCCCCATTACTCTCAGGTAAAATTTAATCTATGAATATGAAAAAACAAAAAAATTATATTGACACTTTAGGGTAATTCCATGAAAATGTCCACTTTTGGTGAAAAAACAAAGTTTATTTTGAACATTTTCCTTTTATGTCACTTGAATATGCATGATTTGAACTTTATGGAACAATATTCAGTTTTTTTTAATTTTTGAATATTTTGACCCAAAATGGCCATTTTTTAACCCAAATATGAAATTACACAATTTTATGGCAAAATATGGTTAATTACATATTGAGTCATTTTTAGAAATTTCATCTGTTATAATAATAAAGACAACCAAATCTAGTTAGTACTAGGGGGAATTTTATATCTATATACAAAAATTTTAAAAATATTGATATTCTTGTGATTTAATGGCGGTCAAAGGTCAAATGGATTTTTGTCCCGTCTGTCACGTTTTTTAAGGTACTTTTTGCATTTACAATAAATTAGACCATTGTTTTTGAATAAAATTTTGCAGTCTTGCTCTTTGGTAGGGGGGAAATTCATTTCTACTGCTAACTTAGCAGAATTCGATATTATGAAGATAATTATCGATCATAAAGTAATGTCCCGTCTGTCACGTTTGGCATCTACAGCAAAAATATGTATGGATGGGACTACATGAAAATTTTCCGACAGATGAAAATTAAAATCCTTTTGCTATTATGTTTCATGATATTAAAGATGACCTTTTAACCCCTTTAGAACATGAGAATAAGGTATTTAATGCTGGAAATTTGATTGTCTTTAAAAATTCTATTTTGTGTACAATCTCAATGTGTCCCGTCTGTCACGTTTTTTTTGTCCCGTCTGTCACGCTCACTTTTTGGCATTTGCCTCCAAAAGTAAGATGAAATTTCAAATGTATACTAGCAGATTTCAAAAAGGTACCAACAAGTGATAACATGAATACACATATTTTGTTTCAAGATCTTCCAGTGAGGAGAGCTTAGTCGAAAAGTATCGAAGCAGAAATGGCTTGGTAAATTCATGTCCCGTCTGTCACGCTGAACTTGAAGCCCCACCCACAATTTGTGGGAGGGGCTTGAAAAAAAAATTTCCCCCCATTTTGTTGACCAAACCCTATAGATCACATCTCTACATCAAATTAAGAATCACTTTTAAATGAAATATGAAATATCAAGTAAAAACATAAAAATGTGAGGGTTGGATGTCCCGTCTGTCACGCTGGAATTACCCTTTAGTAATAACTGAGTAAGAGGCGGTGGGATAGTTTGGTAAAGGCCTTCCAATAACAAAAATATCAACAATAGCAACATGTTCATGATTACGTTCTAATCTCTCAAATGAATGGTATAAGTACAACATTTTACTGTAAAGAATTATATTTAAAAAACCTGGAACCAATACCAGTGATATAATATAATAAAGTTAAATCCTTAAAGGAGAACTTACACCTGTTTTAATTAATCTTCTTACATGGCAATAACAACAACAAAACAAATAAACAAACAATATAATAGAATATACCTGGATTTAAAATATTAAATTTGTCTTTATTTGATATCATGGATGTGCTTTATAGACTAGAACTCACCTGTACATAATGATGTGAGTTTCTCCAAGATGGGACTGACTCTCTCATTCCAATAGAGCGCCTCCTCTGGTGTTTCATCTTCCCTTCTTCCACCACTCCCTACATACATGTATAAAAGGAAATAAAGAAATGAGAGGCTACAACTAATCAGAGGACTAGAGCCTTATGAAATATAAGATGATATTATTTTGTGGTCTTTCACGAAGCAATATCAGATTATATCTTGCATGAAAATGAATGACACAATCTTTTTATGTTTTTGAATATGTGCCAAATATAGTTGAATCGAAATGCATATTGTGCATTTTTTATGTCAATGTACTGACTGCTAAAAACTTTTCGAGAGGGAAAAAAATACCACCCTCATAATATCACGTCATCGTTTCCGCTGTAAACATCAAGTGGTGTTTCTTCTCTTTCCCACATATTCATGGACATATTAAAAAGTTATATGATTAATGAAGAAATATCATGTGGTGACAACTACTCCAGAATCAAATTCCCAAGTTCTTGCCTGGTCCTTTCACAATACATCACCCACACTCATAGCCTAAACCTAAACCTAGTCTAAAACTCAATTGAAATCTCAGCCCTATTCCTTAATTTTTGACAAAATAAAGCTGGGAACCAATGTTGGATCACTCTTTTGAGTAAGCAGAGTAATGAACATCATTGTATGGTATGTCAACATATATAGTACAGAATATGATTCTAAAATAAAATAACATGGAGTCTAAGCCTTCAAACTGGCAACATGTAGTCAAGTAACAAATCATTTTGTTCCTGTACAATCTGATTTTTCAATCCAAAATACAATATTAAGCTTTTCTATGAAATAAAAAACAAACAATTAAATAAAAAACCCTACATCCCATTATGTAATAATAGTGATGCAGTAAAAGGGGAAAACAATCAATGCTGCTAATTTGAACTGAAAACATGAAATCATTAAAAGCACTTCAGAAAACTGCATTCGGATGAATTATGTACATGTAGACTCACCAGACCGACTGCTTGCCGAACGTCTGTCACTGGCATATCCACTCTCAGATCGCTCTGTGCTACCACTCAATGTTGAAGCACTACGGGAAAAAAAAAAAAAGAAAAGAAAGAAAGAAGAAAAAAATAATCATAAGAACATTTTAAATGTACCAAATATTCATGTTTATGAAGCCCCCCTCCTTCCAAACTGCCAACAACAAATGCAGTCTAATAAACCAATCAGCAGTTACAATTATTTTAATTCAATTCAACTGTGCTGAGGTGGGGGAGGGGCAGGGGATAAACAAATCTATACTAAAACTACATATTTGTGAAGATCAAATGCTAAAATATCATGTGTGTATCTGGTTGGAGTAAAACATGATGGACTTGTGCCTTCTATTGAAAAGACTTTTACAATGGCAAGCAAATCAACTTAAAGAATAGCTATGGTGCTATTCTCTGTTTTATGACCCTAACAACAGTTATACTATTACAGGGTTTAATTTCAATTGATGTCAATGTTAACATAACTTCCAATTAAAGTCTTAACATGCTTTTTCAAAAATTGCAAACATTATCAATTACAGTTGGTAAACAATAATCTTTCATGAGCAGAGAGAACATCAACCTTTACAAACTAAAATGGAGTTTCTGAACAAGGAAATAAAGTATATGCCCACATGCAGAGGGATGTACATCAAAATCTGGAGAGAAGTCCAGACAGCTTACCGACTACTGCTTGTACTGGTGGTCTGGATGCTATCTGCTGACCTCACCCTGGGGACACCGTTATCAGGGGAGGGGCGCCTCACCCCCTCATCGCCGGCACCCCCGTCTGTGTCGCCGTCATCCAGGAGCTGCTTGGTACGCTCCTTGGGACCACTCTGCACCCTCCTCTCGCTGCCCAGACTGGTCACCTTGGGGGCGGAGTTCTTCCTCTCCATAGGCTTGGGTAGGACTTGGACTGGGAGCACAAGAACAAATTTGGTCCAGGTTTAAGTCTCATTTGAAATATTTAGCCTAAATTTCAAAACGAGATGTTGCTCATGTTTTATGTTTGATTTTGTGCACAAATAGGCAGATCTTAAAAGTCCATAACTGAGATTCTTCTGCAGTTACCCTTCTATTCCAAGATATCAAAGAGAAAGATTATTTGACAAATTTCTCATCACTCATATCTTGTTAAAGTGTACCAACCACACGAAAAAAATTTTTTTTATACTGATAGGAAGTATAAAATTAACCTCAAAGAACTTTATCTGAAATTCTATAGGTATTCTTGAAATTGGTATTCTTTAAACATTAACAACCTAAATGAAGTAACTGGTGACTTGGTAGAAATTCTGAACCCTGATCAGGGCCTCGTTTCATATATAAACTTGTCATCAATAATAACTTACAATAACTGTTATAAGCTAATGAAATACTTGAATCATGATTGGTTGAGAGCAATAAGAAATGGGGCAGTTGTTATTAATAACAAGTTTTATGAAACAGGGCCCGGTTACGTACATTGTAAGGCATCCACTTTTGCTACGTTACTTTACATTATAACAAGCTCTAGCCTGTCTTCAAATGAAGGTGGTTTCTCTGAATCACCACTGTACATGTAAATAATACTATGGTTTACCAAGTCTTGGAGAAGTAGACTAATCTACTAATGTTGTCTTTGCCATGATTAGTCTTTATGCTCCATACTCTGTGGTATTACATTGTTTCATTGAGAGCTAGTGAAACTCATTCCACCTAAAGATGGGCTAGAACTTCAGAGCACCCTTTATATCATGTTGTAACAATATAACATTACGCATTTGGCACATTCTAAAGTTTAGTGAATGGTGATATACATTAACATTTTCATACACTATGAGTTGGAGGTGCCTGCACCTTCCTGGATAAATAAATTTCATGACTTGTGAATGATACAAAAATTCATACCTTCTCTTTCTCTGCAATGTCAAATAAATTAGGGAGCTTACAACAGCTCTGGCCATGTGAATGCCATCATGGACTCACTATACTCACCAAGGAATTCATACATGATTTCAATATTGTCAGATGATTTTCCATGACTTTTGATAATTTACCCTTTTTCATGACTTCTCCAGGAATGGAAATATTTTCTCAAATCCAACAACTTTTCCAAGTTTTTCATGAGATTACTGCAAGACTCACAAGATTGGTATTGCATTTAATAAAAGAGATACAAATCCACTTACTGGCACTTCCATCCTGACTGAGGGCACTTAGAAGCTTTGGACGACCTCTCCTTTGACCTGACCCTCCCCGCTTTGGGTCAATAGAGGGCGGCTTGGGCAGCTTTGGACAATGGTCATCTATGGAGATCTGTTTGACAGGGGGTGTAGGTTTCTGGAAGAAAAAAGCCAGGGAGTTTGGTTAGATCAGACTTGATTGCTTTGTGAATGACATTTTAAACATGCTTTTCCTTTAACAATTTCATACTACACGTGAAAAGATTGTCAGGTACACGTACATGTATACGAATTTGAACATTTTTGTGCTGCAGGTGGGTCGCACTGTTAAAACTTCCCAAATGTTTATTATTCAACGAATACATGCATAATCTTTCTTCATGAAATTCAGAATGAGTACATTAATTGCGAAGTTATCCTATCACTCGTGTTTGTACATCTACATGTATATTTCAGATGCATGAGAAAACCAACTATAATCAAAAACATGTTTTATAAACCTATATGTAAATTTGGAAGCTTGGTTGCACAGTAAGGATTCACAAATGCAGTTACGAAAAATAACAGGATGTGACTAACAGGTATAGCGTAAATTTACTCAGTATATTTACAAACAGGTGCATACATGTAACTGATGGATGTGGTACCCCCCCCCCCCCCCCAATGCCCAGAAAGAAAACTAATAAGAGAATTATAAGGCAGTCAAGAATTCTTACATGTTCTAAGGGTGAGAGTCTGGATCCCGAAGGAGGTCTAGAATCAGGGCCATCAAAGTGTCTGGAACCCAAACTAAAAAGTAAAAGAAAATACATACATTACATTTAAACAAACACTTATCAAGTGAATCTTTACATATAACACAACTACTGTAAATGGTATTCCAGGCACAGTTTTAAACAAAACATCCAAGATTATAAAACATGATTATTTTTACAGGTTCGAAATAATATGGAGCCTAAAATTCAAATGTTGGTTATGAAATCATGCATTTTCCCCAGCTTCCTCTTGGCTTAGAACTCTCATCATGTGAAAATCACTAGAAAGCAGAAATATCCCTCTGATGGAAACTTCAAGACCATCAATCAAGGATGTTCAGCAGGCAACCATAAAAAGCTTATCAATGCCCTATTCAAAATGCCTTCACACATAGTTTAAGAGACAATGGGAAGCTCTTTCATGAATGGTGTGAGTGCAATTGGGTATTATGCACTTCCAATTTAGGGTACTTCCATCCACTGAGATAAAAGAAAGAGAGATAAGTCCCTCAAATACATGGGACTATGAGTGAATGGTGACTGTGTGTCAATCACAGCCTTTTTTCTGACTGGTGTCAATGCTTGTAATCTGTGCAGATATCTAGGAATCTGAAGTTCTTGTAGCCTCTTTAATCAGGTTCACACGGAGGAAACTTAACTTTAAGTTTCGCTTGTAGTTTCAAAACTTTAAATTATCTTGTAGTTTTAGACCGTATGAACATACTCGTAGTTTCAAAACTTAAGTTTACTTGTAGTTCCAGAACCATAAGCGAGCTTGTAGTTGATGCCAAAACCACAAGCAGGGGGGGGGGGGGGGGGGGGAGGTCCTCCCTTGTAGTTATGGACCATGAGGACAGAATTAACTTTAAGTTTAGCAGACTCGTTGTTAACGATCACCTTCATGTTCATGTTAAACTACGATCGCTCGACTTATAATCTCAGAACAACAAGCGAGCTTGCAGTTGACGCCAACACCACAAGCGGGGGGGGGGGGGGGGGGGGGGGGGTCCTCCCTCTTAGTTATGGACTGTGTGGACAGAATTAACTTTAAGTTTAGCAAACTCGTTAACGATGACCTTTCTGTTCATGTTAAACTATGATCGCTCGACTTACAATCTCAGAACATCGAGCATTGTTGTTTTGTGCCTGTGTGAACCCTCGTCATTGTTAGTGAGCCATTGTTTCGTTAACTTAAAGTTTCAAAACCACAAGTCCCATATGAACGTAGCTTTTATGTCTTTAATGGTACATGTAGAATGTACTATTCAATAGTTTTGAGGTTACATGTCCAATCCTCCTAATCATTAATGATCACTTCTGATATTTGAAACACTGACAACTTCAAGATGAGTTTTTGTCTTTCAACAAGTACTATAACTTGACAATCATTGACAAAAAACAATTTGAACTATGATTAGCCCCTAAATGTCTGGTCAAAATTATTACATATTAATTTGTTTAAAAATAGATAGACTTCAATTGTAGTATCAAGCAATTAAGAGATGATGAATGTCCATTTGTGACAAAGTTGATTTCAACAAAGCTTTTCAGAGTGTTTATACCTGTATGCAAAAGATGAGAAAGTGATTCATGGCTTTTATCACAATACATAAACATGTAGACAGACTAACCTGAATGCTGACGGGGGCCGCTCACTTGGAGCCCTGGTAGTGCTTCCACTGAACAGTGTCCTCTTGTCCTCTCTTGGGGTGAAGGGTCGTTTGGTTGGAACAGTTCTTAAAGCAGCCCTGGCATCAGCGATGATATCAGCACTTGTTTCTTTGTTAGTCTGTTTCTCATAGAATGCCTTGTCAAGGGCTTTCTTGCGGACTGCCCTTTTATTTCCACTCATTTCTGCCATCTTCAATGCTTACATGCAAGTCATGCATAGAGGAAAAGCTCTGAATATTTTAAGCTAGAGTGGTCCAGATAGCTTGATAATTTGGTTGAGACAGGTTGGTAGACTGACAGCTGTGGGATAGGAAGCCTCATTAGGCCTTTTTAAACAGTCTTCAACATCTTCGTTGACTGTTCATGATCCAACAGGCATGTATGATCTCACTGTTGTACAACAGATGCTGAAACACCACTTCAATCTAAAATGAATATACAAACAAAGACACTTTCAAGACGAGAATAGCAACCATAATATGATAGATAGCTGTCATAATCATAGACCGATGATGGAGTGAATGACATGACATTGAGGAATGTGATAGAAGCTTTTAAGAGTCTATGGACTATAATTGATTGACAGGAAAATAAATTCTGAACATGACCCAGGCCATGGAGGCTGGAGGGGTCAAAATCTATGTTCCTTTTTCTTGACTGTCATGTCAATCATGATGATCACGCATCACCAGTAATATTGTCATCATCATTCAATTGTCATCGTTATCATCACCTTATTACCTTATTACCGGATGTACTGGAAATATGTAGAAGTCTGCAGCCGAGTTTCCAGGTCTATCTGTCATCCAGTACACGTCTTCTCGTACAATTATTAGTGAGTTCCTGATGATATTGCAGTGTGACAGTGTCAGTGTGTTACCTAAGTTAATCATCACATGTCAATTCATCTCTAGCAACAAAATCATCACCAATATCATTTGTAATATTCATCATCACATTCACAATTGTCACGATCATCGACAACGATATGATGATAAACATGATAATTGGTAATGATAAATCAATCATTCAATCACTTATAGATCTACATGTACATAGGTCTACAAACTTATCTGAAGATTCAATCATCAATTCATGGCCATCATTTATCATTTCATTTTCATTTCATTTTCATTTCATCATGATCTTTCATAAATATAAAGTTCATGGCTCCTAGTGATTATCAAGTCAACAGGGAGTATTTCAATTAACGTTTAGCTGTGTTATTTTCACCCCAATAATGGCCATTTTAGATGTCTTGGATTAAGCAAACAAAATAACAAACATACTCTCAAACGCATGGGACTGCATCACTGTTATTGACATACAAAATCAACCCACTCCCTTCGACAGGTTCGACATCGACTTGATACAATGCCTGGGGTCTATTTTCATACTTATTTAGACGATTCACGAAACAATATCCTCATAAGCATTAACTGAACGAAAAATCATACTAACCTGATGGTGTTTAGACTAAATCCGTGAAGGGGGGCGGGATTAAAAGGACACTTTTCTGGCTTGTTTTTCTGCCAAAAATGTATGCTGTAGCGTCCTTTTTCACCTTGACAGCAGCCACAACGGAATTAGCGAAATCAATTATGCTATCTGTCAACGCAGATGGCGCTCGACCTCTCCGGTCAGAGCGAGCCATACAGAGAGTCCTGACACTGGAGGTCGCTTCTGATTGGTCAGTCATTTCATGGAGCTTCAAAAAGTTCCCTCTCATAGAGAATCGAATGTACGTGAAAGGGAACTATTGGGAGCTCCATGATCCGCCATGTTTTAGACAAAGACCGCGTACGCGCATGCTTATTATGCGCGTGTCACAACTCTCTCTATCAACGCGCTCTGTCTCCGGTCAGAGCGAGCGCGTTGAGCTCTGTCTCCGGTCTCCGGCTATGTCTCCGACAGAGCTATACATATTATAGGGGCTGACCCAACTGTTTAATTATGGACATCAGACAGCCCCTTTCAGACGGAAATTGTTGTTCGTTTTTGTGTTTTGTAACATACAATAATACTAATCAATTTTAGCAATTTTTTTGTCCATGGATTAAATGGGGGGGGGGGGGGGGGGTGGTATCAAGTCTTTCTTGTTGACTCTTGAGGAAAAAAACCTAACGTAATTTTAAACGGTCTAAGTAAATTTGAGGCCCCAGGCCTGGGGGTCATAACCTATGTGCTTGATGGCTTTGCACCATCGGAATATAATTTGAAACCCTTGATGGTAAGTCATCCGTGATCATAGCAAATGAAAGCGTTCACTTTATACGTTACGTAATAAGAGGGGTCGGTGTAATATGCAAACACTTTCATGAAAAAAATTGAGCTACTTGCACGATCTTGTTCCTAACCCACTTCTCTACCACTCACAAAACTTTCATAAACAAATTCAAACGATTAGTTGGTCAAATAACATATTAAATAGCAGTATGTCTTAGCACTATATTGCACCGACCGCCTCAATTATATATTTCACGTCACATACATTAGGTTGTGATTTTTTTTTATTAAAAAAAAAAAAAAATTATGAAGCTGCGGAAATAGGGAATATCTTTTTAAACCCACATACAGAGCATGAATGTTTCCGTGAACAGTGGCGTATCTACGGGAGGGCAGAGTGGGCGCAAAAACGCAAAATAGAGAAAGAAAAGGGGGAGAAATACAAGACAAAATGCACTTGAAGATATTGTATTTTTTAGGGTTTGAAATGCAAAATTTTTCTAATGCTCGGTCGCTTTGCTCCCTCCATAATTATGTTCAAAATGTAGTTATTTTGCCCCCCTAATGGTGTTTTTAAAGTGTTAAACATTAACTGACTCTAGTTGCTTTGCCCCCCCCCCCCCGCATAAGGCAGAAGCTTGTTAAATTTTGCGCCCCCTGCATAAAAAGCACTTTCAAAGTGTAGAACATTCGAAAGAAATCATAAATTTGCGTTAATGGCAATTGCCTTACTTAATTCCTCAAATATATTTCTTCATTGTTTTTATTCATTTTGCACCCCCAAAATAGGAATGTTCAAAATAAAAAAATATATATATCAATTGCTAGGTCACTGTATTCCCTTTGATTTTTGTTTGTTTGTTTGTTGTTGTTTTTTTGTAAGTGTAAAATACATAAGAAATTTCGATTTGAGGGGTGAAAGGGAAAAAAAAAATCTGCCGCTCGGTTGCGTTGCTCCCTCGCTTATACAATAACTCATCAAATTTGGGCTAACAACCCCGGGTTATGCGCATCAAAACTCATTTTCACGTACTGCCATCATTTCTTAATCAAACGCTTATTAATCTGAGTTTGGGCATGGGGGGGGGGGGGGGCGCAGATTTGATAGTTTGCCCAGGGCGCCAGAATACCTAGATACGCCACTATCCTCGAAGCTCCTTTTAAATCTTTAATCCGTTTTTCTTTTTGTTTAATGACGCGTTATACTGTCAGTTGATACATGCAAGACAATGCCATTCGCTATTGTAAAAACATTTCGTTTTCCTATTAGCATGTTAAGTGGGGTTGATAATTATTGAAAAATAATTTTCAAATTCAAATTCTTCCATTGATTTTGACAACATTCAACATTTGTTTAAATATTACAATTTACATGTATATAAAGTACTATAAGTACAATCAAGAACTTGCAATACAAGGAATAAGGCGCGATCCCAATAAGCACTAAGCTTCACTCCAAACTAAAGTGTTAAATCACCATTTAAAAGGGGCGAGGAGTGACAACTTTTTCGAAAGTGTAGATTAACACTTTTAACATGCTGGATACAACACTATAAAGGCTGAATCCAGCAGTTTAAAAGAGTTAATCTACCATTTTGAAAAAGTTGTCACTCCTCGGTCCTTTTAAATGGTGATTTAACACTTTAGTTTTTAGACTCTGTTGTAGCGGGTACGCCTGAACACATAAATACATGTACAATATCAATTAATACAGGAAAAGAAGAAAGGGGCAGACAAAGAGAGGGAGAAAAAAAGATATAATAGGAACTTGGAGTAGAGAAAAAGGAAGAGGACTGCAACATAGTAATAATCATAATGCAGTTGTATGGTATGCGTGAATAATAAAGTGGCAAGATATATGGTGAGAGTATAAAATATCGAAATATTCACAGGCATTCTTACAAAAAGATACTGGAAACAGATTAGGATGATAGTAATTGAACATAATAATCACGCAAGGCATCATAAACTATAATCCGATATCATACACTTTTTAACGAGTTCCATGAGAAGCTTAACAGAGACACAGAGTTTCTCATGGGTAAATCGTTCCAAAGCTTAGGGCCGGTGAAACGGATATTGTGTTGAAAAATAAGTTTACGGTGTTTGAAAATATAGATTTCATCAGTTAATCTGGTACCATACTAATGAATATCTGAAACAAGGCAGCAGAACTGAGAAGGTTATTGTGAGTTTAGACATTTATATAACAAGGTACACTGTTGAAGTTTATCTATATCTTGAATGCAAATCAATTTAAGAAATTTGTATGAAGGATCGCCACTGCAGCGTGGATGAGAACCTGATAATGATACGTAAAACCTTGTTTCGCAATGTTCTTAGCATTAGTTCGATATGTATTTGCCCATACTACGGTACAATAAGATAGATACGGGAGAATTAAGGTGCAGTATAAAGTACGCAATATCTTTTGGGGTAGAAACATACTTAGGCGGTAAATAACACCAATGTGTTTAGTTATTATGTTTTCAAGTTAATTTATAGGATTTTTCCATGTTAATTTACTCTCTATATAAACACCAAGAAATTTATTAGATTCAGCTCTAGGTAAAATGCGATTATTTAGTATGATTTGTACAGAGCTAAAATCTGGAGGCTTTGGAGAGTCGCAGAATATCGTGTAGATACATTTTTTGTAGTTGATTGTTAACAGCAAACCAATCGCAAACTTTCAATAAATCAGTGTTTACAGTTTTACATACGAAAAGTCAAGATTTTTATGAGAATATTTATATCATCAGCGTAAAGAATAAAAGATAGTAGATTGGATGATGGGTAAATGTCATTTACAAACAGAATGAAAAGAAGGGGCCTAACAGAGAGCCCTGGGGAACACCGCATGTAATCTCTTTAAAGTCTCACTATAAGAAGAATTATTAAAGGTACACTGATGACGATTATGAAGGTAGCTATAAAAAAAAAGATCTTGTGCAGTCCCACGAATGCCATAATAATTAAGTTTAGATAGTAAAATGTTGTGGTTAATAGTGTCAAAGGCCTTTGGCAGATCAATAAATACACCGATAGCGAATGAATTGTCTTCAGATGCATCAATTATTTTGTTGGTAAGTTCCCAAAGTGAAAGTTGTGTTGAGTGGTCTTTGCGGAAGCCAAATTGATTTGTGAAAAGACATTTATGATTTTCTAGGGAATTATATGTTGTATTGTAAATTACACGTTCTAAAATCTTAGAAAAGTATAAACATTGTAATTTGCACGTGATACATTGATGAAAGAGATCTTTTTAAAAAAATTTAATCGATGAGCGCTCCATTTGGAAGCCTATTAAAATAATCGCTGAAACTTTCTTCGCTATTTTACCGACTGACGATTATTATCGTTCTAGAAAACTCCGTAAAGCCTTTGTTATTACGGCATTCATAAAGCAAAAAGAGAGGGGGAAAGAGACACAGAGAGACAAAGAGACACAAAGAGAGAGAGAGAGAGAGAGAGTGTGTGTGTGTGTGTGTGTGTGTGTGTGTGAGAATGAGAGAGAAAGGGGGGGGGGGAGGGAGGGAGGGGGCGACCGACCTTTATATTAGCGCTCCTGAAATCGATATGTAAGATAGATTGCAAGATCTCGAAGATAGCCAGTTATTACCACTCTTGTTGCTGTTATTAAAAAAGGGATGGGCATCTAAAGGGAAAGAGTTGTTTCAGAACGAAAATATCCTGTATATTGTTTGATTACAATATTATAACCGGTATTGATTTTTATAACATATGTATGTGTAAAGTTGGTATTCACTTATAATTATTTTGTCACTTGAATATTACATTCTCGTATTACTATGGACTAATTCTTTTTCCTATTTTTATTTTAAAAAGAAAAGATAGAAAATCTATTACATTCTAAGTCTTTATTAATTTCCTTTTCGATAAATCTAAACACAAAGAAAATTAATTTTCTTATTTTCTGTCTAGTATACAATCCAGTAAAATGCTTAGTTTTGATTTCGGGTGTGCAATGCAGATATCATGCAAGGGCGGAAAGTGAGATTCGATATGGACCTAATATTACAGAACCAGAATTATACTTCTTACTCAAACAGAAATTATCAGTATTTCCCCAGTGCCCTTTTAATGACACATACGACATATATATGTGTCGATTTATATTCCTGTTAAAGTGAATTTGATCAAATAGGAGATTTCCCTTAATTTTTCTCTAGAAAAAAAACAAAACAATGTTAACTGGATTTAGATTAAAGTGATGACTTTTTTATTTGAATCAATGCATCATGCACTGATGCAATGAAGAAAGAAAGAAAGAAAGAATGAAAGAAAAAAGAAAGTAAAAAAAAAGAAGGAATAATCAAAGAAGGTCTATGCCAGTGGAGTAATGGAGATTATGGGGCAGTATAAAGAAAGAGAGAAAATTAGGAGGAGATTGTGAGAGAGAAGGAGAGAGAGAGAGAGAGAGAGAGAGACGGGGGGGGGGGGGAACGGACAGACAGACAGACAGACAGAGGAAGGAGAGAGGGGAAGATAGCGAGATCATGATGAAAGAGAGGGAGAAAGAGAGAGAGAGAGCGCGATGAATAGAGGGAGAAATGGCGAGAGAGAGAGAGAGAGAGAGAGAATGAGGAGGGGTAAGCAAGCAATCCAACAACGTAATAAGATATTGGTTTAACAATGAAAAAGAGGTATGCGCTCATTGCGGCGTATGCATTTGTCGTCTTTGTGCACCACATAATTATACATGAAACATGAAATTCCTCCATTGGAATACATGTTTTTATCTCATTTTCATGATTAAAACAGTTTCCCGCTCTTAAAAAAAACAACAAACGCATCAAACTCCATCAGTGGATGATATACTGTCTTATTCAATCTTTTTAACTGTAATAAGAACCATTGTCCCATGGCTAACCACCCACTGCGAACTAATAACCCTAATGGCAATATAAATTATAACGAAGCGGTATGATAAAATCCTTGATACCACACTTCAGGCGGTGAAATCAAAATACATAATGCGGTATACACTGAAAAAATATAGACCATCGGCCCAATAATTAATCAACTCAGTGAGGTATAGAGTAACGAACATGAAATAACAATAAGCGTTGTTTGCTCTCAAATGCCTGTATAATTTCCAGTTTCTAAACCAATGTTCTGCGGCCTCGTAATTATTCAGAAACAGGACAGCGCGAACAGAAGGGACTGGCATTATCATGACAGCCAAATCCCTGTATCAAGTGTATTATTATACAAAATGCATTAGATTGCAATCAAGTTCTTTATGGCAAGTTACTTTGAAAGAAGGCACTGGCATCAGAAAAGCCGATTGGTGAACGAAATCCGATAAATAATAATTTGAGATCATGCTCAAACAGGGTATAGAAGTTTTACAAGTTTGGCGAATGAGTAATTCATGTACCGTACTGTGATGTAAAGTCACAGAGTCCCTCTCATACAACAATTACGACAACCCATGATTTGAAGTTTACATGTCGTTTTTCCAAAGGTTCATAATTCCGAAGGTTCGTTTACTCTGAAGGTTCGTTTACTCCGAAGATTCGTTACTCGGAAGGTTCATAATTCCGAAAATGTAATAGAGCCCAACATCATTTTTCGGAATTACGAACCTTCGGTATAATGAACCCTATTTCATTTTCGGAATTATGCCCTATTTCGTTTTTGGAAATACAAATCCTATTTTATTTTCGGAATTACAGACTCTATTTCATTTTCGGAATTATATGAACCTGCGGAGTAATGCGACAAATAAACGGAATTATGAACCCTTTTTCATTTTCAGAATAATGAACCCCCTCGTATGGGAAATTTGTGTTCCGGAATCATGAACCTTCAGATATATGAACCTTCGGGAAAAACGAACCTTCGGGAAAAACGAACCTTCGGAAAAACACCCCCCCCCCCCGATTTGAAAGCCATTTGTTTCCACTTTTATGAGCAATATAAATTTGAGTGCAATGACCGCCTATATTTCATAAATAGAAAGAATTCGAATGCCATTTTGTTTCAAAAATAATTGACGTCCTATCGTAACTCTTTCTACATGCCCAGATGTCTACGAAGAGACTCTAGCAAGGTATCCTTGATAGCGCCACAGCTGTTGAATGTGCTTCACAAGTTAATGTGTTTTTTTTTCCAACAAAAATGTCTTGGCACCTATAGGACCTACATACAGCAATTCACGAAATGATTATTTGCATGGTTAGGGTTTATTGCGAATGCTCAATGTAATGATATCTAATTTGTTTTCAAAAGTGACACAGAAAGGATGGGTAAGTACCATTTTAAACTACAAACATGATAAGATTACATGCTAAGCCATGATTTCAGCATTTACGACTCACTTGTTGATTTGAGGATATCAGAATTAAACTAATTAGAACCTTGAAGTTTACCCGTATGATGGGTTTATTAAGACATGCATTTCCTTTGACGATTTGAGACAGTCACATGTGAC
>CM046837.1:9930643-10080643 GCA_025618425.1 Heliocidaris tuberculata
TTCAAACTTTCACTATTCTGTTTTTCTTATTTTCTGCTTTCACAAAAATTCTTTTATTACCAAGGCTGGATTGCCTTTTAATCGCAAGATGCTCTGGAGAAAAGAAAAATCAAAGAAGAACATTGGTAAAATTTTGACTAAAATCGGCATACGATTAAAAAAGTTGTGATTTTGTTTTTGAATTGGAGATTTGAATTTGAAGGAAAAAAAAGCGTATTGCTAATAATTATCACTATAATGTTTTATCATGAGTACAGTCCTGAAGGGAAAATAAAAGAATGGGGAAATGGATATTAATGATACTGTATACTGTAACAAATGGGAGAGTTGTCCCGAATTACTTCACTGTCGAATGACCAATCCGCCACTTTTTGATTCATATAGCATGCATAGATTTGATATATATTCTTAATTCTCCAACGCTCATATGGTTATTATAATTTACTTTTCTAACCTGTTTCTAAGACTTTTCTGCTTTCATACAGTCCAGTTCGATAAGATAGATGGATTGCCCTTAAATGTCGATTTTTCAAAAGCTGCCAAATGGGGTCAAAGTTCACCATTACCAGGATTATTGGATTCAAGCTCTGTGGATGACTCTTGGATGATAATGTTGATGAATAACTGCGTTTCTAATGGCGCCATAGTTCTTTAAAAAAAAGACATTCACAGGCGCAGGGTGCTCCGATAAAGCTTTACACATTTGCTAGAATATAAGTAAGTTTTGAGGTATGATTTGATGGGTTCTAGATAGACCATCAATTTTACGAGGAAAGGACGAGAGTGAGTTCCACAAGCGAGGGATTCTACAACCCGAGTTGATCTATCTCCCGTTACATGTCTGTAGGACAAAACCATCTCCACCAATGATGCTGGGAACAGGAAAAAGAAAGAAATTTTCGAAAATAATTTTATCTTTAGATGAAAGATTTAATAATAATAATAATAATTAAACATTTTTGTATAGCGCATAACACATAGGCAAATTTGCATGTCTCTATGCACTTAAGAATAAAAAATGCACTGGGTTCATGTTTCTGACTATTCATAAGTGGTGAAAAAAAATATGTTTTCAAGGTACTAATGAAGGTGTCATAGGTTCCTATAGTTTTGAGTTGTTCTGGCAATTTGTTCCACAAAAAAGTGGCTGCGTATGAGAAAGACCTTTCCCCGTATGACTTTGTCATGGTTTGTGGAACACAAAGCAGAGACTTGGCACTGGAACGTAGCATTCTTTCTGGTTTATATGGAGTTAACAATTCAGTAAGATAGGAAGGAGCTAGCTTTTGTAAACATTGATGGGTTAATAACAGTATTTTGAACTGGATACGAGACTTAATGGGCAACCCAATGCAGATCTCTTAAGACTGGTGATATTGATTCATGCTTCTTTGTCCGTGTAACAAGTCGCGATGTAGAATTTTGAAGGAGTTGTAGTCTTTGAATTTGAGAAGATGGAAGACCAAAAAGCAAACTATTACAGAAATCGAAATGGCATATAACGAAAGCATGAATAATCGTTCAGTGGTTGATTTGTCTAAAAAACTTCGAATTTTACCAATTTTATATAACCCAAATGATGCTGATCGACATTTATGTGACACAAAATTTTCCAATGTAAACTTATCGTTTAAGATTGTTACATGTCGGTTTCCCGAAGGTTCATAACTCCAAAGGTTCGTAATTCCGAAAATGAAAAAGGGCTCATGAGTCCAAAAACGAAATAGAACCTCACCTCACTTTTTTGGAATTACGAACCTTCGGAATAATGAACTCTATTTCATTTTCGAAATTATAAATTCTTCCTCATATTTGGACTTACAAACCCTATTTCGGACTTATGAACCCTAATTCTGAACATTCGGAGCAAGGAAACTTCGGAATTTTAAACCTTCGGAGTAATGCAACAAATGTCGGGAATTATGAACCCCATTTCGTTTTCAGAACTATAAACCCCCTGGAATTGCAAATTTGTGTTTTGGAATTATAAACATTCGGCATTACGGAACATCGTGAAAAACGAGTACCACCCCCCCCCCCCCCCCCCCCATTCCAGTTTTGTGATTTTTTTCATCAAAATGTTATACACCATGGAACGTCCATCTTGTGAAAAATACTGCCATACATAAGTGGCTGTTATGATGATAATAATCAAATATGTAAATGCCGGAACTGAATGTGTTCCATGCGGATAAACAAATTGAATTTAAGATAGAGAGAGATACAGAGCGAGAGAGAGAGAGAGAGAGAGAGAGAGAGAGAGAGAGAGAGAGAGAGAGAGAGAGAGAGAGAGAGAGAGAAAATCGACTGTTGTGTAGCGTTCGGGGAGGACGCAGATATTGGCAAGTGTGAGGTATTGATTTTCATGCCCTCTTTTTTCTGCCTAATTTGCCGCCCAATTGGTGATATGATTACAAGACGTGCCCTTCTTTCTCATTCCATCCCACTCTCCCTTTTTGTATTGTCTCTGTCTTACAAAACACATGCCTCATACTCACACAACCCTAACGCAACCTCACAACAATTAACTTTTCTTCTCGGGCACATACATGCAGAATGTTTAAAAACTTCACAATAACTATAATGAAAATATACACCTTGTGACATGATGTAATTGGAAGCATTTGCCCAAATCGAACATCTCATGGAAAACATTATTTCCTTGATAAACAAATGAAATATATTATGATAACACAAGGTTAACGTTTTCGTTTTTCATCTAACATGAAAATGTGAGAAAAAAAGGGAAAGCAAACACACTAAACGGTGATTATTTTGCCTGAACCCCCCCCCCCCCATCATGTTTTATGAAGCAGTATTGCACAAATTAACCAAACCTATTTCATGATAAATAATTGTGTCAAACAATACCTTTCAGAACCCCAATATCCCAGTCCCCACACCCCCCCCCCCCAAAAAAAACAAAACAAAACAAAACAAAAACAAAACAAAACAAAAAAAAACTTTCTCTGGTCACCTTTTACTCCTTCCCCTAGCGCTAGCGGAGTAAGACTGACAGAGGGAAAATGTGAAAGAGGCAGAAAAAAAAAGATATAGAAAAAAAAAAGAAGGAGAGAGAGAAGAGATCGAGAGGAAAAGAGAGCGGGAAAGAGAGAGAGAGAGAGAGAAAGGAAAATTGAAAAAGACATAAACATGGAGAAGGGAAAAAGAGAGAGAGAGAGAGAGAAAGAGAAAGAGAGAGCGCGCTAACGAGGGTCATAGAGAGTATGTGCGTGCATAGTGTGTGTACGTGAGAGTGTGTTCGTTTGTGTGTGTGAGAGAGAAAGAGGGAAAAGAGGGGGTGGTGTACATTTTAATTGAGGCAACTGAACTTTCTATCCAGGTGAAGTAAGCGGAAAGAAAAGTGTCTTTTCCGCCACTTTCGGTTTTTGGCGCCTTGTTTGTCTACACCGGCACACTGATGTGTAAATGTTGGCACACTCACGATCACGTGTTCCCCAAAATCTGTGCATTGAGAATACGGGATATTAACTATCTAATGGCCAATAGATATACAATTGATTTTTATGTTGGATGTTTCTGCCAAACCCCGAAGGTGCTAAACCGACACACAAACACGTGCCCACGCGCACACACACGTTCAAACGCACATTCACCCACCCACACCCTCGCAAAGGGATTTAAAGAGCACCATGCTGTTTTATTTTACCTCTCAACTTTCATGCGCTCCACTAGGTTTTTTTTTGTCAACGTGTATTTCAAAAGAAACATGCATTTTTACAGTGTCGTAGCTTTGGGCTCCTTGATAAGGGTGGCATATAGAAAGGGTCCATATTAACAATGTATATGCTAGTCATTATCGGTACCATGTTTGTTAGTAATTTCAACCTAAACGATTCCTAGAATTTTCAGTATAAATTTTTACAGAAGGGGCCTAACTTTACAAAACCCGCTCCCAGACTAGTCATTTTACTTGCCTTACAGAAATTGCCCCAACTTAGCGTAATTGTTGCAATATCATTGTTGAATATACATTATTGTCAGTATCAAAATAAGATAACGATTATTTAGTGCAATTTTGTTATTGATGCAAACTTGTTAAATTGTATTGTATGAAGACATACATACACGTGAAGATAAATGAATAAATTAACAATTGCTGTTATCAATAAGTATTATCGATATATATCAAATGTGACCATGTACCTGCGAAAAGAAACAAACTATTTATCAAAGAGAATTTGTTTTTTAATTCTCACTAGCATTCTACACAAGTAGTATATTATTACGTCGGTTTGGAGCCAGAAGGGCGTTAACTCAGATATTATAACACAGAGTTAACGCCCTTTCTGACTCCCAACAGAATAGACTTAAAGGTATCAGTTTACAAAAATAACACTTTAGCTATACATTTTTCCTTACTTTTTATCTTTGCTGGTGCCAGGCTTATTCTAATTTCATTTTTAAATGACTTTTCTGCAAGTTTTATTCAAGAATACCGACTTGTCTCCAGAACGGGCTAATGACATTACGTGCATTCGCTCTAACACAAGAATACCAAATGCCACATGATTTTTTTCTCATAAGATTATTCTATACATTTATGAAGCGAACACGAACATAATAACGTTGCTTTTACTTCGAACATAATATAAGAGAGCTTTTAGAAAAGGTTCTGAATACAAATAACATTCTCAAATCGTAAACACGAAGACATCTACCCACACAATCCTTTATGATACACATCTATATTATAGGGAATTCATTGAGTAGCAAGCTACGTAAAAAGCAAAGCGACTCCTTAAAGGTTTTTGTTTCCATTTACACCATTCAGAAATAGTTATCTATTTTATTTTTTATTTTTGCATATTCATATAAAGTATTTGGATATGAAAAATAACCACTGAAAAAGACAAGGGGGTATAATCATTTCTCTCAAATTTGCCACTTCAGATGATTTCTTAGTAAGGGAGTTTTCGAAAAGTATACTCAGAAAACAAAAAAATACAAAAAGGCAGATTTCTTTCTTAACACACAACGCTTCCTAGCCTGAAACAACTTTCTGATCGGCCGCTTTTAAAAGCATTTTAAGATAGGCTTAGGGCATATTTCAACCACATTTATTTTTTAACTCCAAAAATTGAAACTGTACCTTTAAAGTCAGACATTTAAGGCGGTATGTATGGGCGATTGATGGGGTATTATGCCTTCTCGAGGCGCTTGAAAGTGGAAATCTCAGTCGTATAAAGACGTCGTTTTGTGCTGCTTCTTCTTCTTCTTCTTCTTCTCGCGGTCAATCAAATCATACGGTAGAATACATGCCGGATAAAAGCCTGGTTTTACATCGAGTTTTACGAGTAAGAACGGAAGCAATGTATTGTTATACCTAAGACTGATAGGATAACTACCATCTCAAAAAGACTCAAGAGAAATTTTGATGATGTTTGAGAATTATGCAAGTATAGAGTTTTGGGTGCAGAAATACAAAAACATGTCTTAGTCCCTCCTAAAATCTATTTATGTTTGAAAAATCTTATTATGCATTTGTGCTCTATATATTTCCGACAAGCTGTATTTGTCTTACATCTTGATCAAAACAATTATCACATTCAGATACCACTCTAAAAGCAGGGGGTGAAAATTTTACCCCCAAACTTGACACAATATTTGGGGAAAATGTTCCCAATTACCTAATTGTTGGGTAAAATTTTACCTAACATTCATTCCCTTTTTTACCCAACATGGGTAAAATTCTATACCCACCTCTTTTTAGAGTGTACCAAACAGACTCTTTATGAACTAGGAGATATATTTTTTTAACTTAAAAAGTAGGGTATTTGTATGAATAAATTACATAATAATGCTAATCCCCGTTACGAAAATTTGATTAGTTTTACTTTTGACTGTGATGGATAAAAAAAAATTACGACCGAAACCTAACGAGTTGCAATTGTAAGATCTACGTCCTAATCATACTTTGATTTTGAGGAAAAACATAGTTTATGAAAATTCCCCCTTTAAGGAAGAATTTTTTAACAGATTATAAGCTCTGATATTCTGGTATTTAATCTATGACAAAATCCTAATCATGCTAATAGGCAGAGAGAAATCTTGTATTTATTTCGTTATGTATTATTGTTCTCATCCATGACGATTCTCAAAATATACTGACAATGACTTCGATGTATAGAAATACTTTTATTCAACAACAGGGGTGATAAAAAAAAAACAGGACAAAATTATTCTTTTCTAAAAAAAGGTTTAACATTGTAAACAATAGATATAGAACGACCGGATGATGCATGATCTTGAAAAAAGAAAGATGTACATTTACGTCCTTTTTGCACGATCCTCAAAGCTCAATATGAATATATATTGATAATGGAAACAGCATGCAATATCCGAAGAACAAATAAGAGACAAACAACATCCATAAGTAGCCTGGGATTTAGTTTTCAAACAGCCATCCCTATTTTCTACTCCACTAGCTCTTTTCAAAATTGCATTTCCAATAGGTGTTCCTTGTATGTAGCTATAGAAAGTAAATCAGTTTTGTAGATCTATCTTGAAATATGGAGAGTTATGCCTTACGTATTAGTATATATAGAAATTGCGAAGGACATTCAGTAGACGTAAAAGAAAGAGAGGAAAGTGAGCAGGGAGTGAGTGTGAGATGGTGTGAGAGAGAGAGAGAGGGGGGGGGGGTTGCAGAAAGAGGGTACACATGGCTTGGAGAATTAAAGGAGAGATAGATGCAGATCGACTTGAAACAATATGATAAGTGCCAGACCTAATGGCAATCGAGTACTAAAGAGTTGGGAAAAGAGAGAAAAAGAGGAAAGCAGCTGGAGAGAGAGAGAGAGAGAGAGAGAGAGAGTATGAGTGAACGAAACAGATCAAGAGAATGAGAAATTGAGCAAAGAGCAAAGAACGGACGAGAGAGAAAGAGAGAGAGAGAGAGAGAGAGAGAGAGAGAGAGAGAGAGAGAGAGAGGGAGAGTGATGAGAAATTGATAGAGGTTGTGAGATTCAGATAATGCAGGCTGAATAAAAATGTCGATTGATGGAGACATCGTAGAGATAGATAGATAGATAGAGAGGAAGAGAGAGACAGAGAGACAGAGAGAAGGGGAAAATGATAAGAACATTTCTCTTGAAGCAATGAATGTCTTTTCTCTTCAGGTAGAATGATATCAGACGAGATTATCAATCGGTTATGAATATCATCTCCATCAGAGCGACTGTAACACTCAATCACTGCATGTAAAACCTCGTACATGATATGCATTATAACAGAGACTTGCTAAAGCCTTCCGTCTTGCTGCATGCACTCATCAGAGTAAACCGTAAGAATGAAGAGAAAGCCGACCGCTTTCAATTCAAAAATGTATTATCCAAGTCGATCAAAATGAGATAGTATCAGTGAGGAGAAAGAGGAGCAGAAAATAGAAACCATAGTAGAACGTTAGAAGTAGAATTTTTCATATCGTTTTCAGATCTGATGCAAACGCAAATAAGATAGTATGGCATAATTTTTACATAGAATTCCCTAGATTTTTCCTTTCGCCACGTAATTGTTGCTAAAAGTATACGTATTCGTATTCTCAATAACACGAATTAAGATTCTGATCTTTTATGACCATTAGATTATCTACCACTGTTTAAATACCACTGAAATAAACTATCCGTCGTAATTACACGTACAAAATTATATTGGCTATTTACCATGTTTTTTGAAAACTGGTTAATATCATTATGCAACGAATAATAATACTTTATGATAATAAACAAACAGTGTTTTCTTTTCATGTGTTTTCATGCGCAGGGCCCTAATGTAAAACAATGTTTTTGTTCACGGAATAATCAACCTATAAATAAATAAAAATAAAAAGGTTACATTTTGCAGAAGAAAAAAGAATTGAAGCGGAGGAGGCGAATAGAGATAGATGGATAAAGGAAGTGGAGAGAGAGAGAGGGAGAGAGAGAGAGAGAGAGAGAGAGAGAGAGAGAGAGAGAGAGAAGAGTGAGGAGGGGGGGGGGGTGTGGGAAAGGAGAGAAAACTGAGACATGAAAGAGAAAGGTAAGAAGAGAAGGAAATAGAGACAAGATGAGATGACTCTTGACAGGGGATAGAATGATAGAAATTAAAATTGGGGAGGGGGTAGGAGGCGAGAAGACAAAATAAATAGAGAGAAAGAGAGGGGGTGATGGAAGAGTAGAGAGAGAGAGAGAGAAAGAAAGAAGAGGACATTAAAAAAAATGAAGAGTGAAGGAAAAGAAGAAATGAGAGAAGTAAAAGAAATAAGTAAACAAAGTTCGAATTGAGGCGATGGCATTTCAATAACATGCCCATCACCGAGTGAAAGATATATCCCACTTGCTCTAGGGCAAAAAGGGCAATCATTACGATGGATTTCACTTGATCAAAAATGCATATAATATTTCTGCCATTCTTCTGCACGAAAGCATACGCCATTAAGAGTATCTCATTGTGGATGCATGAGTTGTATTATAAGCATTAATAAAGCAATTAAAATTGAAGTCAAGTTAAAAAAAAATCAAAGTTTGAAGAGTATTTTCTAAAAGTAATGCCATCAAATTGATAATTGCAATATGTAAAAAAAATACATACCAAAACGCTTATAAATGTAATTATTCCTTCCAACCCCTCTCCATTTAAATATTGGATACTAAGTTGAGAGCTTAGAATGAAGAAAGGTTGAAATTATCTTTCGAGCAATAACTGTCTTTTTATGGAACTCTTATCCAACCATAATTATTCTTACAGATAGAAGTCACCAACCTTTATCACATTATGTGTATCTTAATAATGTAGTAGTAGTAGTAGTAGTAGTAGTAGTAGTAGTAGTAGTAGTAGTAGTAGTAGTAGTAGTAGTAGTAGTAGTAGTAGTAAAAGTAGCAGAAATTGGTTATTGAAAGCAGCGAATTGGCTAGTTTACAGAACTTTCTACACTGTATAAACATTAATAATCATTCTTACATATAAAAACTAAACAATAAAAAGGATAGTACTTTGTAACGTACTATGTATATGTCATTCGTAATTTATTTATTGTCATCTTAAAACAATGATCATTTTGATATATACCTGTTGTCTATTCTGAATTCTCATATTCCCGTATGCTTAAGGCCCACCGCACACTATGCGATCGGTCTACTGAATTTCGGAAGAAAATGTAATAGCATTTGATATAAACATTTAAACACTTAAGATATTTTTGATTGAGGTTCTGAACAGTCATAAAGATAGTAAAATGAAAAATACGGCCTATTGCGCGCTTTCTAGTCGGAGGAAAGGCCAAATCGGCACCTAGTCGTAGTGACCATGGTGACGTCAGGGGAGCGTTTCATCAAGTATTTTGTCAGTGATTTTTACCGACAACTGTTACAAGCTACTGAAATCCTTGCACCTGATTGGCTGAGAGCAAATTTGTCAGTAAAAATCACTGACAAAACGCTTGATGAAACGCTCCCCAGAGCAGTCCTACAATTGTCTACGATTTGAAACTGATCTGGCCCTTATTCTGGGTAAGGCTGCACAGCACTCCAAAACCCTATGTTTGGTATTCATATTATTGTTCTGAACCTGATTTAGGTAGAATTTATTTGTAAAAATGCCCATATTTAATTTTATTGCGATTTATTTCCAAAATCAGATCGCATTCCATCGTAGAGTTCGCGGTGGGCTAAATACAGGAACCATCCGGTTCCATAGGCAATAGGTTAAGATATTTAATAGTGAAGTCTACCACTTGATATTTTTCGATGGCATGAAGGTCATCATGTAATTGTATGCAGAATATGGGTCCTCTCATGGTCCTCTATATACAGCAGAGGTATGAAGAGACGTCCTCTATTATTGAGAGCAATTAATTACAATTGACACAAGAGGAAATGATGTATAAAATCAAACAAAGGAAGCGGAAAATGAGCAGGGAATGACACGGGGGCATATGTTATTGTGCAGGAATTTATTTAGTAATTTTACTTTTAAGGTAAGATAAAATGATATGTTTTTGAAGGGCATGGCCGAGAGCGGTGCCCCTTCGTTATACTCACACGTGACCTTAGGCTATGAATGAAACTTCAACCTTCTTATGGCCGATTTGCACAAATTAATTCGTGAATATTTCAGAAGGTACGATAGAAATTCCCAGCCATTTTCATGGTTCTCGTCTTTCCATAATGAGTAGCCGGCTCCTTAGAGGCACGCACCCGATTCCCGACAACAAATCTCAGGCCGAGAGACGAACAAAACACGGACAAAATTCTTATTTTTTTCTTTCTATTTTAAATTTCCCGTAAATCACGCCCGTGCGTGATTATTTAGTGATTTTGTATAAGGTCTGAACGAATATCTTTTCCAGTCCATCATATTTTCTATTCTTATGTCAAGTGCTTTAAAGCTTATCGATATTGGATAAGGCGCATGTTGAAATATCAGCCAAACAAATAAAGCGATCTTTATTTCGGATTTATTGGCAGTAAACACAACGAAAGGGTGCACTTGTGTCCCCGATAGTATTTTGAGTTTCTGATATTTGAGAAAGCAAAGCACGCGATGTGGGTTGCAGTAAAATCTGGTTTCAAATCTCCAGAGAATCGCTTGCATAAAATGAATAGAAACAAATACATTTCTTATCTTTTACAGAAGACAGACACTTCATCTTTTTTTTTTTTTTTTTTTTTTTTTTTTTTTTTTTTTTTTTAGGTAACTGATTGTGCGATATGGGTTGGGGCAAACACGGCTAAGGCTGCATGCCCTAGAGTAATTGAAAGTCGAATTTGTGGCAATAAACTGTTATTAAAGACCATAATAAGTGATAAAGGCTCACAGGATCGTCATCAAGTAGTCGGGAACATAGCCGCCTGCATCGTCAGAAGTCGTTCAAAAGTCCATCGATTAAATTCACTACACATCACATTGTATGAAAATAGGCCTCTATGTAAGCTGCCTTTCTCCTTCTTTTCTTTAATTTCTTCTTCCTCCCTATTTCTTCTGCCTGTCTATAAGATATTTATTAACTATCCACATGCAACAAGCCTTGCTTTACGCAGGGAAATGTATCTTAGTTACATTTACCTGCTTTACGATAGGACCCTCCACTATAAATGAATGTAAATAATTTTTAATATCTTCTTGCATTATTGTGATAATTATATTTGTTCTTGCATCATGTAATCGATTTCTATTATTCCACAATGTATGATTTGTATTTTGATTGATTTGTGGAAATAAAGTAAACTGAAACTGAAACTGGTATCACACCAGGGAATAAAATCAGAGAATAAAATCAGCCTAGTTCAAATCTTAATTGATATCATCATTGAACAATTTATCACACATAACAAGGTAATCCTCTATACCTTTTCCTGATAAAATATTAGAATTTTTATATTTTGTTTACATACTAATATATCAAATAAACATGATAAACCGAATCAAACTATATTGATGGGATATTATTGATGACATTTTCTTTGAAATTAAAAGATATAAAAGCCGACTAGGGGCTACGATTTGGGGAAGAAATCAGACCTCGACATTAAGCAATCATTCATCGTATCGAATGACACTTTGGATACATTATTTCATCCAGCCCAGGGCGTAATGTTGCATTACATGATTACATCTATGAATTCTGATCACAGCTGACAAACCCCCATCTCCCCTCTTATGATGTTTGTTTTTCCTTGTTTAGAAGATGTATTTTGAACAGTGGCGGATCTACATAGGGGGGAAAACCTGCCCGTGCCCCCTCTTTTGAAACCAAACTGGCATACCTTAAGTACACAATGGAAAAAAATGCCCCCTTAATTGTGTACTTTTCCGGCTCTGTGCCCCCTCTTTTACAAAATCCTGGATCCACCCCTGATTTTGAAAGTAGTCATGTTTATCATTGCCAAACCTCCTGGTTGATGTAATCTCTGTACTTGCTTTACCAGGCATTTATTTTCTTTATAAACCTTTGTCATGTATGAATCTAATTATCTTTTTGCATGGATATTCAGAAAATATTTGGAAAATCTGAAAAAAAGAAGAAACAATCATGAAACAGAAATAAATAAATCAAAACACAGTGTCTAATATAGGATGAAAGAAATAAAGCTTGTTACGTCATAAAAAAAAACATTGTTTTCTTTTTCTACTGGAAGTGTACAAACTTAAAACTTGAAGCTAATACAATTACTGCGATAGAATGCACGATCATAAGTGATAACGAGAAGTATATCCAATTCGTTAATTTGTAAATTTAAGCAATGTAGAATTCCAAATATATTCTGCAATTTCTTATAGATAAGTGATTATTTGCATTCGTTTCGCTCTATTTTCTTTCATCTTTCCAGTCAAAGTCAGATTCCCTTTTAATTTCTTCTTTTCGGAACTATTAATGTCCAAGAAATTGAAGTTGTTAGATTCATATTTGTGCCTACCACCAGGTACCCACACTACACCTGGTCGAGAGATGAAGATGTAGACATAAGTGTCATGGTATCATATGCAGGGGATCTAATCCTCTCTACATTAATATAAATTAGGAAATGATTAGCATTACTTGATTTAGATGAGTAAAATATGTTGTAGGCAACTTTTTCGGGGAGAGGGGGGGGGGGGGGGGGACTTATAGTTGAAGCGAATTACCTGACAAGGTCAACATGAATAATATGATCACATTTGTTGGCAAAATGTTAACTATGCTGAGAAATTATCCAAACATTTCCTGACGGAGGGGGTGGGGGAACATTTCCTGAAGGAGGGGGTGGGGGTGGGGGGGGGGGGGGGGCTCTGCTCCCATACCCACTACTTGATTGTGGGGTATATGGTGGTTCAAACATTTGACCTTCAATGAAGAGAGTGAGGGTTCAACTATTGTGATTGTGATGGTTCTACGATAGGTGGTCCGGGGACAATATGCTCCCCGGTCAACATGGAACACTAACCAAATTCCTAGCTTGGATAATCGGACCTCGGACAAAACCTAATCCTAACCGTTACCCTAAACCTAAACCAAATCATGACCCCCAACCCTTACCCTAACCCTAAATCTTTGACGAAATAAAACCCGGGACAAATTCTGCCTGAGCATGCGTCGAATCACCAGTTGTGATATCAGAGGAAGCAAGTTTACATATACGCCCGTATTCTGAACTCCGGTTTAACTTTAACTCCAGTCTGTAAGTCAAACCAGAGTTTAATTAAAACTGACTTAAACCGCAAGTCTAGTCTAAATTTCTGTACAAACACCATAAAGCTAAACCACACTAGACGGAAGTTTAAGTTAAACCGGAGTTCAGAATACGGGCCATAGAGTAATAATCTCTCACGTCCCATGTGTAGCCTATTGAATGGTCAATTGCTTGGAATCAAATGCCAGCTATAGCTGATGTGATATAACGTACAATGAAGAGGCGATATACATGATATGTATATATATATATATATATATATATATATATATATATATCTATCTCTCTGTGCGTGTGTGTGGGCGGGGATGTGTGTGTTTGTGTATACATATATATGCCATGTATATGAGCCACGTAAAAAAACAAAACAAACTGAATTATCTCATCACAGCATCAGTACATATACAAAAATACATCAAAACCACAAAAAATGTCTCCTCACATTAATTGTACATGTATTATCAAATCGAGGGACTTCGCCAGGGTAGTTATTAAATCTTTCTAAATAGTCATTTTTCTACCATTTATGAATCTATTCACAAGACTCGCATGCACACTCTATAATGGATGTTCGGGTTGATGAAACAATCATCAATACAATTTGCCTAATGCATCATGATGTAATGAGATTACCAACATTATGTATTAGTCTGATTACTAGCTAATTCGTTCTAGTTTCGTTAAAAATGATGGAGTCATGTGACTCATATTGAAAACAGTTAAAATACACAAATCAAATATGTTAATTGATGGATTTTCTTTAAGTACACCCTGAAATCATAATTCGACCAGAATTGGACACAACATGCAGTCTAAATGCATATAATGTATACGTATCCCTGCCGGAAAGAACACAGTGTCCCACCGAGTGTTCACAGTATGTTCACAGTATGTTTACATAATCGACTCTGTGAAGATGTGATTCACAATGTTAAAACGCTCGAATTTAACAGTATGAAGATGATTTCACATTGTGGAAACCTCCGCAGTGTGGTTTAGCACAGAGTGTTCACATAGTGATGTTCAATTTCACAGTGTGAATTTACTCGCTCACAATGTGGAGATGTGATTCACAATGTTAAAACGCTTCAATTTAATAGTGTGAAGATAATTTCACACTGTGTTTCACACTGTGGGACACTGTGTTCTTTCCGGCAGGGATATGGTAGGCATGTGTGAGCACCAGAATTTGGAATGGTTCAAATACGATGTTTTTTGTTTTGTTTTTCAAATTCAAAATTCGTTATTTGTTAGAGTATTTCTGCCAAAGTTAAGAGAAGCTAAAAATTAAAACGAAAGTATTATATCTCCAACTCTTTGTATGATGTACATTTAGAAAGCATTCTAGGTATTTCAAAATGGGAATGGGGAAAGAGTCAAAAGCGCACCTTTGTACTAAATACACAGTAATAAGATTATCATTTTGATGTGAACGGGATAGCGTCAGTGGTGTGCAATTAAGGCGCCTTGATGGTGATCAAATACACTCCGATTGCATATTAATATCAGTGTGTTTGAGAAGGCGTTGATCTCACATCTACCCTCTAATATCGCATTACTATCCCACTCCCCGGTGATCATTTTGGATAAATATTCAACGTCAGCTGACGCGATGAACGAAGATTTATTATATTATTACATTATTAGCGAAAACAAAATAATGATAAAGTGCGGACGTTGACATAGTAGTGAAATTGTAATAGAAAGACGGGCCAGCATTCCACAACAGAGGAAAAAATAGGAACAATTGTAAATAATAAAGTTGTGAAAATGTCTTTCTCTTTTTACCGAGCATATCTGAAATGTGAAATGTTCAAAGACCACCTGTGTTAATGAATCAAGGTGTTTTAAAATACATTTGTTCTGACTTAATATATCATGTTTTCTAGGCGTAGCATTTGCTCGAAAAAAAAAATCTGAAGAGTTTGAGCCTATCTTCATGCTTTATACATAATGATTTCGGTATATTACTTTGTAGACATGTCCGACCGGATCCGGCCTGCTTTTTCATTACTTATGATCATCATAAATGGTGGTCTGTCAAATGACAGGTTTAGTGACACGATCAACTTCTACGGCAAATGTCTCTCCAAGATGGATTTTCAAAATATTGTCTTTAGCACTGAAATGCATAAAAGGGAGTTTAATTATAATGGAATAATTATTGATCAAACAAGTTCAGTTTTTATTTATTGCGATGTAGCATAAAAGGGTATGGAACCTCCAATAATAGTTGAAAGGAAGTAAGGGTGAAGGGAAAAGGGAACGTAAAAAGAAGATCATACAATCCCTCCCACACCCTTCCCCGTTTGTGATCCAAGGAGACCGATGGCCCCAAATAAGCCAGTTTGTAATTACAATTTGCGCATGTGCAGATAAACGTCATTTTCTATACCGAGGCATGATAATTTTGTACACACCGTGCATGCACGATGTGCGCACCAGTACAGTATGATTTTACGGTGACACGACATTTGCTCCTGCGACATTTGCTCCTACGTCTATATCTTGAAAGGTCAAAGGTTAAGGTCAAGGTCATGATTTTTTTTTGTTGTTAAGGACAATGTGCAGATTAGGATTAGGGTTAGGTTTAGGTTTAGGATTAACATGGCAAAGTTAGACCGGAGCAATTGTCGCAGGAGCAAATGTCATGGAACCGATTTTACAGGTTAAACAAGTAGCGCGTCCACCAAAACAAATGCAAGTGCATGGGGGGTGTGGGGGTGTTGGGGGTGTGGGGGTGGGGGGTTATCAGGGTCATTTGTACCATGTACTAATTATGAACTGGCTCAGCGAGGCATTGACCATAGCGTTGACCCCTCAATAGCAGGACTTTGAATATGCCCCTTCATGCCTAGTAAATTGATGAAGACGAAACAAGATGAGAATGAATTTATGAAAATGACAGTGACAAAAGAGGAGACATAAATTTTGATACGATTCCGGGGTTGCAGAAAATTGTATATAAAAATATATAAATATTTGTAAAAATAAAATAAGTTTTTATGAACAACGGAAATGATAACAGTAACTGATCAAAATTCTTACAGGAAATGCACTTTATTAAGCAAAAAAGAAAAAGAAGAAGAAAAAAAGAAACCTTAATAATCGGTAAAGAATTCAGCAATGCTACGAAGTAGTCGTAAAAATAAGTAATATTCACAGCAAACTGTGCTGTGACCGTGGCAAAATTGATTACCCGAGCCGCATGCGGTTGCCAAGGGCTGCAACACGATGTCACTGCAGCGACAGAAACTAATGTCGAAAATGATGCCAAAGAGCAACACAAAAGTATATCAGTGAAAGGAAGAGATCATCAAAGAGATTAAAAAGTTTTATGAAGTCTTCCCATAGCAACTGCCACAGTTTCGGCTCCTGAATGTCTACATTTATGAGGAGAATACATAACTTTAAACAAAAATGGGGATTATATCTTCAGACAATAACACTGAGGCATATTGTTAAGTTGCCCATAGGTTCAGGTTATAAACTCCAAGATTGAGTAGCTAAAATGAAATGCCATTAGATCCCTAAACATGACTACTTTAATAAATTGATCGTCAAATTTGACACACGAGAGCCATGAGACCTGTTTATAAATTCACTTGGAAGTTTGATATCTTTAAGGGTGGATTCATTGAGGAGAGGACGGCAGTTGCAACTTCGGGCCCCGTTTCATAAAGCTTGTTATCAAAAACAAGTTGCAATAACTGTTATAAGCTACTGAAATCGTTGTATTTGATTGGCTGTGAGCAAATTTGTTATAGAAATGTGACCCTTAACTGTTATAGATTAAAAGCTTTATGAATTGCAGGGCCCAGAAAGTATTAATGTAAATGTAGAATGGTAATTAGCCATCGGTTGTTTTGATGGAGAACTATCCGAAAAGAAGAATCCCTGTCTAGATAGGGTTCAGATATAAAAGCCTTGTCATTGTGTACCCTAAATGTTAATACCATAATACCTTTGGCCTGCTTGTGGTTTCTTGTATCTTGAAGTGGGTAGCTTTTTAATGCGACCGATATTTCATGAAATGACTTTTCCTAAAGATTATAGAACTCGGATTTTTCCTTTTCGAAAAGGTCACATCATCCTATGTATTGTTTCTAGTCTCTTTTAATCTTTAGACGTATAGAGTACTTTAAGGAGAATGAAACCCTGAGAAAATATCCATTTTAATGAAAAGAGAGGATAGAGATAAGCAAAGTTCCATCAAAATCGGTCACGAAATGAGAAAGTTATGAAAGTTTGAAAAGTCACAATTTACTTTCTATGGCGATCCTCAAATTGGCAATGTTGCTTCATAGTGACAGGTTTAGTAATACAACTCTCCATATGTTTTGTACACAAAATTTCATATTTTCCCCATTATCTCTCAAGGTGCAACTTGTCTCCTTCTTAGCTCAAGATATATCATGGGGAAATGTATTTGACCCAACATATGTTGAGTTCACAAAAAGAAAAACAGTATCTTTAGAGATAATGGAGAAAATATGAAATTTTGTGTACAAAACATATTGAGAGTTGTACTACTAAACCTGTCACTTTGAAGCAACATTGCCAATTTTAGGATCGCCATAGAAAGTAAATTGAGGCTTTTCAAACTTTCATAACTTTCTCATTCGTAACCGATTTTGATGGAACTTTTTTTTTTTAATTGCTTTTCTCTCTCTATCCTCTTTTTTCATGAAAACTGGATTTTTCCCAGGGTTTCATTCTCCTTTAAGAGTGTCTGCAGTGAATCTAGAAGGGGTGCGGTAACCACCTCTCTTACGTTCTTCGGCCAACTCCAATAGAATATTGCGTTCGCCCCTCTATTTCTTTGGCTGGCCTACATGGACGCATAGAAATTCATGTCTATTTCGAAATCATAGAGCCGCCACTGATGAATTTCTAGACCCATAAAAAAATGTTAACATCCTTCCATTTTCATTGATGTTTTGTTACAGTTTTTTTTAAGACTTGTTCTTCATGTTCTTCAGATAACTTTGCTCAGCAAGCAATGGTACTGTTGAAAAGGCGAGGAGTAGAAACATCAGGAAATGGAGAGGTGATCTACAAAAAGAGGAAACAGCTATATAGAAAAAGAGATAATACCGATGTTTTGCTTAATATAGTATGTCGTGGGAGGTGTGAACATGTTTGTGATTCATGAGCATTCCTCTCGTAGGATACGTTTCGGAAAGGTTTACTACATGCTTAATAAAAGTGCTTTGACATTTTTCATTGGTGTTCTACAGAGGTATGGTTGTTAGAGTAACTTAGTCCCATAACGTAGTCCCACAAATCTATTTCTGTGGGAGGCAGTAGCCAGTATGGGTGATCTAGTTTCACGATGCATTAAGCATAATATGGTCCAAAGCGATACGTGTGAAATATCAGAAAGCGTGCGGTGATTTCGATATCTTTCATTTAAGGAAAGAGGGTTGTGCCCTTAGGGTATAACTGGCATAATGCCCAGGGAACTCTAAAATTTATAAGAGATTCGGATAGCCATTCTTTGGTGTTAGGAGGAGGAGGACAGCGTCTTATACAGTATCACCGATCCTTCCGTTGGGACCATAATCATCGGCAATGGTAGGGTATTTTGCGTCATGGTACTGACATCATTCACAAGCCATGGGACTGATGATGCCTTATGATCGCTAAAAAGTTGCTGTTCACTGGGCACTGTCCTTCTCCGAAAGATGTGTCAAATGGTGACAGCGTTTCTACAGGGATTTCTCTTGAAAAAAAAAATTATCGCGAGCAGCTCTTCGAACTTTCTTCATTGTTGTGATATAGATGAATGGGGACTGCTTCTCTAATATGCCTCTGCCTGAGTTCAAATGATTAATGATCCTTTGGCCATTAACATCGGATCTCCGATGATGTTTTCTTTCTTATTTTAATCTCGAACTGGCGTTAAATACATCCACTACAGTGATATAGAATTGTCGCTGGTTTCGCGAACCGACGTATCTCCTGTACCTAAGCCTATCCGCGTATCCGTCGGTTCGCGAAACCAGTGATGAATTGTGTATTATTTTTATGTTTATAATCTGACGAGATTCTCCAATGAAATAATATCCATTTAGAAAATCCTAAAACAGACCTTGCACACCGGCCCATACGGCAGTAGTAGTTCTGGACTTTTCGTTCGCGTAATATTAGCATTAGCCACACAAAACACATTTTTGGTGGAAAGGGGAAAAACATGTTTTTAAAATGTAAAGATGAGACCTGAGGCAAGATCGTTCGCATTGTTTTGCCAGCACTTCCTCCTTTCATGGTCTTCCTTATCTTGCGAATATAAACAAATTACTAGGCCTGGTAACGAGTTATTGTGAGGATGCTTGAATTTGTCTGTCTTTATCAAACACTCATGATTTAGAGCACGGCTTTCAAGTCCTTTCTCTTTCCATTTGCTTCACTTTATCTCCCGTATCTCCCCTATCTCTTCTCCCCTCCTTTGTCGCACTCCCTCTCCTTATAATTATCTTGTTTTTCTCCTTTAACAAAACAGTCGTGTACTACGAAAACATTATTTGATAATTTTGTAGATGTATACATGAACAGCAATTCAGTTAATACTTCATTCATTCTTGAAAATACATTTCTATGACTATTTTTTTTAAATAGCATATTGAGATTAATTGTTTGTCTGCATCATATTCATGAATAGCATATATAATCACAATATATCTTGGAGACTGTTTGAAGGTTTTTATCATAATGGGAGTGCGTAGGTGTTAAATTGACGCTGTCTATAGTCTAAAATGATGTCGTGTTTTGATTCTAATTCTTTCTAGTATTAGGCAGCTTAATAGATCAAATGCATTGTACTCCAGAACTGATATAATAATCTATAAGTAGCCAGCTGCAGACGTTGTTATGAGATTCATTATTTGATGTCTGTAGTACCCACCCATCGGGTGATTAACAACAACAAAAAAATAAATAAATTAAAAAAAATCGCGATGCTACAGAGGCCTCAAAACGATCTCAGGCTGAGTGATTTTCTTTGTATAAATATTTAATGAAAATACATACTGAGGCATTTGATACTATAGATCATGAAATTCTCTTAAACAAACTTTCACATTATGGCATAAAGGGGCATTGTTTTAGATTGGTTTCGAAATAATTTATACGAACGTCAACAATATGTCTGTATTTTAATTAATTATTATATATAAATATTAAAATATCAAATATTAATTGTGGTTTTCTATAGGGTCTATTCTAGGTCCTTTACTTTTTATTTGTAAATAACTGACTTTCATAGTTCCTCAAATTTATTGACATTTATTATGTAGGCATGTGATACTGATATATTTTTTCGCATAAATGTAATGTGATTAATTTTGAACTGGATTCAGTTGCAATATGGATTAAGGCTAACAAAATATCATTAAATCTAGAAAAGAAAAAACAAATTAAATTTTATTTAGTAATACTTTTAAAGAACTACCTCATCCGATTTTAATAGATGATACAAATACACAAAGTGATTAAAACTAAATTTCTAGACACTATAAAAGATAATCAGTAATGCAAATCATCACCACCATACTGATGGTCTGTTTCACTCTAATAATATAATAGTAATAATAATGATAATGATAATAATAATTAGGTCTTATTTACCCAGGCTAGGCACATCAGTATAAAATACTGCTCATCCCGCGGGCCTTGCAATTATTATTACTCCCGCATTGCCAGGTACCCATTTACATCTCTGTCGAGAGGGACAAATGAGGATAAAACACCTTGTATATAAGCACCGAGCGAGGATCGAACCCGGGACTTCTCGTATGAGAGTCAAGAGCCTTCACCAATATACCACAGTGCCCCCACTATGGTAATGTACTGAAAATTTGTGATATTTATCGCGTCAAACTTGCCATACTTATGTTTCAGTATCATAATCGTGAATTGCCCACTGTCTTCAATAATATATCTACAATAAATAATGAAATCCATCATTATCCCACTAGACAAATCAATCTGTATCACTTGCCAAGAACTCGTACCACAGTAACACAGAATACTTTTTTATTCACTGCTCCTATATTTTTGGAATTCCCTATACCTTTAGACTTACGAGGCAGTATAAGTTTGAGTACACTCAAACGTAAATTGGGAAAAAAAAATCGCTAATTGCTTTTCATGGACATTGATCCCTCACTGATTTTTTTGTTTTTGTTTACCTGACTGTCTAGTAAAATCTATAGATTGAATAAAACCTTCCAGATCTTGCCCCTTTCCCATCCTCCCTTCCTCATCCTCCCCACCTGTCACATTGTTCTTCTTGTTCTGTCTTTTGTAAAGTTTACTCCTTTAAATCTTTACTGTTTCCAGCTTTTTGTTTTTACAATATCTTTCCTTGCTTTCTCTTCGAAAGCAAGTGTGTTATTTTATGTTTGTTTTGTTTATGATTTGTTTGCTTTCCATGACCATGTATCTGTCTTACTTTTACCCCACCTTTTATTTCCTCCTTTTCTACTCTTTCCTCTTTTTTTTATTCTTCTTTCTTTTCCCCTTTTCGACATGCTATGTCCAGTCTAGTTTTATGTATTGCATAAATTATAATTTACCTTTTGCCAGGGACCTGCGCTCCTACAAGCTCTGCTTCTTTGATGGTCTCTGTTTTCTTTATCCTTTTGATATAATTACTCTAATGTAGTCTTCACTGATGTTATCTTTTTTTTCTTAAAACGCAAAAGTAAATGCTCTTTATTTTGCTTGTAATAATCAAAATTTTTCTACACTTAGTCTCGTTGTCAATCATTTTTTTATTTTGTTGATATAACAATAGTTATTGTTATATAATTTGAAAATGAAAATGAAATGAAATGAAATCTAAATCTGAAATATTATATTTTGCTTGTTAAGACTGGAGTATGCATTGCTCTATACAAGCATATTTTTTTAACAGTATGCTTTTAAAGTAGACAACACTTGACAAAGAAAATAAGTGCAGGTTAATAAGACTTCCTGTAGATTTTACTTATCAACAATGAATGTTGAAATTGGGAATTGTTGACATAATACATAAGAGTATGTTTGATTTAAATAAATCAAGCACTTCAGGTTGAAAATAATTTTTTTTTAATCCAATCAATTCGTTGTAGACAATTTAAAAAAGATCATGAATTCAATGATACTTGAATAAAAGGGTTTAGTCCACGATGAATCATTTTTTTTTCTGTTCTTAAAGACATAGTTTTCTGCAAGGGCCCACTTTTATCCGTTATTGTCTTCTTTATAATGTATGCATGTATGTATTTTACTGAATGTACTTGTTTCATACATGTTTATAAAATCATGTTTTTACTTGTGGAATGAATTGAAATTGAATTAAATTAAATAAAATTGAAAATAAAGAGCAGTTGTTCTTCAATTAAAGAAGATAATTCGTTCACAGTTTATATGATACGTCTGCGTTTGTGGAACGTGACCTACCTAGATGTCGCAGAATACTGCAGCATTTCAACCCATATGCGCCAACATATGCGCCAAACTTTGTCAGAAGGAAGGTGTATATATTACCGAAACACAAAAACTGACAAAACTTGTCAGACGGCCCCTAAAAATTGGGGTACATTTTTCCCCTCAAGGCTCATGGACCAAATTTGGGCAGAAGGAAGGGGTATGTGTTCACACTACAAAAATATAAAAACTGACAAAAATTTCCATCGGGAAAGGGGTGTAACACTCCCCTGAAAAAAAAAAACCACCAAAGTGCCCCTAAACCAAGCTTTGCTGTCCAAAATGCTCTGGATGTAGAGAAAACCCATTTTTGGCATTACCGCCTTAATAACTCCAAAGTGTCTCATTCAATTCAGATAAAATTTACACAGTACAATTCTCAGTATTGTAACTTTCTTAGGGTGCAATTCGGTGTCAAATGATCATTTCTAACCATAATACATCAAATTGTGAAAATAGTATTGCTTTCTCAAAAGTAGTCAAATGATATTGTCGGGAGGCATAATAGAGTGCTTGCAAGGTATTTGTGTAATGGTAATTAACACATGAATGGTAGATTTCAGCATGGCAGCCACATAGACCCGATAATTAACAATCTCCTGTACTATGTCTTGTCAGACAGGTGCAGATGGACAATGGGTGTGTTTAAATTATCCTGACAATATCATTTGACAACTTTTGAGAAAGCAATACAATTTTCACAGTTCAATAACTTATTATTGAATTAATCATTTGACACCAAATAGCACCCTAAGAAAGTTACAATACTCAAAATTGTACTATGTAAATTTGACCTGAATTGAATGACAAATTTTTGAGTTATTAAGGTTGGAATGCCTAAAAAAAAATTTTTTTTCTCTACGTCCAGAGCATTTTGCGCAGCAAAGCTTGGTTTAGGGGCACTTTGGTGTTTTTTCAGGGGCGTGTTACACCCCCTTCCCGATGGAAATTTTTGTCAGTTTTTATATTTTTGTAGTGTACACCCATACTTCTTCCTTCTGCCCAAATTTGATCCATGGGCCTTAAGGAGAAACTTTATCCCAATTTTTAGGGGCCGTTTGACAACCCATCCCGGCGAAAAGTTTTGTCAGTTTTTGTGTTTTGGTAATGTATAGTCCTACACCTTCCTTCCGACAAAGTTTGGCGCATATTTTAGACGGGTTTAAATCGACCCGACTTTGGGGCCCTAGGCCAAACCCGGCGGCTTCGTTCGAGCTGACAAGCTTTTTGTGAATTACATGGATGGTCTAAGTAACTTTAAGGGGTCAAATCTCATATGCAAAATGGGATGACTATTTCGGGGCAGGCTACCAGACTATTATTATAGAAGCCGTGCTAAATCCGGAGTAATAATATATAATATGATTGCAGGACCCTCAAGAAGAGCAATATTATCTGTTGATTATTTGTGTATATCTTTTTTAAATTGAACGATATCAGCTCTCGAGCTGCATGTTCTTTTTTATTTCAATAAACCGAATGAACATGATGAATGAATGAATGAATGAAGGAATGAATACAGACATTGATGAGGCTACCCTGGGTACAAAAAAACATATAGTGATTAGCCCAGATCGGCATCAAATCGCAGAAAGCCTTGCGACTGTTCTCACATCACTGCCATTTGCTGCCTAATGGGCAAACTGCGAGGCTCGCAATATTATTTCTTTTCAATTTTACTATTTATATGACCGATATGAACTTCAGTCGAAACTTTTTTTTTAGAAGTTTGAATGGAGATACGATCTCCAGACATCTTGCAATTTCTCCCCAAATCGGATCGTAATCATTCCATGACCTTAAGATTCCTTCAAACTGAGGATGAACGCAAATGTTATGATAAGAACTTCTTAGAAATGTCACTGATCGCCTTTCTTTACAAACCCGCTTCAGGGGCAATTACGACCGTACAAAGAGCAAATAGGTCACTTTCATTTAAAAAGACCCACACAAAAGGATGGCAAAAAAATAGCCTTATGACTTTTAATGGGGGTAGGTGTTTATATAGAATAAAATAGATAACACTATACAATGAACTTGTTCTGTTTAATGGATTGATACTTGTTATTGCTAGACGTACGGAAATGTCATCGCTAGACCGTCTTCTTTTTTGTTAATTATTACTGTAATATTTAAAGTGTGACCTTCCATTAACTCATCCTACGCATACTTTGATGTTGAATGTGAAATGAAGGAATATTGTATTTGGACAATTGACTATTTGGCAGCTAGAACTATCTCCCACAGGCGTGGCAATATAGTTGCAGCTATCGCTGGATCGATTTAAGGTTATATTTTGACACTGGAATATACTAAAACGATACCTGTCGTTCACTTTAATGCTCTGCATACCTATTTAATGCCTGCTAACAGAACACGGTATGGAAATCAATATCCATTTATATCGAACTGTAAGAATACAAAATTGCTACCATTTCATACATAGGAATTTGATGCAGAAAAGCAAAATAATCAATAGTGAATAAAAAAAAAAACCCAAGAAGGTCACAAAGCATTAAAGGTTACATGATTTTTAAAAGTCAGCACTCAGGATTTATGTCATAGAAATAATCACTGCCTTAAGGGACACTGGTTTATATTTAGTAGTTATGGTAATAAGCCATGCATCTTAACATAATCATCTTACTAACACAACGAATACAGGTCATATTGATCACTTATACTGCTTTAATGTAATGAAAAATGTTCGAGTATCATATAGGGGTGGTGCCAGAGTATATATATATATATAGAAGCACTGGTCTAAAAAAAATCTCTGACAAGCAACAACAAGTTCAACATTAAAAAAAAAAATTGTCGATTTATTCTGGGAAAGCCATTTCATTTTAAATAGATTCTTTCTGTATGAAACACAATCGCACAGACTTTCAAGAAATCAAACCAAGACAATGTCGATAGCCTTGTGAGGAACCTTTTGAAATGTGCGGACATTACTATGATATATATATATATATATATATATATATATATATATATATATATATATATATATTGTATGATCCGAACATCATTATTTCTATAGGCAATGCAATAGTTCATTGAAATTCCCGTTTGGTTGATTAATTTGTTAAAAGTCTTTGCGATCATGTTATAGATGAGTAGTCTGTATAAAATGTTAACGTCTCTGAGGTTTGTATTCGCATGCATGCTCCTGGAAAATAGCTATCGAGTGACCAGAATGTTCTTCCGAAAATCGAGAGTGTGCACATAAAGTGTAGAATAATTGTAATGAGATCCAGTGTCCTGAATAATAATATTGTAAAGCCTTCGAAAACGCTATACTATGAATATAATTTTTCAATGTTGACGAAATGTGCAAAAAAAAAATGTCAACAATTCGAAAAAAATTACTTTCGAAAAGACATGATCTGTCCCCGAAATTTGACGTTTTAATACATACGAAACAATGTATTTTATTCGTGTCTAAGATCGTGAAAGGGAACATAGAAAGGATGGCAATAACACAGTATATGATATACCAAGGAGAACAAGAAGGGTAGAGATTTTCAACCAAAAAAAAAGTATTTTAAAAAAACACGAGAGAGGGTATAATTGGATGAATGTGATATAGGCAATGAGAAAAGAATGAAAGAAGGCCAGGGATAATCAACGGTAGAAAGAGTAATTATTTCGAGAATGACAAAGCGTGGGAGGAAAGAAAAGACACAAAAGAGAGGGAGAGACAAAGCGACAAAGAGAAAGAGAGAAGGAGGGACAGAAAGAGAGTGAATGAAAGAGAGAATGAAAGACAGGGAGAGGGGGAGAAGGGAGGTGGGAGAGAGAGAGAAAGAGAGAAAGGAAGAGAGAGACTGATAGGTGGGGAGAGCGAGGGAAGGAGATGGAGTGATGTATAATACATGCAGATATAAATTTAAAGGGAAGGAGACAGAAAGAGAGAACGAAATGGATAGATTTTTTAGAGAAAAAGAAGGTGTGTGTGTGTGTGTGTGTGTGTGTGTGTGTGTATGAGAGAGCGAGAGAGAGAGAGAGGGAGAGAGAGAAAGAGAGAGAGAAAGAGAGCACTGTATAGAAAGGATGAATCGAACAACCTTTCTTTGGAGTTCATACGAATGTCCATCAAGCCACTTCATAAGCCACCAGGATCCCACTATAAAAGCCGCCAAAGTCGACGCAATCAACCCATAACTCCGTGGCAACCGCTCGTGTGATGCGGATCTAGTATTCCTCTAAATCCAGCGTTCACTTAAACCGTACAAGCCGCAGGCAATTAATAAGTTCAACAGTCGACTCTCCTTATAAAACCCCACGCCTCTGCTCCTTAAGAATTTCGAGTGTCAGTTTCATATTTTAGGCAAACCAAGGAGAAGAAGGCGTTGTTATATGTAGATTACTTTAATACTTGATAACGATCGACAGCTCCAGGAGTTTGGCATCTATCGACACCTTCCCCGAGGAAAGTTCAACCTGCTGTTATTCAATTACTGTGACGTCTACCAAAGTCTGTGGTAAGTTTCTTTTTTTTTAAATGTTAATGTTACTGTTAAACATATGGAATATGAAATGATTTCTGTTCTGGGGATTCCTGACAAATATTATTACGCTTACGTAGCTTATGTATTTCTGCATGCCAGACTGTAGCAGAAAAACTACCCAGTGGTCTAAAAAAAAAAATCATAATGATTGGCACTATACTGCGGAATGGGCATATACTGACAGTCTTAAGATTCAATCTCGACCACTCATTTCTTCCTAAATGAAAGCTGATTAACCCTTTCAGGACAGGAATTATTTAAGGGCTAAATTGATCACATTTTGTTCTTCAAATTGGCAACAATAATATTTTTCTTTTAGTGCTTCAAGATTGTAATAAGGGGTAATGTCTTTGAAAACAATATACATGGTTAAAAGAATTGTCGAAAAGTTGAAAAAGTTGCCAATTTCGATAAAAAACAATGATTTTGAACCTCTCAATGTGTTGCCAATTTAAGGATTTTAAAGCTTATTCTCCTTTTTAAAATTCCTGGGATCAAACGCAATATGGTCATGTAACAAAAATGGACATAGAGTGTGCAGAAATTTTTGCTCTTTCTACTCATGCATCTGGTATATTTTTTAGAGCTCTGAATCAAAAGTTATTGAGCCAAACCACAAAATGTGGTCAATTGTCTTGAAAGGGTTAAAAGAATAGATAATAATGAGGGCGTCTGAATCATTGATCATAGCCTGATTTGTTGTTTTTATATATACATTCTATTTGTCTCTTCTTTGGAGGGCTTTTTCTCCTCTGCCACAAATTTAAAACCGATAATGTACAAAGCCCTAAATGCTGATTGGAAAGTTGATTCCTAGGAAGAGATTCGGCAATGGTCATATCTCGTTTTCCAAATTGTGATGCCTTTCCGAAAAGCACTAAACATTCTTTGTAAATCAAGGTTTGTTTTTTTCATAAGAAAGGCACTTGAAACCCTTAATGCTATTGAATCTTGAAGAAATAGATAAAGAGTTTTAGACATGTTAGAATACGACCTTAAGCTGACTAATCACTCTCTTCATATCAAGTATCACGAGATAGGTTCAGGAGCACAGTTTACCTCAAGCTTTAACTGCGACAAATTAAACAAAGTCCCTTAAAACTTATCGTGACATAAAAGCGTTACAGAAAGCTGTCGGGAGGAAGAACACATAGGTTGTATCATATTGATAGAAGCTAGACTCACGAAGGCTTTCAGTTTAAACTTTCATGATTTGTTTTTCTTCTACTCTCGGTACTTACGGTCCATTAATCTTATTATTATTAATTATTATTATTATTATTATTATTATCAAAAGAGCAGACTTATCGCCATATTTTCAACGGCTTACACGACCTTATCATTGATGAAATTACTACGCTTTTGAGGGGTTATGTCGAATAATCAGTCAGAACTAAACCAATCTTTCAAAAAGCAACAGAAAATGGGTGACTGAGGCATTTGTCTAAAGGACGTATAAATGAAGCAACAACAGAAGAGTTGAATTCACATTTCGACGCAATAAACAAACATCATTTTACGGGGAGTAGTCAATATGTATCTACAGGCGTTTCTGTTATAGATTTATGCAGATTCGTTTCTACAGGGCGTATAAAAAAGTACACACTTTGAAAATATCGTCCTAAATCGTAATTTCACAATATTGAGACGATATTTTTTTCTAATATGAGTGAGGGTATGTTTCAGCGGTTGACACTTTGAGTATTACATTATTTTACGCTTGAGCGAGTAGTCGCAAAAATTGGTTTGTGCAAAAATGCCATAGTCTTGAATTTGATCAATGTGAGTATCAGGCAGTAAGTGCATGTTTTCTGTTAACCATCAGTAACTGATTTGAACCATCATTTATTCCTTAAACCTATATTAACTTAGCAGTGCACACCCAAAGTGGCGTATCCAGAATTGATAAAAGGGAGGGGGCTTTCTTTTTTGGGCCTTCAAGAAGGAACTAAACCAGCTTCACCCATTGCTGGATACGCCACTGCCCCCAACCCACAACCGCCACCTCCATTGCAGGTGTTCTTTTCAGCACAAACAATTGGCATCAATACCCATTTTTTCCTGAAAAGTGTTGCCGAGATTGAATGCAATAACGGGAGGATAACCCTAACATTTACATTTTTCTTCTTCAAATTTCTTATTCCTCTTAAAAATTACAAAACCCCAGAAACAACGTATTGTATGACGAATAAGAATTTAAAAGAGAATCAAGTTTATTGATTTAAATTTTTTCTTTTTAACATTTCTTCAATCAAAGATGTACATGTGAAAGAAATCATCATTGATTACAGTGCATCCTTTCCACATGCCCCAGACAGTAACGCATCCTCATCTCGTTAGAAGAGATGGGGCAAAGAAAGAAAGAACAGAACATTAAACGGTCAAAACCATTTTTTTTTCTTCTTGAAAATGGAACATTTCGTCACTGGTTTCGCGAAAAAACGTACCTCGTGTATTTAAGCCTATGTGCGTACGTCCGTTCGCGACGATTTTAGGTCCATCTTCCTGTAATGCATTGGAATTTGCATCCTTTCGACATGCTCCAGTAAAAAATGGAATTGTGTGCAGAAAGACATAATCTGCAATGTTTTTTTTTGGGGGGGGGATGTGTGTGTGCGTGTGTGTGTGTGTGTGTTTGTGGGTGCGCGCGTGTGTGTGCATGTATCTGGAAGGGACGGGTGAGGATGTACGGCTATGTATAGGGTTAAGGATGAAATGATTGTTCAAATCAATTATTGATAGTTAACAGAGCAGAGACAGCTAATGCCTGATAGGCACTTTGATCAAATTCAAGACTGAGGCATTTTGGGGCAAACCAATTTTTGCGAGTTTGACAAAAGTAGCCACCAATACTCACTCAAGCGTGAAATACTGTCAATACTCACAGTGTCATCCGATGAAACAGACCCTCACCCGTAATTGTATAAGAAGAAATCATATTGATATTGTGGAAATATGATTTTGGAGAATATTTTCAAAGTGTGTACTTTTTTTTGATCGCACTGTATAATTATGTAGTACCTTGAAGGTTATAGGACTATTATGATAATGGTAATATTGCATGATTGAGGAGGTAATATACCTCAACAACAACAATTTCATGATTTAAAGTGACATACTATTATTTTTCAAACAAAGGAGGGGTTTGCCAGACAAATCCGAAAGGGATACCCCTCTTACCCACTCTCCACTCATTTTCGTTTATCTATAATGAGATTATTACCCCTATCTCACTGGACCAATACGACACCAAGGACTTTAATAGTTAGAATGATTTAAAATGAATAATATCCTTTATGTTCAGTATCATGGATATTTTTAATGGATTCGCATCATTAATCATACGATAAATGATGCATAAAAGTGATTTGGAGAGAAATAAAGTTTCATAACACGTCTGAGGATTATCATACTCTTGAATTTCCAGCGATATAGATCATTGATAAGCGCTACTAATGCATAGTTATTTCATATCCCTCTAAATGAACTGAATCTAGCTTATTATATTTATTCATACATTATTCACAAGATATACTGAAGAAGAAAATATCAACGATTTTGCATTTACCGCCGACGACACAACGATTCCGTAACTTGAACGTCCGAAGAGTAATTACGTTCCGAAGGCAACGTTTTTTTTTCTCTCTCTCTCTCTCTCTCTCAGTATTCTGCTCTATTACCCATTCATAGATTCTAATACGTTACGGGGAAAAATGAACAACGTAAGAGAAGTCCTCTCATTGACTAACGTGTGGAAATGTGTAATTTGGTATCAAATTAAAATTACTTAAAATTAATGACCCACAAAAGACTGGCATCCTTCCATTAGAACACAGCAGTAAAGTTGCATTGCCCTGCACCTTCTAACGTCATTTCTTTCTCCAACCATCCAATGAGCTATTTAGAATTCTACCTGCTCAACTGTCTGTGCTAAGTTTACATTAAACGGGATGGACGTGAGACAACGCGGGGGACGGGTAGGGCAAAAGTGACAGGCCGTGATTGCCGTGGATGCCGGGCCAGATTTTTAAACTGTAACAAAAATTGCCACGGCATTCACGGTGCGGATGAGAAACCTAGTAGACCGTAGTAAAACGGGGTGAACGCAACAAAACGTGACAGTACGTAATAGGCTGTAACAAAACTTGGAGGTGGTCCGTAGTGGGACGGGAAGCTTGTGTGTTCCCCGGCATCTCACGGTCCTTTCAAGTTTTGTCACGTTCTGCCGCGTTTAGAGCGCGTTTTGTCACGTTCTGCCGCGTTTATTGCGCGCTTTGTCACGGTTGCTTCACGGTTACTGCGCGTTTTGTCCCGTTTTGCCACCTTTTGTCACGGTTTTCACGGCAAGCTAGGGTGTATAGTAGCCGTTTCGTCGCGTTCAATCATAGTGCGTTCCTGCGTGTGACGGTTTAAGGGCCCGGCACGATACGGCGCGTTGCGTTCTACTACGGTCTGACACGGTGCGCGCGGTGTGGGAGGAAGTACAGAAAAGCCGGGCCCGGCAGGAGAGCTCCATTCGAGTCTGAGCAGTCGACAACGTCTAAGTCTCAGGATACAATGATTGCTATTGCTTGGGAGGCCTTCTTTTTATACCGTAGGCACAAAGCTGCCTGGAGTCCACGTTTCATCCGTAGAAAGCCTTGACAGAACGTGAGAAACGTGAGGGACCCCATCAGAACGTGACGGGCAGGAAGGGAACGTACTGGCATCCGTGGTAGACCGCGGGCTGAACCGTAGAGCGCCTTTGAGCCTCTGGGACTCAGCAGCCCCTTCCCCCATGGCCCGTCACGGATACCGTGATAGACCATGAGAAAACTTAGCAAAACCTAACAAAACTTGAATACGGAAAAAAAAAAATGGCAAAAATCCCACGGCGCACTACGTTTTAGGCAAACGGGGCTGCCGTGGCCACCGGGAACATAATGCAAACCTAGGATTATATGTACCAGTGACCAGATCATCTGTTTGTGTACCTAAATCCAACAGGTCCATCTATCCAAGCTTCTGTTTTGTTTGTTTGTTTGTTTTTTTCTGATGTTGCCAATATGGATAGATTCAAATCTGCTGTAAATTAATTTTTCCTGAATTCATTATAGATACATGTACAAAAAGTTTTTTGCTAATATTGTAACTAACCACTAGCGTACCCATGGGGGGGGGGGGGAGGCAGAAGGTTCCTGGAAAAAATTCTCGACTCCCCCCCCCCCCCCCCCCCTGAGCGACTTTTGTTTGGGCTGACGAAAAAAAAAATGTCGCCATTGATAACCTTTTTTTTTGCCCCTCTTGACTCCAACGTCCAGATACGCCACTAACTGATTCGAAATTCATGATTTGTAAAGTGATTACTCTTCATGACTTGGGGCCGTTTTTGATCTTCTTGATGGCAACACCAGGCCCAGAATGTGCTTGTTAAAAAACAAAGGGAAGTAGGGCGAAGAAGAGTATTATGCAAGCTATTTTGATACGGAATGATTACCAGTTCAGAGAATATGAAGGATTACTCCGACATAATGGCACAAGTACAAAATAATATCGCCAGAAACAAAATCAGGGAAATATATGTGATCTAGGTTGTCTTACAATAATTGCTTATATTTCCACCAATATTTGTTTTCACAAATAGTTTCTACAAGAGGAGAGTGCTTGTCTATTCTTTTTTTTCCTGTATACATGTAGGTTACCCCATTAATAAATGTATAATCAAAGAAATTGAGATTTCACTTACCACAGAAACATTTTTGTTCTCACCTCTGAAGCTGAAGAATTTCTTCTTCAGCTTATCATCACATGTTTTTAAAATAGTTGAAACCGAGTCGTATATAGCAGCATTATCTCGTGATTTTTAATTGAAATTAACATTTATTTCCTTCTCATCGGTACAATGTTATATACAAAGGATACATGTGTAGCAATGTGGTGAACATAGAGTATAATACAGTAAATAGTTCAGAAAATAGAAGCAGGCGAAAACCCGGAAAGCAAAGCTTATGCTGGGAACGCCCTTAGGAATTAAACACAAGCTACTGAAAGAACGTCATTATATGAGTACTAGTTTTGCAAATACAGGAGGAATCGGTTATATGGAAGAGAATACAGTAGAAGGAGAAAATTGAGAAGAAAGTTATGCATTGGAAGATAAGTTTATTTGAATTAAAGTTAATTAGATTGCATATCATTTCGAGCCTTCTGTACAAGGTGTCTACAGTGACATCATCATGGATTGCAGATAATACCAAGGATAGTTGGTACCACATAATTATGGCAAGGAATGGTATTTCACAATTTTACAGTCTTTTCCCTGTAAAACAACAGCAAGTTTGGTTTACCGGAAATCAGCATAATTACAATCGCCCAACAAACTTGCTGTTGTTTTACACGAAAAAGACTAATTTTATGTCGGGCAATTGTAAATATATGCTGATTTCCGGTAAAAAAAAAAAAAAAAAAAACTGTGGAAAAACGGGCATTCCCGGCATCCTGACTGCCAGGAAATTTCCCGTGAAAATACGGCAATTTTTTTTACAGTGTTATAACCTTACAGATTTTTGGCAAAATGGGCATTTATTACGAAGAAGAAATTTTCAGATTTATTGATTATTCATTATTTATTTCAAATTTGATATGTATATTTCGACCTGCACCCAGATTTTCCGACATAATTAGTTTTTTTATCACGATTATTGTTACGTTGAGCAAATTCTGGTCGGACAAATATTGAAATACTTTAGGACAGCACTAGAAATGAAAAATCCTGCAGAAGGCAAACTTTCCTCCAAAACAAGGTTCCACTCCTATCTTCCGGTATGACTATATGTTTTCAGTTGGTTATCTTCCGACACTCCTTTTGTCCGAAACCATAAATCACAACACAGTCTGTCGGGGTGCAAAAACGAAAAACAACTACATAAATAACAACAACGACATGCAACTAAAGACAACTCGATTTCAGTCGGAACCACCGCAATTTCGCAGTTGCCAGGAATTTTTTTAATTTTTTTTTTTTAAAGATCTAAATCGTTGTGATTTTTCTTACTCGAACAACTTTTCCTTGCGTATCGTGCAAATTGTCTGGAATCGGCAGAAGCGCTTAAGAATTTGCCCCCACGAATCGAAACGAAGCATGTCCAGATTTGTTTAAAGTCCTGGATACAGGCCTCGGCTTATTCGTCTGATGAAAGCTAAAAGACACTAACCCATATATACTTTGTCATACCGTTCATGCCCTATTAAACTGTGCGTAAGGATAACATGAAACATAACTAGATAACGCTAACAAGATAACATAAGCATACATAAGCATACATACAAACGAAAGCCACTTAAAAACAAGCAAGCGACTTTCTTTAGCAAGTTCAAGGAAAGGAAAGGCTGTATCTCCTCATGCACCTGTTTACTATGCTTACGAGAAATTTTGAGAGTTATCACCAAATCATTTTCTGGGATTTAGAAGGCTTATAGTCAAGTGAGGGGTTTAAACAAAATTTTCATAAACCTCGATTCTGAAATGGTGCGTGGGTATGACCACAAATGTTAATCGGAGCAAGCTCTGTAGAGATGGATGCTTTCGTCATTTACGTTGAGATGGATTTGTTTTTCCTTGGGGGGGGGGGGGTGCGATTTATGTGGTAGTGTATGTTAACTTGATGGTGCCATACATTAAACAATGCATAGATAAAAGTTGTGAACATATGAAAATGAATCGAATATTCCTATAATGCTATGGTCACAACTGATCTTGCGTGTTTTTGCACTTGCGTGTTCGCAGCTGCGATCGGGTGTGGGCAAACTCCTGCGATACGTACGTCCTTCTTTTGTCATGGTCACAACCAGTCGTGCACCTCTCTGCATCTCATCTTGGGCGTCTTGCACGCTCCTCATTAACTGCAATAACTCTTGAGGCGAACGTACAGCCCCTTACACGGCATGTCATGGCTCCGTATGGAACCATGTGCTTTGCGAGACCTCCGCAAGGACCCCGTGCGATGGTCGCAAGAAGTACGTGTGGGAAGTGCGATGGCTGCGCTTGTGCGTTCATCAGAGCACGCAGCCACACGCCGATTTTCTGCTAAATCTATCTCAGACCACACGCAAGGAGGTGTACGACCGGTTGTGACCATCCTTTAAGGTGTACAATCGATTTGTATATCATTTAAAGGTAGTCGATCTCTTTTTTCCGGGACTGCACACAGTAATAATAATAATAACAATGATAATAATAATAATGATAATGATAAAAATCCCCGCAACTAATTGGTGGTTTTAAGCCGTTTCACACCGGCGCGCGTCCATTTACTATATTCATAATGTTAACGAACCGTGACAAAAATGACCACCCACGCGTCATAATGTTTAATGGATGTAACAGAGAAGGATTCGTGTATGGTGTTACAAATGCCAGTCATTTGATAATAACAAACAGAATTCTGAAAATGCAATAGAGCCCTGCTTAACTTTTCGGAATTACGAACCTTCGGAAATATGAACCTTTTTTTATTTTTCGGAATTGTGAATCCTATTTCATTTTCGAATTATGAACCCTTTTTCATTTTCGAAATTATGAACCTTCGGACATGCAGTATGAACATTCGGAAAAACGAACTATAGGAAAAAACGAGCCTTTGGAATTATGAAACTTCGGACAAACGACGTTTAACTCTAGGAACGATATCGCTAGGCTGTTGGAAGGGGAGAAACTCTTTCAGAAAACTGTGGAACGCTTAATATGCAATCTGAGACGCAACAATTTGTTGTTTTACTTTTCCCAAAAAAAGTTCATCCTGTCCTATTCTGGATAGGCCATTGGGAGTAGTGGAAAAGTTACAATTTAAGCGACACGACTATCAGCAATACGCCTTCTAGGAGAATTGTAGGAGCAGGGCAAGCATGATGTACATACAATCATTTACATCTTTAATGCAACATCCTTACCCAAGTAATGTCATTGTGATAGCCTTCAATCTTGGAACAGTTAATGTCGCGTGACGGTAAAGTAGCGAAGTGTCCGACGCTTTTATTGGGTCATAGTGTCGAACGTAAAAAAGGGACATCAAGAGCGCATATAGAGACCAATTAGAGGGTTCATCTCGGTTTAAGTGGCTGGAGGAAAAAGGAGCTCCATTAATAATCATTCGAACGGCAAATGAAGAGGCAACTTGATTGCTTTAAACAAATATAAAGAAATCGGCGTTTGGGGCGAAGGTAAACGATTACTCGTTTTTATGATGGTTGGTGATATAGAATGCCCAAGGTTGTTTGTCTTTTTCATGGGATAATGACTTGTCATTGCAATTCACATGCTCTCCAGAATGTAAAGTTTTAATGCAAAATGTTTGTAAAATTATATTCAAGTTTCATTTAAATTCGCGCAGCAAATAGAACTCATGTAAAAACAATAGGCCTCTCGCACGAGGCGTCATTTGCGAGCGTAAGAACCGCGTTGATCTCCCCAACTATCGTTCAATTCAATAGGATTCATGCCGGTGCGAACATGACATGCATGAACAAAAGGTTTAACGCTCGCGTTGGAACGCGTTGGAAGTTGACTCACAGACGTTCCTTATGCGCTCACATTCACGCATTTAACTGCATGGTTGCGCTGTTCCTGCGCTGAGAAAAGAAAATCGAATCGGTTCAATTTTATTTTCTCAGCGTATGAGCAGCGCAACCATGTATGTAGATAAATCCTATTGAATTGAACGATAATTGGAGTTATCAACGCGGTTCTTACGTCAGCAAATGACGCCTCAAATTACGCCAATATGCAATATAATTTCTTGTTGCTTTATATAATTTATGCTAAGCTACGCTGCGTGTAAGCCGGGCTTTAGTTAGCCTTTAATCAAGGCGATTGTGCTGCTCTGTCGATCCCCTGATGGATCCTCGAATAGTGCGCTGATTATTGCACGGGAAGTCTTTCTTCACCATACCCTTTAACCACAAGTCAACGATACTTGTTGTTTTCTTATTTCTAACTTTGAAATCTTTCGTCAATTTTCTACGAAATATTTTCATGAATAATTCAGTTCCTGGTAGAGAAAATGAAAATGAATGAAGCTTTTGTGACATGGCGTGAAGAGACCGCTCAGCAGATCCAAACATGGGGGAAGTAAAAATTTGTTATCGCAAATATGACATGATAATTTACACATTAAAGAAAAATATGACTGTTGACCATTTTGTTTTTTGAAAAATGAGCAAATATTTATGTGTGTGAGGATTTTTAATTAAGAGAAAAGAAAATCATAAATACTTTAAGCTTTATCCCGTTATCTACCCTTTTCCCGTAATGGTTCTTTTTATTTGATTGGTTTAAAAGGTCGCACGGAACTGTATAGTGCAGTGTTTAAACGTAACGAGTTGTACTGCCTTATTTGGGAAGACTGTTGAATGATTCATAACCTCTTGGTTGAATATATGAATATTGATTACGTTGAAGGGTGGGTAAAGGCGATGGTGCAGCAAGACTTCCCGCGCAATAATCAGATGACTATTTAGCGCGTTTTGAGGATCGACCAGAGGACGACAGAGCAGCACAGTCGCTTTGATTAAAGACTATGCTTAAATCGGTTGCGTCCTACTTTATGTCACAAAGATGTTCTGTTCCCACTCATGTGGGAATGAGGCCGTCGCAGACCACACCAGCCTTGTGTGAGCGGGGCTTTAGCCTGGAATCCAAGCTATGGTGTGACGCAACTCAACATGGCGGCGCCGTGTCACACCATCATGTGTTAGGCAGCCTTCAGTGACGATTGATATTGATGATTGTCAATGATTTTAATGGGGAAAGATAAAATAAATATTTAAAGGACAGAAAAACGAGTCATTATGCAAACCACTGAAAAGCAATCTTGTAGATATTGCAATGACAATTGAAATCATTTTCCTAGGATCAAAGTAGGCTTAAAGTATACTGAGATAATCCGTACTTGGTCAGCAATGCATATCTAATTCCAACACATTTTCATAATGTATTGCGAGAAGTATTTACCATTCATTTGCATTCACGATTCAATCTACCATTAATACTATATTTTTATATTATATATATCCTCCCATAAAATACAAGCTACCATTAGTACATTTTATGTTCCACAGTTTATCTTTCTTTCTTTCTTTCTTTTTTTAATTGAATCATCTTTTTAAAATGAAACAGTCACAAGCAGAAATAGGTAGATTAATATCTGCCACACATTTGCATTGACGAAGCAAGCTGATCGTGTCTTTTGCAGAAAGGGATAAAGGGAGAATGAGATGTAAAGAGGGGAAAGACGGGAAGAAAAAAATAAGCATGATACATGGGCCGCGGAGCCGGGGGGGGGGGGCTGGGGGCTGCATCCCCCCACTTTTTTGAGTAGACACGTTAAAAAAATATATCTGAAAAAAGGCTCGAAATTTGTCATCAATGAGTGAAATCAGATCAGCCCCCACTTTCAAAAACGCTCCGCAGCCCCTGTGATCAGGTGATACGAATGCGAATGGGGAAGAGAGTGAGATTTGTAAAAGAAAAAAAAAAAGGAGAAAAGGATGAAAGGGAACGTATCCTTAGATAAGTTGATCTTAGATTTAAAAAAAATAAATTAAAAAAAAGAAGAAGAAGAAAAGATAAAGACATTAATCCCACATAATGGTTGGCATAGAATGAATATTTAGTAGGGATAACCCCTTTTCTTAGTTTTTTCCTCACCGGATTTTATTACATTAAACATTAATACGCCCACACCCGAAGTTATGAAACCAGGCACAGTTTTATTATTAAAGATGATTTTTTTAATGATAAGCTTCGTGTGTTTTACAGACAAAAAATGCTTTGGAAAAGTTTTGCTTTAGAGTAGCTTTTAATTAAGCGAAACGCCAATTTCAAGACAGGATAATGCTATCATTATAATACATATATCAATTGATGATTTTAGCAATATTGTAATTTTAGTTCATAGTTATTATAAAGTAATTATTACATGTCTTTCAATAATGTTTCAAAATATTGATTATATACAATTTTAAGATTAGGTATTTTCTCTAATACCTAATTTTGTAACTAATCATTACACGTAATACAACCACTGACAACAATGCTTCAAACTACTGATTAATTATCATTCATAAAAGAATCATTTGATACCATAAAATAGGCCTGTATAGAGGGAGACAACTGACAGCCTATCCACCTTTTACACAAACTGTTGTTGTTATAGTGACATGTTTTTTGTTTTTTTTTAAATAAGAGATTCGCCTCCTACCCCGTATATTCAATGATAAATACATTTTAATTAATTTTCATATTCAAAAGAGACGTTCAAGATGTGAAATCAAAAGATAAGAACAGTTCGGGGATGAAATGTCTTAAAAAATGTCTAAAATTGTGTTTAATTCTTGTAGGACCATGCTTTAACACGCCGACGAATATTTTATGAGTCTTAAAAGATAATCTTCTTCACGTTCACGCGCTTTGATATAGCTGTTTAAGACGAAATTATACCAACAAGATATAACAAAAACAAAACCATTGGGATAGATGGAAAATTCTGCGAAGATTACTATGTTTTGCGCTTGTTACATTTAATGGGCATTACCATGCAATGTCTCCTTTGCAACGTATGTCTTTTATCAACTACTTCATCAAACAAAAAAAAAAGAAAAAGATCTCCAGGGTGCCGTTGCATAAAACTTGCTATTATAGTAACTTTGCTATTATAGTAACTTTTCATGGAATACTGGATTTTGATTGGCTCTTGAGCAACGTTACCATGGTAGTTACCATTGATGGCAAAGTTACTATAATTTTAAGTCTTTATGCAATGGCACCCTGATGTGACTATTAAATAACGCCAAAGATACTTAAAGAGCGCGGCTCAAACGAGGCGTCATTAATATTCGACGGCGTTAGGACCGCGTCAGTGACTGGTACGGTATATCTTGCGCGTCATGAGTGATAACGTTAAAAAAAAGGATTGCAAAATGAACAGTTCAAACAGTCCTATTAATATCTGGCGCATGGGTTATTTGCCTTGACAAGTCCATTTAGCCCAGGTAATGATGCATTCGAATTGATGCCTCTTGTGAGCCGGTTTCTACACATAATCTATGGACGATTTTAGGAGGACTAAATCATAGGTATCTACCTATGATCATAGGTATCTTGTGATGGATCATTTACTCACGTCGCCTTTTCCATTTTAGAAAAGAAATTATGCACTGTGATCGTCTAAGCTATCCAACATTTAACCGTAGCGATCTTTCTCACGTTGGTGAAAGAAGGGAAGAGCTTTTCCGAACCTCGGGCCAAATATTTTACCATCAATCTCATACTTGTACATAAAAACCTCAAAGTGTTTTTGTTAGTTATTCGATTGAAGTATTTTCTCGAAACCATAAATCCATCGAGGCACAAAGCAACCTTGCTTCAACAGGTATTCATGTAAGTTTACGCAAGTTGATAGATCCTTATAGTGTGCCCATACATAATTTTCCTAAAATGAATTAGGAATTTTTAATTTTTTTTTTTTTTTTTTTTTTGGGGGGGGCAAGATCTTGTGATGCATTCTCCATCTTGAGATAGGTAAAGTGACATGATGTTTGGTGTAGATAAGACCACGTGTCTTTTCAATCTTGTAACTTCAAAATAACTATAGAGCTCAAATATTTTTCTTTCTGAGAAGGTATCTATTACAAAATGTTAATAAATATACATGTATATGCAAAATACGTCGATAAAATGAAGTGTCGAAATTATGGTCGCTCGCAAAGTTTAGAAACTTTAAAATTTATATTCGGCCCCGAGATTTCAGCCCCGTATGAGTGGCGCATCAACGCTCTTTCTGTGCCTGCTGAACAATGCATTTTTCATTCTTATTTCACATAAACATGTACAAGAAGAAGGTAAGATAGTCGTACGGTTTTATCCCACTCCTCAAGTTCATTCATAAGATGTTTACAACAAAATGCATTTGTCAAGTTACCCATTGTATTCATGTACGCTCTGCCATTTGCATTTAAAGGATGTTTCAACCATTCTTACTATGCAATGAAGGAGCAAGTTAGTAATCTATATGAGAATTGAACTTATCACTAATATTATTTCGAAAAGATTCATCAAATCTTCTATAATCATGAAAATGACACGCATATTAAAGACCTGGAAACATTGGGAAAGTACGATTCCCTGTAAAATAAATCCTGCCATGAAAATTAACGCAATATGAATTTATCCTACCATATTATATTTCTAAGAATACACGTATGTGTTTCAAGGCAAACTAGAACCCAGTAAATCTCCCTTAAATGATTCTTACACACGTAATGATGGAGACTGCATATAGTGCGGGCGGCTCTTTTATAATGAGTTTGTTTCATCGGTTTGCTCATGACACGTGGTACCACTTATACCAGGCATTAACATCATATTGACAACCGTTTATTTGGGGTTGTGAGCGAAGGTGTCATATATTAAAATGTTATTGTCACTTTGAACAAACAACGTAATGGAGTGGTAAATATTAGGGGTTCCATTTCTCTCCATGTCATTTAATGCCCTACCGCGCTGGCGGGCAACGCTTCATGGTATTAAACACGGCATTCTCATTTCGCCGGCTTTCTGTTTCGATATCAGCATTTATTTTATTCTCATTAAAAACGGTGGCGATAAGTTGGTCATTTTTATAATCACAAAAAAGGATAATACTAAAACTTTGGAAAAATGAAGGATCTCTATTTCAAATAAGAAACAAAATGGTCAGGCTTTATTAATGAAGAGATAGCAAGAGAGAGAGAGAGGGGGGGGGGGGGGGGAGGGGGTGGGATTGTGAGAAATGTTCATCGAAGACGACGCTGGTGGTCACTCATAGTTGCTTATTGGAAGGTAAAGGGATCATTTCTTTCACTACATATATATATATATATATACACACACACACACACACACACATACACACACATAATATTCTACATGTTGTATTGAATACGATGGTCAAGATTTTCCTCCAAACTGGATAAATGAAAATAACTTCAAAACACTTTTTTTAGAATTAAAAAAAAAATGATTCCAATATGCAATAAATTAGGTAAAATGTTTCGTCGATAATTTACATAAGGACCTTGCCTTATATAAAAAAGTATTTTTAAAGTGGATTGTAAAAAGAAACCAAACACGTAATAATTAGTCAGTAACATCGTGTAAGGGGCAGGGAGAAGACACCCCCCCCCCCACCCCTCCCTTCGTAATTTGGGAGTTAACTAAGTAAATTGTGTATGGTGTTTCACTGCTATCAACGCATTCGCTCATGCTCTGTGGATATGATGGATTTATGTATAGTGTGTTGAGTTACGGATCGGTGGATCACTTTGCAATATAATAGGTGTGGGATTGGATAGTGGACAATATTTGGAGACACGTAAGACAACATTTTCTAAAAACAACGACAGCAGGACACCAAAAAATAGAAATATCAAACAAAGAACTTGAAAACCTCTTTGATGAAGAAAGCAAACCATTAATGTTAAGATAATCATTTGAAAAATTTTACTGTTATATTGCACTGTTTCTTTGATAATGTTACGTCTGTTTTCATGATGTTTGTTCATTCTTAATCATAGTTTCCATTGATTTGTAACATTTGTTATGCTTTTCATTTATTGTGCGCCTGGGGTGCCTCTTTCAGGCAGATTTGTGCGCTATATAAGTAAAAAATTAGTATAATTATTATTATCAAAGAAAAGGTCATCTATTTGCGATTTGCCGACTAAGACATAAATACATCTAAATTTGTCGGACACCCACTCTACCGGCGCCCCCTAACATGCCTAATCAGAAATGGCACTAAATGGTGCTTTTGCGTTGATCAAACAAGCCACGTGATTGACTGATGCCACCGATGTGTTCATCTCTAGGTGTTAAGTGCTAACAAGCGACAAGCAGACACTCGCAAATAAATCCTAAATGCATTGATCACATCGAGGAGGTTTTGATAATGATATTGACAGTGTCATTAATTTTGTACCTGTCATGTTTTTTCTCCAAATAGACGTGCATGGCCAGAGTAAATATTTGATACGCTGCCGCAGTGCCATAATTCCAGCGATTTTGCCTCGCATTTGTAGACAAACGCCATAATTATTCCCCTCTACAAAATCGCTAAAAGGAACCCGTTAGATGTAGGTATAGAGAAAATAACAAGATGCACAATTTGTATAAAAAGTCTGGCCCGCGGTACACACGTAAACCCGGCTTACATGAAGCGTCTTGACGACTGCGTCAGTTCCTGCGCTAATCAAGCGTGTGAGGGCAATTAACCCATAAGTGCGCCAGTCATTAAAGGTATTGCTTGTACTGTTCATTTTACAATCACGTTTTCAAACGATATCACTCAATCATGACGTGCAAAATACCGTGTGGTAAGGGGTCCTAAAGCTACGCAGGTCTTATAAAGCTACGCACCCTGCGAATACGCGAAATGCGACGCGTTCAATGCGCCCAACTTTTGGTGTGACTGTGCAACGAGATTATCATTTACGTTCGCCAAAAAGAATGAGTAATTTTCCTTTATTTTTTGTAATAATATCACTAATTGGAAATCTGGGTGAAATTCATATCAGTCAGCTTCAAAATTAAGATTTGCATTCATTTATTACGTGTGCGTAGCATTATGACCCTTCCATTTTGTCGGTCAAAATTTGGCATGGGCATCGACATCGACTTGAAAATGAATGTTATGGACATTCTTCCGTCGTACTTTTCTCAGCGATTTAACTTCGTAATATGTAGAACCAAGATATTTAAAGAAATTCACATAAACCCCTAAATGAAATGACTTTTTAGGGGCTGGAAACAAAGTGCGTAGCTTTAGGTCCCCCCCCCCCCCCCCATACAACCACTGACGCTAATAGGGAGCTTTCGAAACCACGACGGTAGGTAGGTGGACGGTAGAAAACGAGTGCGCAGTGTGGATTTAGTCTATAGTGACATCATTTTCTTACCGTCCTCACACCCACCGTCCTCATTTCGAAAGCTCCCTAATGACGCCACTTGTGATCCGGGCTTTAAGCTCATATCGTTTTTGTCCCTTCACCTATTTGATTTTTTTTTTTAATTCTCAAATTTTTAAGACATGAAAATCCTCTTTATCGTCAGAGATTTTGAGATGCATTCCTTGTTTTCAAAAAAGGGATAAACACACGTCCCCTATAGGGCAAACAACAGTTTCTGAATATCAAGTTGCTTGCCCATTTTAACTAAAATCAAAACAAAACCAAATCTAACGACAGAAATCAAGATCGCCACCTAAAACCTAAATCAGTATGAAGCTCTGTTGTTGCTGTGTCGTAATAATTTGAGCTCACCACATTCTGACTTATCAATAAATAACATCGACCATACTGGACAAAAGTTCACGTTAAAAAGCTTGTTTTTAACAAACAGAAGTTAACTAATCTGGTTACGTATTATGATGGGGGGACCTAAAGCTACACACTTTGTTTCCAGCTGCTAAAAAGTCACCTTTTCAATGATTTATGCGAATTTCTTTTATATATCTTGGTTCTACATACTCCTAAATTAAATCCCTAAGAAAATTACGACGGAAGGATGTCAATAACATTAATTTTCATGTCGATGTCGATACCCATGTCGAATTTGGTCGACAAAATGAAAGAGTCCTAAAGCTACGCACGCGTAAAAAATGTATACAGATCTTGATTTTGAAGCTGACTGATGTACGTTTCACACCGATTTCCAAATAGTGATAATAACCACACAAATAATGGGAAATTGTTCATTCTTTTTGGCAAACGTAAATGATAATCTCGTTGCTCAGTCACACCAAAAGTTTGTCGCATTGAACACGTCGTACTGCGCGTATTTGCGGGGTGCGCAGCTTTAGAACCCCTGACCATACGTTGCATTAATGTAAAAAAAAAAAAAAAGAAGAAAAAAAAGGTTTCTTACACCGATGCCCCCAAAAGGGAGGCTAACATATATGCTTTCGAAAAAGGTAGCATAGCAAAAGGACGAGAGAATTATTAAGCTGAAAATCTTATTGTCAGCTTAATACTTTTTGTTATTTCCCAATATGATAAGCTTGAAAATAGAGTGATATCTAATCCCTCACATTCTTTGATTTTTTTTTCCATCAACAGGTTCATACGCATCCCATCTTGACAGCAACTGCAAGTGGTAAGTTTATTCTTCATGAAGTTTTCCAAAGTAAAAAGTATATGAGGGGGGGGGGGGGGCGTGTGAGAGAGAGAGAGAGAGAGAGAGAAAGTTAGATATGGAGACAAATAGAGGAAGAGAAACGTAAAGAGAGGAATATACGAGGGGTCGGGCCAAAAAGAAGGATAAACAGGAAGAGAAAGGAGGGTTATGAGAAATTGTGATCAGAGATTGATCATAATAATGTAGTTTCAGAAAATTACATGAATTCGATATTTGCCTTTAGTTTAATACTGTTATTATGCAAATGCAATGGCTTGTATTCATATGAGGGGGCTAACTATTTTCATCCAGTACAGATTACCATACTTCTGTAACTACATGAATAGACGGTTTATATGCCATCATGAAATTGAGTTCTTAGGTTCATTTCATAACTTAATTCTTTTCCTATTTTTAGTTGCGAATTTGCTTCAATTTTTATGGAATAACAGGTGACACTTGGCGCTCCATAAACCTGCGAACTACTTCAAGCCACGCTTTCCAGGCTATTTCAAATAATATTTATCGTTTGTTTAATCATGCCTTTGCTATAAATACTGCTATTCTCCAGTAATTTCCAAATGACAGGATTGACCTTCGAAAAGATTGCATTCCTTTAAATCATTCTCAAAGGGATATCTCCCCCAACATTTTTTCTACTTTACAAATTGCATGACTTATTCATCACCCCCTATCCCTGCCATTTACACGATTAGCTCGGAGGTGTTTGATGTCTGTAAACTTAACACGGTTGAGATCAACGCTACGGCAGCCTGTCATGAGCTCAGTTTCAGGTGGAATCCACTGATATCTAATACAACCCCACCCCCCCCCCCCGAAAAAAAAAAAAAAACAAAACAAAACAAAAAAACAACAACAACAAAAACAAAACAAAACAAACAAAACAAAAAATATAAAAAAAACCCTCCAAAAACCAAAACCCCCCCCAAAAAATAAAACAACAACACACAAACAAACAAAAACAAAGTCATGTACGCATGTTACTTCCAATGGTGGGTCGGGGGGTGGGGGCGGGGGCATAGCTTAAGTACACATTAAATAAACAATATACCCCTGATATTAATATGCCCCCAGCACAATTTTTTTTTAAATGTTTTTCTTGATACAGATTTTCGAACCCCGCCTCCCCGAAAATAATCGTGGATTGCGCCAATGACTTCGTTTGAAATATTTCATCGAAATATTGTAACTTCTTGAACATAAAGTAATATTCACATTCGTTTATACTAAGTCATCTAGGGCAATAATAGGCCAATGAAGCTTTTCACTATAGCTCTTAACCCTTTCAAGACAATTGACCACATTTTGTGGTTTGGCCCAATAACTTTTGATTTAGAGCCTTAAAAAATATACCAGATGCATGAGTGGAAAGAGCAAAAATTTCTACACATACTGTGTCCATTTTTGTTGCATGATCATATTGCGTTTGATGCCAGGAATTTTAAAAAGGAGAATAAGCTTGAACATCCTTAAATTGGCAACACATTGAGAGGTTCAAAATCATTGTTTTTTGTCCAAATTGGCAACTTTTTCAACTTTTCGACAAAGTTCCTAATCATGTATATTATTTTCAAGACATTACATCTTACTAGAACCACGTAGCACTATAAAAGAAAAATATTATTGTTGCCAATTTGCAGAACAAAATGTGATCAATTGAGCTCTTAAATAATTCCTGTCCTGAAAGGGTTAAGTAAATAATGAATTATGAAGTATAAAATGCTTGTCTTTCAGCATATTTTCCCGTTATCAGATTGGGCTTAAAGAGCTCGTCTCATATGTGCGAAACGATAAAGATAACGATAAAGAGATTTTCAATTAAAATTATAGGTCCTACAATGTTGCGAGTACGTGAGAGTATGCGCCAGGTATGTTAATTAACACGATAAAAACTACTTTCGAAAAATAAACTCAAGGGCAATTTCAAAGGCCTATTGTACTGCCCCTAGAGATCAGGTTCGGATTACGTAATACGCCATTGTAATGTTCGCACATTTCGAAAGGTGATAGACAGGGCTATTGAAATTGCCTTGAGTCGATTTTTCGAAAATAGTTTTTATCGTGTTAATTGTAAGAAGGTTTATTGGACAAATGCGACCATCCCTCAACACTCTGTCGAGTGGCCAATCTTCCTTGTATTCTGTGTCTTCGCACCGCTGATCACGGTGCGAAGGAGACTGAGAGACACGTGGCAGATAGATCATTCCATAGAGTTTTTAGCTCAAGCTGGTTACACATCTGAAAACCCGCTAGTGCAGTCCCGTGACTTTGTTTAGTTCTGCTCTGTTCAATAGTCTTCAGGTTACTAAAGCATTGTATTGATCTTAATCTCCATAATGAACCCTTAGACACAGTGTAGGCGGAACGGGGGTGGGGTGGGATGGGTCAATGAGAAATTGAAATCATAATTTGGTGCCCTGTCAGATTGAAATGGTTCCGACTAGCCCTTTTCTATTTTAATTTAGATTCCACCCCCTGCTTCTACGACACATTCTCTGGCGAGAATGATAGCTTCGCGGTCAGTAACCTACATTAACCGAATTCCTTCATCCAGCTATAGTCTGATCCCTATATCTTAGACGAAATGAAGCAAATAAAAACACATGAAGCAATATTCGAGAGGTTTTCTCCCCCCCCCCCCCCTGAAAACAGAAATACCCAATTTTTTGTGTAAATTGTTATTTAACTCCTGGATTTGCCTGTATGATGGAAATTGTTCTGAAAAGCTCAGCTGTAGCAGGTGTTCAAAACGGCAAACTTTTCTCCTAGGTCGCTATCCAACATAGCAAAATAATAAATTTAATTTACTGAGGAATTCGCCAAAATGCAAAGTTTTTATAGACCTACTGGAAAAATGCATAATATTCTCTCTTTTTTTTTGGGGGGGGGAAATGAACCGTCACATACCCCCACAACCGGCACCCCCCCCCCCCCCCCTCCCCAAGGTCGCTAGTCGCGTCCCCCGGCCATGACAAGAAATCGCCGCCCCTGCATATTTAATGGCTATGCTGCATCCTGGCTCAGTGCCTCAATACTGTAATAAATGCCAAATCATTACAGAGATTATTGACAGAAATGTGACAAATTCAACAACACCAGTACATAGGTAAATCTGTTGATTAATATAAGCCATCGTAAGAAATGAAATAAGTTGAGATGATGAGCTTTTAGTATTACTGCATTCAACAAAACACGAAGAGTCCATGAGATTCTCAACAGGACAGGGTAATCACATAATCGTGTATTCGATTGAGCTTTTGATGATATATCATTGCCTTGAAATGTCAAGGGGGCATTAAGATAGATGAGAATGCCCCAAACAGACACACATAATCCTTGCATTTCTCTAATCATAAGAGTAATGACATGCCATTTTATTATGACTGTAATTAACATATCTAATCAGCATTGGCAGAAGAAAAAGGACCCAGTTCTCCAAAATGCAATGAATTTTAAAAGACGACGTTAGAAAACAAGATATGCAATTAAATGATGATCTGAGATATGTAAATTAGACTCAGACTCTAGAATTGATGGGACATCCCATAACAAAAATGACTAGTTTTCATGTCCTAAAACATCTTTAGAGTACCCATGACCAGTATTTCGAAGATAAAAAATAAGGATTATGAGTGCCCTATTTTGACAGATACATTTATCAAAGCGTTGTGCATGCACGGGTTCTCACCCACTAACACCACGACCTATCATTACACGACGGACATCTATAAAAGTATCGCCTCGGGAAAGACTGAGACATTAAGATGATTGCTAATAAAGCAATGGGCTTATTCCTGGTGCTAACTAATTCCCAACCATCCTTTACCGTTTCTTGTAAACAAGAAACTTCACGCTGTGGGGGCAAGGATCATTCCGAAAGCTTTAAAGCCCCTGTGCCCTTTCCACAAACAATGATTTTTGAAAGTGGGTGCATGCAAGGATCTGACCGGCTCGTAATGTCATGGCATTGGGAATCGAAATCCTGTTTTGTTAAACGATAATTGTTTTTTCTCTGCACATGGCTAGACATTAAAGGAGAAAAAAGAAACAGCCTGGAGTCGCGTGTGAGCAGGGTGAAAGAAAGTCTTGCACGAGTTACAAGTTACAATAGGACCAATCTTATAAAAATCTTTGAAAAGGTATATGAGTAACACTATAGCACCCACATTTACGATAATAACAACAACAATAATATAATAAGAGTCTACAGGATTTCGTAACATTTATGATGTAGATGTAAAGACATTTAGCTCTACCTTGTTACGTCAGTTTGAAAAAAAAAGTGACGATAAAAAATTTAAACCCATTATTTAAGCATAGACGAGACATCTCTAAAGATACTTTAACACTTAATAATAACCTTTAGATATTTCCAATTTCGATATTGAATAAAATATAAACAACAGTGATGATGATGATAATGATAATGATGATGATGATGATAATAATAATAATAATGATGATAATGATGATGATGATGATGATGATGATAATAATAAGAATAATGATGATAATGATGATGATGATGATGATGATGATAATAATAATAACAATAATAATAACAAGGAGAAGAAGGAGAAGGAGAAGAAGAAGAAGAAGAAGAAGAAGAAGAAGAAGAAGAAGAAGAAGAAAGTTATTGGTTCAAACCCCTATCCTTGTTTCTGATGAGTTTTATCTGAGAAATCGTAGATGTATCTGAAAAGTGTCAGTCGATTGATAGGAGTTAAGATCTACATGAGATGTCGAAGTATTATAGCGATATTAGATCACTATGGGCTAAAATAACCTGTCAATGCCAAGGTTACCAGTCAGTCATTCTAATTTGGTAAACAATTTGATCCTTTTCAAAAATAAGATTTGATTAAACTGAGTGCATACGACAAAACTAGTGTGTTCCCTGAATAAAAGTGATAGCTGTCTACTTAAGATATGGAACTATTATACTGTAGATTAGATTGTAACCTATATATATAGTTACACATGGAAAACAGAAAACAGAAATTGAAAATACTAAGCCATTGCTTCCCTTGTAGCGCTATCATATAACAACCATTTCATCTCCGATAACCGATTGAAAGTGCTACAGTATGTGAAATAGAATACTCGAATTCGAGGAGAAAATGTCAACCATTGAATTCGTATTTTATATATACCCTTCACAAAAATAATCTGCGTGTACAATGTCCTAGACATAGACACAAGGTTTGGAAAGTAACAGTAGCTAATCCCCAGTGAATATTATTTACGTGGTGTCATCCTGAAGGGAAAATTTCAGGATTATCCCCTTAATTTATACTTACAGGTACTACTCAACCTTTTAAAGTGAAATCCAGGATTCAGATATCATAGTTATTTTACATTGCATTAATAGCGAAAGGTGAAGTATCTACTTATATCCTCGCACTTCGTCATTACGCTAAGGTTAGAAACCTTCTAAGTTAGAATGTCATATTGTGATTTTATACTCTTTATGATCTGTGTTGAAATTGCAAAGAAAGTCGAAAGACATGTAAAATAAACCTCGCATAACACAAGTGTAGACTAACAAGGAAATAAGGTTTAAGATCAGTTTGCAATAAAGAGAATTAGATAATAATAATTCTGAGTCTGAAGTCAATGTACAAAACTGGGTTAATCGGTTTTCATGTATATTAGATGGTTTTATTATGACATACACGCTTCCTTATCATGACCTTCAAACAGTTCTATATCATGACCTTCAAACAATTATTTTATCATGAACTTCAAATTAAACAAAAATATTTTGATTAAGCCTCAATTTACCCAATGACCAGCCATTTATACTCAAGCACATTATAGCACTCTTACACGCCCACGATCTTTGCTTTTATAGGTTCAGGACAATCTCTACTCTAACAACATGAAGCAGTATCATGACACACTTGTTTCATTTGCACCAAGACCTTTACTTCGTGTGATAAATTTTGTTCAGTGATAAAAGAGAGGCTTTGACAAATGAGGCAGAGACGAAAAGATAATAGGCTATGGCTTCAAAAGAGGACTTTAAAAAGGATAAATCCTTGTAGCACAGTTCTGGTACCCTTTAAAGGGGTAATGGTGCCAAGGCGGTGGTGAAAACGCCAAATTCTGGCACTTATCATCGAAAGGGATGTATATCCTTACCCCGGGCTGTTTCCGCAATGCTTAGAGTTCGTACGAATGATCCGACGTTCCTTTTTAATAATTGTAGGGGGATGATGACCAAAAAGGAATTGCATGTGGTAACATGAGTGATTTTGCTGAAAGCAATGTACTATTACTTTGCTTTCTTTTAAAACTATTATTCGGTATTGTCTACATTTTGTCTATATATATCCATACTGTTTTTCCTACGGGCCCTGCAATTAGTATTGCCAAGTTACCATTTAATACACCTAGGTGGAGATGAAATGTGGGTAAATCATCGTATCCAAGAATGTAAAGCCTAGAGCTAAGATTGAACCCAGGATCTCTCGTGTGAGAGTCAAAAGCGTTCAGCAAAATACCACAGTGCTTTCTTGTTCGTAATACTGTTCTCCCCCTTCTAGATGTGAAACCCTACTTAACATTCAATAAACTAGTCAATTCATTGTACACCTCGTATGGTCAAAATTCTTCAATTTATGAAAAATTTATACTTTGTTTTCAAATATTATCTTCCTAAATGATAATAATACTGATGTTCCGATGATAAAAATAACAAAAAGAGAAATCCTACCTCTTCTGATTTCCTCGTATTTCATCATTCTCACGAGACTTTTCCCCGGCGCTGTAAGGGGAAAAGAAATGACTTATATGAAAATTCACTTTTAGGCTACTAGCTAGATTTATACCAATTATTGTTATTGTTTCGAATTATCATTTCCTTGTACATTAATAACCCTCCGGTTGCTGTGTTACAACGCGCATCTGTTGCGCGTATTGTGACGCAACAATTGCTTTTTTTCAGTCAATGTTATTAACCCTTTCAAGACAATTGACCACATTTTGTGGTTTGGCTCAATAACTTTTGATTCAGAGCTCTAAAAAATATACCAGATGCTCGAGTAGAAAGAGCAAAAATTTCTGCACACACTATATCCATTTTTGTTGCATGATCATATTGCGTTTGATGCCAAAAATTTAAAAAACGAAAATAAGCTTTAAAATCCTTAAATTGGCAACACAATGAGGGGTTCAAAATCATTATTTTTTAAATAACAATTGGCAATTTTTAAAACTTTTCGACAAAATTCCTAACCATTTATATTGTTTTCAAAGACATTACACCTTATTAGAACCATGTAGCACTAAAAGATAAACTATTATTGTTGCCAATTTGGAGAACAAAATGTGATCAATCTAGCTGTTAAATAATTCCTGTCCTGAAAGGGTTAAAAAAAAATGATATCCCTTTTTTCTCAATGCGCAATTACAGCTGGCAGGGTCCTTTGCTTCATCCCTCTAAAAAGAATTATCGTTCTCGCGGGTGGGAATATGTAATGTCGCGTTCACATAATTAACACTATGAAAGGGTTCCAAATTCATTCTGTATTTACACGTGGTGCGTTTACACTGTGATTCTCTCTGTGAAAACAGTTAGGCATGCTCTGTCGCAAAGAGTGAACACGACTGAACACATCCTTTTCAATTCCGTCATAATGTGACAGTTTGTATTTCCGGATTGGATGAAAGGGCGTACCAAGCGTACTGTTTGAAATACGTCGAGGACTGTTTGTGAAAATCAATCATAAAAACGGGAAAAGTGTTAAAAAGAAGAAGGAGAAGACACATGCCTACGTACAACCATAGATCTATATTCATGAATGAATATTTAAAATGCATGATGCATGATTTACATCAATCGTATGACAAATTATTATTATCATTATTATTCTAATTCTGTATAATAATGTTAGACTTCAGTTGCAATATAGCTGCCTAGTATATAATATTATATTCGTGCTTACATTCCTTTTGACTAGAAAATGTAAAACAAGAAATGAAATCAAGTTGGTTGAACCCAAAGAAAATGAAGACAGACAGATAGACAATGTAGACATAGTCACAGAGAGAGAGAGAGAGAAAAAAAAGAGACGTACATAGGAAGATACACAGGGGGAGAGAGAGAGAGAGAGAGAGAGCCTCTGGGAAAGGGAGAGAGAGAGAGCCCCGGGGAAAGAGAGATATAAAGAAAGAAAAAAAAAGGAGGGAGAGGGGAATTTTTATCACGAAAGCATTTAATTTACATTAATGAATAAAACAATTGCCATAATTACATTCGAGGTTTATACATGGTTGGAGATACTACTCCTCCCCCTTCATGGCATGTTCGAACGATTACTTAGCTCCGACGACATGATACCCAAGGCCAGTCTTGATTCTCGGGGTAAGCAATGTTGAAAATTGGTTTGCCGCGGTTTTTTGGCGTGCCTAATATGGCCTATAATAATTCTCCCCAACATCATACGTCACTTGTTCACCGCAAGCTACCATATTCATTGTAAATGTGGCTTCAGTGGTCTTGCAAGTGGAGATGTTCTTTCATGATGTCCTGTACAAAAGACACAGCTTCAAGCACTGACTTAACATCATAAGATCGAATCGATCCCTATCTTAAAAATCTTTGAAAAATTGAAATATCACACCGTCTGATGAATAACAGGCCTAATCAAAGCATACACAACAATACGACCCAAGTTCTGGATAAGATTACCGTTTTGAGAGTGTGAAAAAAATTCCAGGAATTAAATTCTAGAAATTACTCAGCTTTTTTTTTAAAAGAAGAAATTATCGCAGCAGTGCAGAGCCCTTTACAGATTCTGAAATTGTCATGCAATTCTTCTTTTTAGTTTCAATTTATCGATCTTTATAGATTATGACATTTATCTGACAAAATCTACAAAAACGTTGAAAAGCCTATAACTACATAATTATATATCCCGCTTCTAGCCGACCGCAAACGTAATGATATTGTATGTGTAATACGTCATCAGAAATGGAAGCTTGATTATGTTTCATGAAGAAAATCAACTGTAGAATACATTTATAGCTTGGTGAATTTTAGTTGAAAATTAGGCATATTTGTTGACGATGTAATTCAAAGAGTTTTTATTAATTTCAACTTATTTACATTCGCGGAGCTATATTTTATAATGCAGAAAATGCCCATATCAATTGATAATGTAAAAACTATAGTGGTGAAAATTTATTTTTAGAAGACGCAAGATGTGCCATATAAGGTTTAATTTCTTTGAAAAATCTTTATTCACTTCAGTCCTTGAAAGCATTGCGCAAATGTTATCCTGGAAATATCGATTGCCTCGACCACAAATACAGCCATTTGACGATTAAACGTTGTGACGCGTATTCAATCATAATACACACGGACTAAATACGTGAAGGGTTAATAATTCGTCAAAGGTTTGCCGTAAACCACGTAACCCCCCCCCCCCCCCCCTCCACGAACTTAAATCGCTTGATTCGCACGCTTCATTGTTGCTGTGAGGAAAATTGATTCGCATTCTTTACCTACGGTCTTCCTAAATGGCATAGCAAAATGAGGATTCAAAAATCTATCAGGTATTTTCGATTTGCCTCCTGAGCCGACAATCACTTGTTGACATATAAGCCTCAACTCAGCAGGGGGTTCATCTATTATCAGAATGCATTTTAAAATTTAAATATAAGGGATAATTTCAAACAAACTGGATATGACTCTGCCGGCAAGCCCGTTAGATTATATCCATCATGTTTATATTCATAAAATCTTTGCTTGTAGGTCAGGAATGAGCTACAGAATACTTCACCAGAGTAGCTAAATCTTCTGGTCTGATTATTAAATGAACCAATTATCAGATGAATAATACATGACTGGCAAATGAAAAATGAAATTGGATGATGCTTTGGGGTACAGAGTTACAATAAAAAGTAGTTAAAAACGCATAAAGTGCTTCACAAAAACAACACGTTACAGAGTTAATCTAATGGTTATCACTCTTTGTTTAGATGGAAATTTGCCCCCTTTTATTTGTAATTGCAGTTCGTTTATGGGAAACCTACAGTCCTGGGTGTCGATCGGGGGGGGGGGGGATGGGGGTATATATAAAAAAAAATTGAGGTGGTGGGGGGAATGGCCTGTATTATCATCCCCCTCCAATATTTTTGGATAAAATAAATAAGAACTATGAAACACTAACTTGAAACTAATAATTATCAAAACTCATTATCTTTGATCTTGAAATACCATCACATTCTTTAATGATTAGAAGTAAAGAAATACGAAACGCTGTAATTTCAATCGAAAATATTGAAGAACATTCGTTCGCTCGCATTGTTATTGAACAACAAACTGCCTGTCTGCCTTATTTTTCCTGAATCAATACAGATAATCTATAACACAAATATTTTAATGTCTTATGTTATGATTATCAATATTTTGTTGTATTTGCCGTGACTTTAGACAACATTTAATCACACAGAAAACCACTTTTGGATGCTCTAAAATGCAAGTTTTATAGACAGATTTTTGAAAAAGTCCCTAGTGTGGGAGGGCGGTATCCCCCTCCCACACCCTCCCCCGCCGGTCATCCCCCCAATCATGAACACGGATCGACACCCCTGCCTACAGTAAACGATTTTTAAAAGCACTGAGACAAATACCTTGATTACTTACAAATAATGTTTCCTGATGTCATCGGATTCATATTTGCTTTGGTCAGGTAGGCTTGCTTTGTTCAACGCTTTAGAGTGATCACTTTGTCATAATAGTCAAAAATGTTAAAACAATATCTTTCAAACGGGACATCTCAGTAGACCATCGGCCCACTAGACCGACAGCCCACAAGACCTAAAAATCAAAGAAGTACATTAAGGAGATATAGAAAGAAAACTAGATCCAGGAGACCAACAGCCCACGTGACCATCAAAACCAAAAACTATATAAGGAAAAATCTAAAAATGTCGGTCTCTTGGGTAGTCGTTTTCCTAGACCTTTTTGCAACTTTCTTCCTTTATTTTTACTTATGAATTTTTCTTTTATTCTGTCGATCTCGTAGGATTTGAAACAAGTTGAAATTTGAAAATTACCTTCAGTAAAAAAATCCCTCCAGGGAGTTGCACATTATGGGACAGGTGTCATTTTACCACAACTTTTTTTTTTCTCGAAGGTATGTACCTTTACTCTTTCATATTTGATAAGCATATCGTATTGACGTATCGCAGAGAAAATATACTTATATAATTTGTGCATTTCACTTGTCAAAAGAAATACTTGGAGGGGGTGAAATCGATTTTCTTTCTATTACAGAAAAAAAAACAGGAAATATATTCTTTTCACCTCCTCAAGGAATATATTGATTTCAAACAACAGACAAAAACTGAAATGTTCTTTTTGTTACATTTTGCATTTGTGCAATTCGTTCTACATAGTTTGTAGAGCAATTATGAAAAGAATCAGTGGTAGCCAAGAGGCATAATAACATGTTCACGCAAACTAATTTTTCACGTTAAGTTGTGTTTTATGACATCGGATGGTAGAGATCTCCTTTGTTGGGAAAGGTTAGATGTGCCACATTAACTTCAGTCACTGACAGAAAGGCAGATACGTAAGAAATTGCAACGATTGTATTTCTTTTCTGATTATGCGGCCCCCTTATGAGAATGTGGCATTAAGGGCACATTTTATAAGCAGTTTTATATCTCTGGTAAGGGAAATAGATTGAGAGGAGGTATATTCTATAATGATAATGCATCTATATTGTTCGATCAGATTCATCAAAAATTAAAGCTGTCGATCTTTGCGTCAGAGCAAGAGCTGTTGTAAAACTCATTTTGTTGCATTTTTTATTTCACCAGATGGTATGCCAGTCATCTGACTTTCAAATATAAATCGAGAGATAGTTGTGGGGAAAATGACGTCACTAATTTGACTGGAAATAGAACGTAACGGCTACGAGAATAAAAAGAAAATAAACATAGATAACATGCAACAAAAATAAACGTTATTCTCACTGGCTGACAGTAAAGTCATGATAGACTTATAGAGTTGCATTAATCGCATCTTTTTTTCTGCAAAGGCCCCTGACCCTAGAGTACCGAGATTTGACGTCATAGATCAGACCGGTACCAACGAAACTCCATGGGCAGGTACAATTCACTCCACTGTGTACACCCCCACGCCTCATCAACATGTAAAGCGGTATGTGATGTCACTGCAAAATATAGAAACTCTGTTCTTTGTGAAAATGAGTCATTCAGGATTATACAACAGTTTCATTTTAGAGTATATTATTACGATAACGATATTGTACGGCTTCTGCTCCGGAAACTATTCCACTGCGGTCGTCTTTTAGATTAACCCTAAACCTAATACTTAAACTAACCCACAGCCCCATTCAATAAAAACAAGGCACAAATATGATTTCGATAAGACTCATTTAAACTCAAAACTGTAAAGCAGAGGTTTAACTTTTGCATGTTTGAGCGAAATGTATGTTTATGTTCAGCCGGCGTTGCGTTTCATTGGTTATGACTTTCAGCATGTTCAGCAATAATTCAGTCAGACAAATCCAAGATCTCACAATTCACTTATATCCCTTTATACTGGATGATCAGGCATTAACAACTTAACTTTTGGATATATTTTTTTTTAATTTTTAAAATGTAATTCTTTCATCTGTATTCAGCATAACCGTTAAGCATATGCATTACGACTGGAAAGGAAGCTTCGGGAACTTCGGGAAGTGAAACCCATCCCCTCAATGTCTGTTTCTGTCTGTTCGTTAGAATACCTGTCTCCCTGTCTCTCTCTCTCTCTCTCCCTGTCTCTCTCTCTCTCTCTCTCTCTCTCCTCACTCAACCCACTCCCCTTCCCCTCTTGCTCTCTCTTGCTCTGGGGCTGCGCACTTTAGAGAGTTGATCGATCACTGGCCTCTCGTTCTTAAGTGAGTTGAGCAGCCATATACTGCATTCATGAAAAAAATACACTTGTCGAAAGTGAAACCCTTTCAAGTACTCTTCTTCTCCAATTCTCCAATTTTGTCTCGATTCCCCTGAATTTTCACGACAGCACCCCCATTTCACAACGGCATCAATTCCTATCTTGCCTCAGAGGAGCTTAATTTCGTAATCTTCTTTAAAACAATTTCAGGCCTTTATCCCCCCTTGTCAAAAACACGCAAACAAGGTCTGGAAACTTGATCATTTGATACTGCCGAAGGGATTGGTTGTCTTTGCCTACGATACATGTCCGTCATTCGAAGCTTTTTACATCCTTCTTGAAAGTTTCCGTACCTTGTCAGATATCGTATGAAAGTGCTTATTATCCATACCGTTTAAGTTGTAATGTGAACGGTATATTACTTTTTATTTAAAGCAAAGAATATATAGGACATTTCTGTTTCGCTAAAACCTTCTGTCATAACGCCAAAATATCAACAACAACAAAAAATGAAACATAATCGGATCAAGCATATCAAATTGAAAGGATTCTCAGCTTATAACACATGATAAACGCCATGAACCTGGAATCAATTGATTTGACTTATCTGCTTATAATGGTCAGGTAGGAAAGACGATACAACTGTGTCTTTATTCCCTTATGTCATCTAAAAAAGCACAGATTCAGGACAGTTGCCCACACTTTGTAGTTGGGCTCAAAAACTTTAATGCAAAGTCCTAAATAAAATACGAGATATCTGAGTCGGACTTTTTACAGTGAAACATTTTGGTCTTATTGGTAAAATAATTGAAAATCACTTTTCTTTATATACAAATCGGCAATATGTTACTTTATGTCAGTGTTTCCCTTTATGTATAAATAGGCCTATATTTTTCGAATACTTGAATTATTCAAATAAAGAAAGAGCTCAAAAAGAAATATACAAGCGTTGCCAATTTGAAAGAAAAGGAAAAAATTGGTCAATGTACAAATCAAAAATTTATCATCAACGGGCTAATATCACATATACTCAGGACTGTAATATCAGGGTTATATGTCATTATTATTCCTTCATTATAAAAACTACACCGGTCAGTCTACATGCGTTTTACTGTATCGCCATCGTCAGTCTAAAAACTAGCACTTTCGGACCAATTTTGCTTTTAAAAATGATTATTTACTGGTTATTTCTCTGCATGCACGTACAAGTCCTGTAATAATATTCCAATCGCTGATCAGTACCGGACGGGGTCGAGCACAACTCAGTCACTTCAATACTGTCATTGTGGTATTCCCGAAGAAAGAAATAAACTCTATTTAACTGCTTCAACTTGAGAATGTTTCGACCTGTTTGTGTTGTGCAACATTCTTTTTTTCCCTTCGCAAACGAAGATGGATTGGTCGTTGAATGTTGTGTCGGTATCAGTAATACAATCGTGTTACATCAGCCCTCCTTCCTCATGGGTGTATATCAAGTGTATAAACATTCATTGACATTGCCCTACGAAAACCAGGCTAATGAATCAATCAGAGACACATGTTTTACCTCCACTGGATTTCGCCTTCCCGTACAAGAACTGGTGCTTCCAGGCAAGTCAGAAAATGTCTGACAAATAAAAATAATAGAAGAGGGAAAAAAAAGAGGTTGACATTCTTTAGATGAACTTGGACAATCCACATTTTAGGTGCTTTTATAGTAAAGAAAAAAACAACACAATCTTTAGCAAGCAAACAAAGGGGGGAAAACTGTTGCTCTTCTTTTACAGTCATTCACATTCACGGGTGTAGGGACATTTTGCAGCATATTATGTTTAGAGGGCTGCACCCATTCCCCAGCATCATTGTAACTAGCCAACGCCCTAAATTGACCAAAAAAAATCTTCTTAATAGAACTTACCATAAACCATTCGAGAGAACTGTTGATGAAGGAAGGTAGATACTGTAGATACGAAACATTATAGCTGACCTATACAGGAAATCAACTATACCGTAATATTCGAAATAATTAGATGTAGCCGGGCAGAGGGGGCAAATAGACAAAACCAACAAATGTCGCCTAAAATAATTACTAGATGAATGTAACTGTAATATGAAACCCAAAGATATATATATATATATATATATATATATATATACCCGACAAAGGAATTAATTAATAAGGTTGAAGATTTGTCAATCTGTCGGTCAATTGAATCTGGTGTCGCCGAAATCACTGGCCCGTCTCCGTGGTCTATATAGTGGTTAAGGCATTGGCGTTCTAAGCCAACGACCCGGGTTCGATTCCCGGCGGAGACATTTTTTCAACCTTTGCAAAAATTCGAAAAAGGGAGGACAGCTCTGGTGAACTTTGATTTAAGCTACGCAACCATTATTCTCTCATTTTCATTTCTCACAATTATATATATATATATATATATATATATATATATATATATATATATATACATGTATATAAATATATATATATATATATTTAATTAATTTTACACTGTTTACTTATAAATGTAAAATGTATATAATTATGTCCAATAAATAAATAATTTGCGATCAATAAAGTTGGAAATATATAGACCCATTACTATTATTTTAATGTGAGAGAGGAAAAGAAATAACGAAAGAGAGAGAGACAGGGAGACATAGAGATGGAGGGATAGGTAGACAGACGAATAAGTAGATTGAAATGTATAAATATCATTATATGCCTCCCAATTCTTTTAATTTTCCCGAATGCCTTCTCATTTTGAACGCCCCCATATCCCAAATGTCCACCATCACGGCCTTCAAATAATACTTTAAATACAAATTTAGATCTACCAGACAATCTTTCCTGGATCTGTTGGCGACTAAATTGTTAAATTATTTATTGCAGCTGAGCGTCTGCTCTTGTGGCGCTAAACGGCAGGCGAGGCGAACAGATGGATGTGAAATATCTTTGCCTGTCTGTCTTTTTGTCCGTCTCTCCCTATTTCTGTTATGATTATTCTGTCACAATCACCCCTCTGCATTTGCTTTGTGTCCTTCTCTCTCACTCCTTCTCTCTCTCTCTCTCTCTCTCTCTCTCTCTCTCTCTCTCTCTCTCTCTCTCTCTCTCTCTCTCTCTCTCTCTCTCTCTCTCTTAACCCCCTCTCGCTATCATAGTCTATTCGACATAATAATGTTTAAAGGCAAAGTCCAACTGGTATTTAGTTGATTTGAATAAAAGCAGAAAATGAGAGAAACAGTTAAGTAAAAGCGTGAGCAAAATCCAGTAAGAAATCAGAAAGTTAAATTTTTGAAATTGTAATCAATCAAACACAAATTGGCAACTCCGTGAAGTATCTTGCGAACTCCTCTCCCATTTGCTCAGTACAGTAAATTTCATAAATTTGCACTTTCTTAGTTTTTGATGACGGAATAAATTTGTTTCATACAGATTTTGTGTAAAAAATATATGGGCAATGATTATATCTAAGGTATATTTTTGTATATTTTCCTTAGAGAAAATAGAAATTAATAATTTTCGGGGTATAGGGCTAATGGGAGAGGAGCTCGCAAGATACCTCCACTGATTTTTTCCTTTAATTTTTCTGTTTCTTTTACAACCATCCTGTCATCAGGGGGACTTTCCCTTAAAGTGTTGCCAACCATTAAAACATCACGGGAAACAAATTTGACAGTGCAAAATTACCTGCGAATATAAACGCATAAATTGTGAAACATATGAACGTTTTCCTACAGTTCCAGTCTGTAAAAGTTACCCCTTAAAAGTTCTTCTTCTTCTTGTGTCGCTACACTTTTCCCAGCACCTGCAAAACTTAAGATATGCTGTTTTACGGCTGATCAGTGCTGAGGGATCCACTTTCTCTTTTACTCTTTCCGCCTGTCAGGGTCCAAGCTACTAGTATTTCAAAATTTCTATCACATTTCTTACCATAACTTACACAAGAATTCTTTTTAGACTTCTTTCTCTCTGAAATATGATTGCGGTAATGTTGTTGTCGCCTTTTCTGGTTGTCATGGCGTTGAGCACATACCTGGTTGGTAGATGGTGACCTGTGAAAGATGAGCCTCATGAGTCCTGCCTCTTAAACTGTAGTGAACGTCACGCTCTTTCAGGCGCATACTTTTTTTTTGTAGAGCCTTGATTTTCGTGGATTTCATGACCACCAGAGATATCTTGTACAATGTCTTCCGAAGGTTCCCTTTTAATATACTTCCGAAAGGTTTGTTACTCCAACGGTTCATAATTCAAAATGTAAAATAAAACCCTGTATCATTTCTTTTTCGGAATTACGAACCCTTTTTTATTTTCAGAATTATAAAACTTATTGCATTTTCGCAATTACAAACCTGATGAAAAAAAATGAACCCTACTTCATTTCCGGAATTCTGAACCTTTTGAGTAATGCAACAAATATTCGGAATTATGAATCCTATTTCATTTTAGGAATTATGGAGCCCTTTGTTTGGAAAAATTGTGTTTCGCAGTTATGAACTGTCGGAATTATCAACCTTCTGAAAACAAGTAACCCAGAGATTTCATAAATCACTCTTTTTTTAAAAATAACATTACATTTTCATTTTAAGACACTGCTGTCTCAAACCGGGTCCCTGCTTGAACAAAGAAAAAGAAGTTGACATCGTAAAACACCCTTTTTAAAAATAAGTTCCGTCCATTTAGTTAGTCTAACATACTACCAAACTTCCCTGTGAGTTAAGTTAAAATTCGGGAAGTGTCGATTTGGCGTTGATCTTTTTAAAGTGCTTAAAAAAAACATCTTAGACATTTTACGGCAAAACATCATAATTCCGTGTGGTTGTCATTGCCCCTTTTGTATGTCTTTGTTTTCAGAGTGCGTTACGGTGACACAAATGAAGGAAAATGATCTACATGATCTAGTAAGTCATTTGTTTTGGAAAGAAATATTTCTACCGGTGCTTTGTTACCATAAACTTTCTTCTTCTTTTTTTAAACACTGTGATAAATGTTTCTTATAGCCCTAAACAGCATTACTTATTGGGTTTATGGATGTTTGTAAAAATGAGTCCGTGGTTAATATCAAGTATGAAATAATGATGACGATCGGAAATATTCCTAAAGGTCACATGTTCGAGAATGAAAAAATAAACAAACCCAAATTAGGCAACTTGAGTGTCTAATACTGTTATGTTTGATATTGAAAGATTTCGGGATTAAACTGAAATATAAGTAAAGTCCTTCACTGCATTTAGCCAGTTTTCATCGCAATGTCGCTTTATACGAATTCAAGTGATAATAATAGAAGGAAAGTGTAAACACAACTAATCGAAAATATCTGCACGTCTCTGATGACAAACCGCCCCGTAATCATGCATTAAAAGCTAAGAGGATACAACTCACGCCTCCGAAATACGCCATAATCGGTTGACAAAAGAGTGCCATCCCACCCGGCCTACCAAAGAAATCCGATGGAGACATGAGTTCGTTCTTGAAGTGGATAAATTATCGAGCAAATGGAAGTTCAAGGACACGACACAACAAATAGTGAACCGAAAAATACATGAAAAACAAGGATTGTTCCCATATTTTTTTTTCTTTTTGAAGCCGATTAAGTTTACCGTGCTGAAATAGCGAGTAAAGGGGAAACGTGCGACATTTACAAAAAAGGCTAGCATTCACTGGAATTTCAAAATGTTGGAAACGTACAATAAACGGGTGGTGTCTGCTGTACGCATAAATCCAAGGTTTTCGCCACTACTCGTTTTGCACATTTTAATATATATATATATATATATATATATATATATATATATATATATATATATATATATATATATATATATATATATATATATATATATATATATACATATATATATATATATATATATATATATATATATATATATATATATATATATATATATTTATAATGTTATAAAATAAAATACAGAAGTTGAGACTTCAGAAATGACATGATGCATATTATAAAAAAAGAGAGGATAAAAAGTTCCGCGACGCAGATTTACATGTGAAGACGGAAACGAATGTGAAAAGAATAATAATTCGGTGTTTGTTGCAATAAAAGATTAACGATACTTTACTATCAACCTGTTCATACCTTCATTCAATTTTTGGTTGGGTGTGTTTTCATTTTTAAGTATTTTATTCTAACGGAGTATAACAAGATATGCATAGTTAGTTATCTTTTTTTTTGGGGGGGGGGGTGGGAGGGGTCACCATTAACTTCATGATAAGCAATAAGATTTCGGAAACGAAAAACACTAGAAATTATTTACCTCAATAAGCATACGGATATCGGAATCTATAATAATCGACATTCCATTACGAAATTATTTTCACGAGATTGGCTCAATGATTGAGTGACAAATATAGATCGTGGAGGTGAAAAACATCTCGACGCAAATGAGTCGTATCAACATTAACATAATTCCCTGACGTTTAGCCTTTAAGTTTTAAAAGGCTGCTCAGGGGTGACGAATAGTAGGGTATGGCAAGAAGCAAAATGTAACAAACAAAAACAAGTCGTCTGCTATTAGCGGATTGCGATCGACTTTCCGTCGAAAAGGGAATTTTCCTGTGCAATCTTTTCGGAATCGATACAAAGGTAGAGTGGCAATCGATATTATTTTTCACTTGGATAACTTGATAGGAGCACTTATCGTCTGACCCTGATTTTAACAACGGAGGTCAGAGCAGATATGGTTCTCAAAGTCTCAAGAGACGTTCACTTTTATCTGCTGATCTCACTTCAGAAAAGACGTAAAATAACTTGTGCTACTTACAGACTAGGAAAACAAATCTAAAGTTCCAATTTTAGGTAACGGTCCAGCAGTAAATTGGACATGCACCATAAAGTTGTAGCCCCCTCTTGAGACCAAGCCGCAAACATTAAAGTCGCCCAGGTTTCTTGGTGTCGTGTTTTCCCACTCGGTGAGCAGAATACACATGTAGCCCGGCCACCCACTAAAGCACCAACACTCACCGCTTAACGCACACAAGTACACGCACACTCACGCGCAATAATTATTGCTTTTTACACCCCACAGCTCCTATCCTCTGTGCAACAGATCCTGTATTGATTTTCATTCATCATGTTCATGGTCTTCTCGTGAATCAAGGACCTCTGAAATCCATAAAATGATGAGCTTCGTATTCCTTTCTGGCTGCTCCGATCCTTCTCTTATGCTGTCTCTCCCCCCCCCCCCCCTCTTCCTCTCTCTCTCTCTCTCTCTCTCTCTCTCTCTCTCTCTCTCTACTTTACTCGTCTCCTTCGTCTCTCTTTCAAACTGTCACTTATGTTTTCAATCGCAGATCATCCCTGCGAATCCCCTGTCCCTTTAAATCATATGATAAAGAACATGTGACTGTGTTATTTAAAAGTGCGTGACATGTATGAAATGGAAATGAATTCAACATCTTGACAAACGAATCACTATCTTGCAGTGACGAAACGAGGCTTCTTCACTAGATAGAAGAGGCTTACCAGATTTAAACTGTGAACAAACAAACAAACAAACAAATATTGACATGTGCAGGGTGGTATTCATAAAAGTTGCAAATATCAAATTTAAAAATAAATACAAAAAATAGACAAGCACTGTGAAGTAATAAAACAAGATTAAAGTGTATCTTTGGTTTTTGTATACAAATTAGTGAAGTAACATTTGATCGAGAGTATGAAAGGAGAATATTAATTATGCATTCTCATTTTTTTGTTCAACATTAACCGATCTATCAACATGATCGAGTGCATCGTCATTTATTTAGAACACCATTTTTGTAGCCTACCCATCGCAATTACAGTCATTTCCCAAAATTTGAAAATTAGATTCGGTCTGGTAACCCCAGACCTTGTACCGCGTTTTTGCCCTTGACTGCCTGAGATATCTGATGAAAATTAGTCAGCCATCCGATTTTGCCATAAATCCTTCCTCGGCAAAACATCTCACTGTGTTAATCAAGAAGGTCAATTACCCAGAAATACTTCATATCGGAGAACAGTGAGAAGAAGAAAAGTACAAAATGTGGACTAGAATTTCATCCACAGCTCCTTACAGGGGTGTCCCCCCCCCCCCCAATCCAGAATCATAAAATTACCAACAGTCGGACACCCGCCACCTCATATTCAGGCAATGAGGCTGTTTGTAATAGTTTTATATCTCAACTAACATGTCTGGTATATTTAGGGGACACAGTTACATTTTTACTTTTTTGAGATGTCAAAATTTTTGCTAGCTTGCTTCGCTCGCGCGGAAGATTAGAAACTGGAAAAGTAAATATTCGGGTAAGCAAGGTCTACCCCCCCCCCCCCTCCTTCCCCCGGTGAAATTATTCCATTTCGCCTAAATATAATTGAAACTCCTACCCATCCCTGATTTTTCTTCAAACGCGCCTGTTCTTAACTATTATTGCCCGATGTACCCCACCCCTCTTGTGCAATCCTCTTAACATCTTTCCTGAATTCTTCAATCAATCAAATTGATCAAACCGGAGTGGTCCTCCAATTCTTTCCCTTCGTTCACGCCGCTTGCAGAAAAAAAATGATCTACAGCCAGGCTTTCTGACACGGCGTATTATGATCTAAACCTCGCCTCTCTCGGATCGAGTGGATCGATTTCTGAGATACCACGAAATCCTACTACCACGATGATTGCGATATTTTCTAAATGACAAGCCTTCCTTTTTTTTTTCTTTCCTCCTCTGTGCGAAACTTCCTTTTCATGCTTTATTGCATCTTCTCTCCACATCTTTATTCTGCATTCTTACTTCTGCTTCCTTGTAGTCTCTTTTGGGTTCAAAATGCATGCATGTAGGCCCATGTCATTTGTAAATTTTTCTCCACTTCTGATTCCCTTTCTCTCCCCCCCCCCCCCTTTCTATGTTTCTCTCCCCTACTCCCGTCTTCTCATTCTCTCACTCTATGTCACTCTCTCTTTTCCTTTTCTCTCCTTTTCTTTCTCTTCATTAATCTCCGATATTGTTTTTCTTCTTTTTATGAATTTTCTTTCTTTGTCTCTCTATCATGTCAGTAAGCCTCTATTCCATAAACGCCGGTTTTAAGTTGATATATTCATTTTCAATCATGTTATCTTGATTTCTGTCCGATTTCAAAAGTATAATATCAAATCTCTTTCTTTTATACCGTGTGAAGAAGAAAAAAATCTGCGTTCCCGATGTCTTCAAAATAATAATGCTGCATGCTTCTTTTTTTTCTTCATGTCATACATTATATACTGTACATCTACTATCATTTCCTCCCACTCTCCCCCTTTCCAAATCTCCTATCATTCATTCAATCTCTTTATTTACACAAGACTGTCTAGTTTGTATCAAATTCCCCTCAATTTGCCGACGTTATCTAGGTCTTAAACAAACATTGTACACCATCCGTTTCTACCTTTTCATTGGGAACGAAACGACTATTGTAACACCGTCTGTAATGAGATGTAATCCCACGGTAATTCGCGAATGTTACTTAGATACATTTCACAAATTTAGGTTAATGTAGAAAAAGTGGGCGTGGGAGCTACTATGAGAGGCATTATTTGTTTTGTAGCGCCTGTAGTGATGAGAGATGCCATTAGGAAACATCATTCGTTTAATCCAACGATGCCTTTTCAGATAAAACCAGTACGGTGCTATGAATAATCCACAGACAAATTACATTTACGGTTTAACGGTCTGATGTACTGCCATATGTCATTATTGTGATAAGGAAACGAATATCATCCTCATTTTGATTTGTCTAAGTACGGCAAAAACATTTGGAATTCGATTCAAGGTAGTGTATCTAGGCTGTCTTTGAGCTTTCATTGTAAAGAAATAAAGGTTTTTTGAATTTTACTTAAATCTATCTCAACTCTTTGAAGAAGCCTAATATATGCAGATATCAGAAGCAAGAGATTATTGCAGAGTGTGTTAAAAGGAATATTTGATTCTATTTCTTTGCTCTTGGCGCGCGTTTCTGAGAAGAAGAAAAATCACCACCTTATACATTGTTACATCTTAACATCGGAAAGACATTGAATACAAAAAAATAGTCGTAACCTTCCCCTCGCAAAGTCGTATTACAAGAGGGACGCCATGAGAGAGGAAATAAGCAGGATGTATGACAAAGAATGCATACACAAGGAATGAGAGAAAAGATGTAGTAATAAAGGGAAGGTGGAAATTGTGAAGGCGGACACGTATAAAAGGAGAAGCAGCAATAGCGTCTGCTGAGAGTCAGTAGGACATTAACTCTGTGTTACACGATTATGATTGAATGCCCTTCTAGCTCTCAGCAGTTAAGAAAGAAGAGAGAGGGAGAGATAAAGAAAAAGCTAAGATACGACATAAGAGGAAAGCTGGCATACAAAGAAAAGTAGGAGGTTATATATTCTGAAGAATGCCTGATGCATTTTCAATCAATGAACATGCAAAGATAAACGGTACAAAAAGAAATAAAATAATCGATTTTTATTGGTTCATTTCCGTCTCTTCTAGGAATTTCAAATACGAACCAAGCATAAAGCCTATTTCAGATTTTTTCAAACGTCCCGTATTATTACATGCAGCACCAAATTCCATTATGTCAATGACCATACACGACTGCAAAAATATTTCACGTCTATAGGTAAAAAAAAAAAAAAAAAAAAAAAAAAAAAGAATGTAATATGAAGGTGCATGATCGGTAAAGAAGTCATTTCAAATAGATATAATAACCATTATCTAAATGCAGTGCCTACTTCCATCGTTGGAAAACGTACGGGTAAGATATTTCATCTTCCAAAGTTTTTGTGGCCGGATTATTGCGACAAGATAACAACAACAAAACAAAAAAAAACCCCATAACCTCTTCACCTTAATTTTCAATCTTGTCTTGACGTCAGCGCGTAATTTCGCAGAGATATTGGCAATTTGAAGGGTCATTTCCTTGCCGCGTTTAACAAATTGAGTCAAAACTTGATGGTCTGTATTCATCGTCTTCATACGCAAGTGGGATAAATCGCCCATAGCTAGATAATGTAATTTTGATATCTTACTATTTTTCCCCCCACATGATATAGGAAATGAAATATGTTTATGGAAGTGGTTTTGAACTGAATGTATTGAAAAACAACGAAATGGATGAATAGATACACTCGTTGGTAAAACAAAATGACGATAAGAACCTCGTTGAATACAGTTGCGAATTTTATTATGATAACATGGGGAAAATATCAAAATATTACTTATGTATTCAAAATGGACCATATTATTCATATGGGGGGATGAAAAATGGTACAGGATGACGCAGGTCAAATATGGATATGATTAAGCTATTCGCTTCAGCCATCTTGAGAATTTATCGCTGACAAAAAAATCTACGCATTACATTGTTGTGTAATGTATAATTATATTCAAATTTATATATATACGTTATGTTCTTGCTTATATCGATACGGAGGTCATAGAGGTCAGTATAGTTGTTTTTTTTATCACCATATTAGTTCTCAACTATTTTAGCTGTGAAGTTCAAACTTAGGTACCAGTGTACATCAAAATAGTGAGACGACGTGATTAGATGTGTTAGTTTTTGTTATCACCATATCTCAACTATTTTGCATGCATGACTAGGACAAGATAAAGTGATCAGACTTTTGGGTGGTAAGGTCTAAGTTCAAAGAGGTCAATTAACAAGTAATTGTGGGCTTTTTTTATTCTGGTTACCGTAACATTTCAAGAACATTTTGAGCCATAAACTTAACTGAAATAGGCGGAGGCATCGCATCCATCTTGTTATCGTTAAATCAAATACTAAATATTAGGGCAATTTTACAGACCAATATCTTATTGCAGATGCTATGACAACGATAGCGAACCATTTAGTTTTGGTAATATGTTATATGGAAAATTTATTGTTTATTATGTGGTTTTCGACGTTACATTTTTTGTCTCATGTGCAATTATTTCTTTTCCCGTAGACCCCTTTAGCAGGAAACATTATCCATGCCATTTCTACTTCAAAAAATTCGATAAACAATCTCTTGTGAGTGGTTGGAATTTAATATCGCCCAAATCCTTTGTCATACAATCACCTGCGTTGGGAGGAATCTGAAGGCTTCGTGACGATTTTACTTTTACTTTTTACGAAAATTAACTTACATTTGTCATGAAAGAGAATCTGATAAAGCAGGGGCGGATCCAGGATTTCGTATAAGGGGGGGGGGGGGCACACAAATGCAGGATTGTCAACTTTGGGAAACTGCTTGGAGGGAGACCCATATTTGTTTGGTCTCGCCAGCCCTCCAAAAGTCGGTCAGTGGGGGGGGGGGGGGGGGGGTTATGAGGTACAGTTCCCCTCCATAATTCTCTGACAAGCAAAAAGAAAAAAGAAAGAAAAAAAAAGGTTTTCTGGTCGAAAGGGGGGGGGGCACAATCGCAAATAGGAGGGCAAAATGCATTGTTTTCCCTTAAAAAGGGGGGGGGGGCACGGGCCGGGATTGCCCCTCCCCCTAAATCCGCCACTGTGATAAAGTATTTTATGTCTTGTTCGATATTTGGGACCAAGTTAAACAAAGGGACAAGGCCACTGTCGTTAGGAAAGATCTCTGCTCGATTCTCAATTCTACAGTGCGTCCCCCCAAAAAAAGTTAACAGCTGGAAAAAGTCTCCCAAAATAAATAATTCAAAATATTTGTAGGTAGTTTTCATACCTGTGGATAGATTAGGGTCTCTTCTATCAAATGACACCAAAATATGTGGCAATATTTTTAGCTCGAGTGAGCAAAAGCCATTATTGTGAAATGGTGCAAAATCTATGGTTGACAAAACTTTGTATGGGTTCTGTCTGGTATCAGCAAAGTTTAGAGTTTTGAAAAGGCTAAGAAACTTTCATATTCTGATCATCAAAAGGCAATTTATGAAAGAATAGGCTTTGTTTTCTGTATGTCTTGACATATCCCATCAAAACTTTATGGTTGACTAAGAAAACCAGCTTGAATTAAAACCTTGCCAAAACTAATATTTCAAAACACTCAGTAAAGCAGTTAATTGCTCACGGAAACATGAAAATATTGATGAGATACGTAAGGACATACAGACAACAGTAAAATATCGTCAGATCTTTAGGTGTCATGTAATAGAAGAGATCCTAAGCTATCCACAGGTATGAAATTTTGCTTCAAATATTTTGAAATAATTATTTGGAGAGACTTTTTCTGACTGTTAACTTTTTTTTTGGGGGGGGGGGGGAGGACGCACTGTATTAGTTGTTTTATGAAGAGGGTTTTACCATCAAAACAATATGTGAAAAAATTAAAACAAAATTTGAATTTGCATCTCAAATGTTCTAACTTGAAAAATATATTTCTTGTGCCTTTCATTGTTGTGCAAATATTCATTTCAGTTTTTTCAACAATACCTCATTGGTGAAGTCTATTAAGAATTGTATAAAAAAAACACAAATGCTCTGTGGCATGAGTGCTCTGGGGAGCAATTTTGAAACAAATCTCCTATTCATAACACTGACAAATAGGTATATATGAAAGCACTAATAGAGAAGCCTGTATCTAAGTGTTAGGATTCGTTAGATTATAAACAAATTATCGCCTAGGAGGCTTTAAAAGTCATTTGTTTCTTTTCCTCTTTTTCTTCAGTCTAAATGTAAAATTGGGCCAGATTTGCATAAGACAGTATCAACTGTGATCGTGTATGCTATATACCAACCACACCCGTATAATAATCCATCTAGCGGAACATATATTACAAGTACATTTGTTGAATTGTTTATGATAATGAAAATTATTACATCAATAAAAAATCATCCAAGCAAATGCACATCCCCTCAAAAAGTAGAAGAAGTAGCAGTGTTAGTATATATTAGTAGAAGTAGTAGTAGCAGTAGTAGTAGTAGCAGTAGTAGTAGTAGTAGTAGTAGTAGTAGTAGTAGTAGTAGTAGTAGTAGTAGTAGTAGCAGTAGTAGTAGTAGTAGTAGTAGTAGTAGCAGTGGTAGTAGTAGTAGTAGTAGTAGTAGTAGTAGTAGCAGTAGTAGTAGTAGAAGAAGAAGAAGAAGAAGAAGAAGAAGAAGAAGAAGAAGAAGAAGAAGAAGAAGAAGAAGAAGAAGAAGAAGAAGAAGAAGAAGAAGAAGAAGAAGAAGAAGAAGAAGAAGAAGAAGAAGAAGAAGAAGAAGAAGAAGAAGAAGAAGAAGAAGAAGAAGAAGAAGAAGAAGAAGAAGAAAATTAGTAATACAGTGTACCGTTTTTGCGTCATATTAATTGCCTAATTTTCCCGGAGTTATTTATTAAGATGCACATAACACACCCACTCGCACTCACACACATACTCCCCCCCCCCACACACACATGCATATATATATATATATATATATATATATATATATATATATATATATATATATATATTGTGAGAAATGAAAATGACAGAAAAATGTTTTTAAAAAATAGTTTAAATCAAAGTTCCCCAGATCTGTCCTCCCTTTTAAAAATTTTTTGCAAAGGTTGAAAAAATTTCACACAATTATATTTTTTCCACAAGAGTTGCCAAAGCTGTTGTACATGTTATTTCCTACAGTTATATATATGCAGTCGATATTGAGTGGAAACATACTTGGAAATTTATTTTTAAATGCTTTACACAAATCAACAAATTTCATGACTCTGGGAAACTCTAATTGCGTTTGAGAAATTGAAATTGATCAGTTATATCTATGAGTCAGTCCGCAAGTGAAAATCATTACAGTTATATTTATCATTTTCAGGTTTTCTTGTATGTGTGGCTGAATTGGGCATGAATGTATTCTACAACTAAGGAATACAGGTTTTGGATCGCTTTTAGGCAAGAATTAATTATCAACGCATGAAACACAATTCATAAATTATTTGCTATATAGGTGTGCATGCTGTATACCCGATTTTTTCTCTTTTTTTTTCAGACAACATTTAATCACACAGAAAACCATTTTGGGATGCTCTAAAATGCAAGTTTTACAGAAAGAATTTTGAAAAAGTCCCTGGTGTGGGAGGGTGATACCCCCCCCCCCCCCTTCATGAACACGGATCGACACTCCTGCTGTCTTTAATAGATTGTGATACAAAATGTTATTAATATTCCATATAAATATATATATATATATATATATATACTGCAAATGAATATCAGAAGATCACATTCGTTGAAAGTTGTCTTAACCTGTTAACAGAGATGATTTTATATTTTCTAGATAAAACGTATCTTTATTTCATGATATTCTTTTTGAAAGTTTAGTGAACTACATTTTCGCCGAATAGGAATTTCATCTTGATGCAGTATTTTCTCCATGATTATGCTTGATTTCTAAAATCTGCTATACATGATGATTCTCAAGAAAGGTGAATGATTTCGCGCAATATATATATATTAAGAAAATATGTAAACCAAGAGTGACATTTTGGAGCTCAGCAATACGGGGATGATCAAAGCGTACGCCGTTGGCTGCGAATTAATCATAAGAACCGACGTAATTCATGAAATATTAGATTTCTTCCAAAATGTCCAATAAATGTTAACATTATGCACCGTCACGCATATACTGACTGTTAGACGAATATGACTGTCTATGAGTTTGAGTTAATTCTAGGGCATGTGCAGGAAAGGTATTAAAAGCTTTGTGCACTCCATGAGAAACCATATACTGAAATTCATACATTCTAAGAGATTGTTGTGGTAATTTCATATTTTGATCTACATGTAGGGAAAAACCTTGAACTTATACGACGTCAGTTGTGAAAGGTTGCCTACATTAAAACATTTTCTACTTATCCAAACTCAGGAAAACCGAGCATAGGTATATACTCCGAAAACAGCGTATAGAGCAAGATGAATATAGAGCCCTCATCGTTCAGTGCGAGACAGTGTCTGCAAAAGGCCTGGAAAAATCGTGCAATGTCGACCTGCTGTTAATAACATATTTTTCAAAAATAATGCTGCTGATATATTTATTTCAAATATTTGTCATTTGAAAGTCATTTCACAGGACGAATCATTCAAGGACTTTGAAGATAATTGACGAGCAGCATTATATTTTAAAATATATATAATATCGCTGGCAGGTTGACTTTGCAAGATTTTCCCCCATGCCTTTTGTACACACTGCCTCGCACTGAACGATGAGGGCTCTTTACTCATACGCCGTTTTCGGATTATCTCTCTGTGCTCGGTTTTCCGAAGTTGGGTCTGACTGCTTATACTGGAAGCATTTTGATGTGCGTGTTAAACCAAAATTAGAAAGCCACAAGTAATTTTCGGTTTACATTATTGTCTTTTATTTATCTATGTTTACGAAAGTTTATTTTATAAGCAATACCACCGTAGCCATCGTAATAGTTAAAGGTTAAAAAATGTTTTATAAAAACATATATTTTAATCCATATGTTTTCTTCTTCGCAGTGTTGCAAATTATTCAACTTGGGATAGCTTTTACGACTTGTATAGGGTAGCATAAGCATTAAGAACATTTAATGTTTAAAAATCGACGAGCAAATAATATCTTTACATCACGATGAGCAAAGTATTAAGATTGGTCCATTTCACGTACAATGCGTTTGAATTTTAAATACATTTGTTTTTTAACTTTTGTGCAACGGAAGCTCAGTTTTAATTCCAAATGGTGTCTGTGTATTGCAAATATTTGATCCGAGTGCCACAATTCTTCTGAATATTGGAAAGGAAAATTAATGAAAAATTCCACGTACGAGGAGAAAAAAAAGAAGAAGAAAAATTGACTTGCGTGGGTAAATACTGCGATCAATTTTCGCGAGAAATGTCGCATCTTTGATTAAAAATTCCTGGAGGATTTATAAGACAAAAACCAATTTCGAAATAGAAGAGTTGATCTTACTCCATTCAAGAGTAAATAAAGGGAAAGAATTGAATGAAGAGGAATGTGAAAAGTATGCGACAAAGGTGGCAACTGGATTTGTGTATATGCATTTCCAGCTTTATGACGAGTTTAAGAAGTAAGACTTTAGCCACGTTAGCGAAGCAGATTGAAAGAGAGTGAGTATATAGAGAGAGAGAGGGGTGGGGTGGGAGTATACAATGTATACGCTGAAAAGAACACTTATCTTGTTAGACAACTTTTTACAGGTTTCATTATGAAGCTTGTGCGCCATCGTTTTTTACTCTGGAATTAGAGTATATCGTATGATGGGGAGCCCTGTGTCTGCGCACCTAAGAGTTGACATGACATTAAACAAGAATTTCTTTTATATTCCTGTAATGCCTAATCATATATTATTCCGGATATTCTGAAGACTAAGCGTGCAAAAATCAGAGAAAGAACAAATAGAGACGACTGTGTCATTTTGTCATTGAAAAAAAAAACAAACAAACAATGGTGCCCATGTCTGCGCACTTATTCAGTTTACACGCGTTCGGGATTTTTGACTTGAATAAAATTCAATTCAATTCAATTCAAATTCAAATTAACATTTATTTTCTTCCATTGATTTTGACAACATTCAACATTAATTTTGTTCAAATAGCACAATTTACATGTACATAAAGTAGTATAAATATAATCAAGAACTTGCAATACAGGGAAGGAGGCGCCATTGACATAGATCCGTGCATTCCTTCTTTTCATGAGGGGGGATGGCTTTGTTCTCCATGAATGGTCATCCCCCCTCCCCCCCCCCCCCCCCCCCCCCCCCAGTTGAAAAGAAATTCTTGCACATTTACGCCCGTGGACGGTGGAAGGCGCGATCCCAATAAGTTCTTTTTCAATATCTTGACTCGTTTTTTGGCATAAATATGTATTGCTGTAATAAAGACGAAAAGTTTTATGTTCGTTGCATGTTTTGCTTTATCAGAATGGCGCAGTTACGCGTGTGCGCAGACTTGGGCACTCTAGTGCTGATTATCTAACATAATTATATCAGGTTATTACCAATAATAATGATTTTAAAAAAAATAACCTCACGAATTTCGCTGGGCAAAGTCATCAACGCTTACCTAGAGATTAATTTTAATTTTTAGGAGACTTGAACAATACCAACAAGTGATGCATAACTCAAAGTTAATTGCTAGAGGGTATTTCTTTCGTTGATGACCACTGCCTAAGTGGTGCATGATTCTCAAATTAGTAACAACTCGATCCTATAGGGTGGGAGGGTCTATGTATCTAGCCGATGGAGATTATAGGGGGTGGGTTGCATCATTTGGTAACTTTGTAGAGGCTTGATAAAATCTGAGCTGCCTAACCTTACATGCTATCAGTGTATGTAATATGGTGTAAAGATGAAGCCCAGGGAAAAAAAACACTTTAAAATCATCATGTGCTTCACAAAAGTAAACATATGCAAGTGACCGGAAATGCCAGACTCATTTCCCCCATAGACTCAGTGTTAGACTAAAGCGTATGGCCATACGCTTTCGTAAATGGGAGTATTCAGTCATAGATATCTTAATAATAGCATTATATATTTGAAAACCTTTCTATGCCTGGCTATTTATTTATCCTTCTGAACATCATTATACAAGACAGGATATCAAAATTCAACAATTTATTAAATCAAGCCTCCACAAAGTTACCGAATCCCTTTAAGCCTACTCGTACTTGGTCCCTAAAACCATCTCATCAAATTATTTTTTATCATTCTCATCTTTCTAAGCTCTTGTGAGATTTCCAAAGCAGATTAAATGGAAATTGTCAGGTGACTGGTAATTCTGTGGAACAATTTGGCGTTCACGACAGTTAACGATATTTTTCGCCTGTTCTTATTCATGTTAATACAGCAATACGTTGTGCCCGCTACCTGTTATGACGTCAGCAAAAGACATCAACCAATGACCTCTTTCGTTCTTACCTTTCTTTGATTATCGATATCTATTTCTTTCAACCTTCCTCCCAATATAGTGATAGTACAAGTTTGAATGAAAGTTCTGCTATTCGAGTTAAAAGGGACATATATGCTCCTCTTTATTCTTCTATTCATACAGCGGTACATCGCGGTATTGGCTGTCGCCGAAGGGAGGCCTATTGCTCATTGCAATATACCAATTACAGTAATAGTTGGGTAAACCGAATCAAATGACACAAAAAGCGCCATGCTACTCAATAAAAGTTATTAGAAGTTTATCACCTTTAGGCCATTGTCAGATATCTGCCGTATCCAGTAATCTAGCCGACGGGTCAATGTGGGAGAAGGTATTACTGAGCATCGAGTAAAAAACGGCGGGGAAAAAACACAATTAGATATTATATGAATCCCCGCTACGTCAGCCCAGACATTCATAAGCTGAAAGAAGTTCCCGTACTTTATTCTCCTCTTTGTTTTAAGAAGCTTATATCGAAGTTAACAAGCGACTGATCTGTCAGTTATCATACTCTATCCGTAAAAGATAAATACCGCAAAATTCTAAGGGGAAAGAATACATTAAGAACAAAAAAATTAAAAGAAAGAAGAGATGGAAAAATATGAAGCTAACGTCATATGGTCTTTCTTGAAGAATCCCGTATAACTTGAAGATATTTTTCTCTTTTTACCCTTTACAGCTTGAACACAATGAGTACGATTACTATTTCAGAATTGAAAGCAAGCGACATTATGCTTTAACGATCGATTATGAGTGCAGAATTTTTTTATTTTTTTAATTTTTTTAATTAAAAATATACATATATATATAAATCCTTGTTTGGAGACTATTAAGTGTATCAGATTTTTTTTTTTTTTTTTTTTTTTTTTTGTGATACATTGGTAAAGAGGTGGAGATTGTTACCGCTTCATTTAGCTTCCATCACGCCTCATCATACCCAATAACCACGATATTTCTCAGATGACTGGTGATGTGAGTGTGATATCGTTCTCTCCACAGACATCGCCAAGGGATTTACAGTGGCGCAGATAAAGTCCCATTCGTTGTCCCTTCGATGCATATTTCGCTCCATCTTTCTTTCTTAGCTGGTCTGTGTCTATTTCCAAGGTGTTTACTTCGATTGCAACTTGTCGGACGTTATTAATAAACACAAAGACACTTCCCTCCAGAATGTTACCGGCACATCCGGATGAGAGACGGAAGTCCCGCCCTGATTCTGTCATAGTTACGTCGCCTCCTTCTCCTCTAATATCTCCTTCTAACTTCTCTCTCTCTCTCTCTCTTTCTCTCTCTCTGTTCTTCACTGTCTCTCTCTCTCTCTTCTTTCTACCGAGGTCTATCTGTCCTTTTCTCACTTACCCCCTCTCTACGCTTCTTACTTCTTTTCTCCGCTTAACTCGCCTTCCATCTTTACTCTCTTTTCCCTCTTCTTTCTCCTTCCCCTCGTCCTTCCTCTCTCCTACTCCTCCCTGTTCTCCCCTTGTTCTGTTTCTCATTCCTATTACACACACATACACACACCCACACGCACACACACCCCGTCTTTTCGCTTTGTTTGCTCTCTGTCTGTCTGTCTCATCCTCTCCCTCCCTCTTCCCTACCCCTCCCCCCCCCCTCTCTCTCTCTCTCTCTCTCTCTCTCTCTCTCTCTCCCTCTCTCGCTGTACCCCATTCTTTCTCCCTCTCTACATTCCACTCAATCAACTCTATCTTCCCTTCAATCAATTTGTAGAATTTTTGGGTAATTGGCTTTAACTGGCGCATATGCAATACTTAAAAAACATCTTAATAAATGAAAGTAACGAATGTCAGTTACTATGGTTACGTATGCAAAAAGAAAAGTCGCGATGGAGGCAATTGGAAGGACCTATCCAAAAGGTCTCGAATGGATTAATTGAAAATGCATAATAATTGCGAATGAAAAGTCTTTCCAGCGGTCCACTGAATTCACTGTTATTTATTCCAAATTTGGTTTGGTTTGTTTGTTTTAAAACGCCATTGACTTGCATTCTTTTCTAACAAAATGATGTTCTAAACACAATCATGTTATGTGAATGTGTCTTGTATAAGTTTAATGTAGCAAAATAAGACACATCATCCCCTTGTTTATTGATAATAGTAATAATAAATCGATCTTATATAGTGTATAATTATCATAATATGCTAAAACGTCCCTATGCACTTCCAAAGGGTTTGGATATTATTCCCCTGGCTTTAGCTCCGGCTGCCGTAATCAGCGCACAGTGCATTTCAAGGAATAAATCCTGCCAGGTACCCATTTAACACTTGGGTGGAGAGTGGCAAACGTGGATTAATGTCTTGCCAAAAGACGCTAGTGCCGGGCTGAGATTCGAACCTTCAACCCTTGGAGTGAGAGTCAAGTGAATGAACCACAACACCTCCACATATTTATACCTTGATGTACAAAAAACACACAATCTAATCGGTGTTGTTGGGTTTTATTTTTGTTTAATCATTTTTTTTTCTTCTAACGTAATAACTCCATGTTACTTTCCTCTTTCCTACTAGAATAACTACATGACATTAAAATTTTAAAAAATTACATAAAAAGGTTTTCAACCCCTTTTTCTAAAGTAAAAAATCATTCAGACACCCCTTAAATATGTTAACCCTTTCAGGACAGGAATTATTCTAGGGCTAAATTTATCACATTTCATTCTTCAAATTGGCAACACTAATATTTCTCTTTTAGTGCTACATGGTTCTAACAAAATGTAATGTCTTAGAAAACAATATACATCATTAGAAACTTAGTCGTAAGTTGAAAAAAATTGCCAATTTTGATAAGAACAGTGATTTTGAATCTCTCAATATGTTGCCAATTTAAGGATTTTGAAGCTTATTCTCCTTTTTAAAATTCCTGGCATTAAACGTAATATGGTCATGCAACAAAAATGGACAAAGTGTGTGCAGAAATTATTGCTCTTTCTACTCATGCATCTGGTATATTTTTTAGGGCTCTGAATCAGAAGTTATTCAGCCAAACCACAATTTGTGGTCAAGTGTCCTGAAAGGGTTAATAGTACACATGGAGGAAGATTAAAAAGGGTGCGAAATTCTCCCCAGAAAAGAGAGGGGCATCTCTATCAAGTCAGTGTGCTATCATAGACCATTGCAAGTTGTATTGACTTCTTTCCTGGGCGTTCAAAATGGGGGAGGGATTACCTATGCTGTTTATATATGGCACTAGCTTAGGCATCTCCGTATCTCGGGAAAAGTCATACTTGTTTCAGAGACCTTGCACACAGTTTTTGCACATATTTTCTTATGACTTTTTTTTTCTGACTGTTAATGCAGCTTTTTCTTTAACTTTGCATGAACTGCCCGTTGCCCCAGTTACTCCTCCGCATATATCTCATAAAACTATATAATATCTGTCTCTGAGGACTACTTCATGCTTTTGTAGAGCGTCAGTAACCTTTATTCAACTATTATTTAATTCTTGTACATTTGTAGACATATCAAATAAAGTACATTTGCAGATCAACATGAATAAATTTGCACATTGCTATACACATAGTTATATCCAATTATATGAAGAAATGCATTGTCCTTGCTATGCGATCAAAGACACAGTACATGTTATATTCTTGATACAACCCACACTATCATGACTTTGACGCTATTTGATTTACGAGAAACACTGAGCATGCAAGACTCATTCGTCCATATAATGACATATATATTATTCATGAATTGAATGAAAAAAAAGGAAATATCTGATAGAAAAAAATAACAACACTCAATTTGGAAAGACATGCGGAACGTCAACGCCTTCCCACATGGCTCATAGACATTATAGAAGAGAATTTCAGCTCTGATTGATTAATGTACGACTGATGTTCTTTTGCATTACAAAAAAATGTATACCTGTCTACAAACTATAAAAATGTTCTTCAAAATTAAATTGTAATATCACATTACAAGACACAAAGAGCAAAATAATTTAAAAGAATATTGAAGTTTCTCTTCATGTTCAACTGCACATTCGCCGATAGCGCTAAAACCATTACGGGCAATTAAGCGACTCCACCAAGTCCAGTAGACCGTGCAGACAAAAAGCACAGAGGAAACAGATATGCTTTTATTTCACCCCTGAGGCTTCAAACATTCTCAATGACAGTTCATAAACTCTGTATCTCTCAGCTTTCTGAAGGAAATCCCTGAATGATACAAATTAAGGATGCAATGTTTTAAATTGCCATTGTCTTATCCCCCCGAGGAGCTTGAAATAAAGGAAAGTTCCGATGAAATTGGTTTATTTCGACAATAGCTTGTAAACATGTGATATGGCATTTGCCTCAGGCACTGATACTACATGTTACCCTCAACACATTAATTCAATTTCATTTTCCCTGTAATATTCGAAAAGGAAATTTTTAAAAAATCACACAGAGATTACAAAAGTTTTTCATTCAACAAGACATCTGATGAGAGACGAAACGACACAATTAAAAAAAAAAGTGGCTTCATGATTTTGTATGAAAAATGGTTCAATATCCCTTAGGTTTACAATCAAATAATTGTGAACAATTATGATTCATTGATTTGTCTATTGAGGTCACTTATATACAGTTGCACAGAATGTGTAATCCACTTCATTCGTTTGTGTTATGAGGAGTTAAAGCATTAAATAAGCGAATCCCTATTGCAGCTATATATGGTTTGCACAGAGACTGACACATCGTCTCAGCTGGCGGCACCCAGATTGACTAATGTTCTTTGAACAGACCTTAAAATGATCGTTTTATGGCCTGAAATTCGAACGACGTATCTTAATGAACCTTGTAATAAATAAGAACTTTGATAAGAAAAAAAAAGGCATGCATGCGCTCTATAGAGATCACTTTAAAAAGAACATAATTATGCGACATGATAATGCATAGTAACGCTAATGCCACGCCAGGGGTGTCAACAGAGCTATTACGATCTCTTTCTTTAGACATGCTAGTGGACTATTAACCTTTTCATAAGTATCATGCGCCTGATTTGGTTGTAATCACTATACCGGCTAAATAAAATTACGCCTCATATAGCGGGTATTAGGGCTTAAAATAGCTACCAACCAACCAAACCTGATGCAATCTGAACAAAATGATTAATAAAGTGCATCAAAAAAAAAAAAAATCTAATGGAAAGTAAACAAAGGACGCTCATCATAGTCATTGCTATTGTCGACTCTACAGTCGTCGTGATAAATGGACAATATCAACGTGCGCCCAAAGTGATGTTCGTTGATTGGCTTGAGGCTGGTCGTTGCCATATCGTTTCCCTCAAAATTTTGTCAACATACATGTACATTATTCTAACATTACTTTGGCATCAAATACACTATAGGGTAGTTGAGAACAAAAACGGAAGGGTGAAAAAGAAGAAAAAAAGTGAGGAAAAGACAGATTTACAGAGGGAAGGAAAAGCGAGAGTGAAAGTGGGTGGAGGAAGACTGATTAAATGAGAAGTAGAAGGGAAGAAAATGAGAGCAAGCAAGAAGAACGAGAGATATAATAAAAGTGAGAGGGAAGGAGACCGACTGGGAGAGGAAGGGAGGAAAGAGAGAAGCGGAGAGTGAATTGGTAAGGTGAAAGAGAAAGAGAGACAGACTGAGACAGACAGACAGACATAGACCACGCAGACAGAATGAGTGACAGAGACAGAGAGAGGGAGGGGGTGGGGGGGGGGGGGAGAGAGAGAGAGAGAGAGAGAGAGAGAGAGAGAGAGTCGAATATGTGTGTGTGTTGTGTGTTGTGTGTGTGTGCGTGTGTTAGCGGGAGACATAGTTTATTGCAAAGTTATATTTCGCACATAATCCATTCCTTGTAATCGATTTCCAGTAAATTGTTATAATTATCTTCTTTTTTTCGTCTACTAACCTTTATGCTATTCTCCTTCCACATCTTATCAAGATAACACAAGTTAAGATATATATGTGTCTCTAAAGGTACAGGTGTGTTGTGGTCTAGTAAATAAAATAACCGGACTGTGAAGACACCTAAAAACATGTAAATTCGATGTCCTATATGAAAGGGGAATATACGCCATTCTCTATTTGTACTTTTGATCATCAATTGCAGCGTGCAAGCTTCAGAGACAAACCACAATTCATCTCTGTTTATACTCCTGCTACATAGAACACGCTCGTGAAAAGGAGGAGACATCGATGCAGTCTGAAGCGCGTAGAAATGGGTTACCTTTGAATTAGGTCTCAGATTTAATAATTTTGTGGCTTTTCAACTTGGCGCAACAGTGGGACTTACATATACCCGCATCCCGTTAATAATTGTAATGAAGCTGGGAGAGGATATCCGATTTCCACACCGATGCGAGCTGTCCTTGTACCGTTCCTGTACAAACAGACGCATTGTCATCATCACACCCTCACTGCTTGTCTCCCACGGATGATAATTGAAGAAAACTCTCGCCTGGGACGTTTACAAAATGGAGCAGGGATATATCCCAAAGCGTCCTTCAAAGTTGCGAAGGCCATGAGAAACTCATCAAATATCGATAAACAAACACTTTGTTTCTGCGAGAAGTATAAAATGGGGGCTTGTAAATATAGCATATTCCATTTTGGGCAGAAAACAACCAATATTTGATTCATCGATCCATAAAATTAGGTGTTTTGACACTGCGAAGAGCCAATCCCGGAGTATATACGGTGAGCATTATACCTATCAAGCTAGTGTGCATCAGAATGAAGTATATTATGCCTTTAAGGAGTGTTTATTAATGGAAATAGCTTTGGGAGTGATGGGAAACGCACTAGAAAGAAAGTGCCAGAGGGAGGGGTAGAGAGAAAAACAAAAAACAATTCCAGAAATGGAATAAGATTGACACGAAATGAATTTCCATAAACGTAAATCGTAAAAACAGTTCTACTAACCAACCTTTTGTGCCCACACACTATTATCGAAACAAATTATAAAATAGTCCATGCTCATATCATATGAGTGCTCTTAAAGATGATCCAGATCATACCCCTCAAATTTCATTTCAAGCAACTTCCAAATGTCACACACATCAAAGATTTCAATCATATTCGCGACCCAAACTTTTAGCAATTTAAGATCAACAGAACAATGGAATATGTACTGTGTAAGATATTAACTAAAGGTCAACCCTGTCATACGTTTTTTAAAAGAAATATCTCGAAATCTCAAATTTACTTTTTGATGTGATAGTCTTTGTCAAATTTTAGTCAAAATTCTCAATTGCCAGATTTACGTTTGATTTTATGGAAATAACTGTTATTCTGAATAGATACGCATTACCTCTTCTTGTTTTTAAATGAAAATGATAATGATTTCAATTTTTATCGAACCTATCTCACGGGTCAATATGGTGGAAAAATATTCAGACATTAATTTTGAAAGGCTAAGTTTTTTAATTGGGTTAAAAGACAGAATGGGTGCGCTCTAATCTGATATAAAATAATCATGACATTGAAATTAATGCATATCCCAAGCCCAATCGAATTTTATAGAATGGACAACAAGGACAGGGAAGGGACTGAAAGAATAATTGACGATGGTACATTAAGTGATAATGTAACTTTTTAATTGCTAAAATTCCTTAATTTCAGAATATGCATTTCTTTGTATTCAAAACAAGTTCTCCTAAAAGTATTTTTCATCTGTTCTTAAAGCACGTTTCCATATTGTGTTACAGGGGCGGATCCAGGATTTTGTATAAGGGGGGGGGCACACAAATGCAGGTTTGTCAATTTTGCTTGGAGGGAGACCCCTAATTTTTTGGTCTCGCCAGCTCTCGAAAAAGTCGCTCAGTGGGGGGGGGGGGGGGGGGGGGGGGAGGGGTTAATGCGGGTCTACTTCCCCTCCATAAATCTCTGACAAGCAACAGCAACAACAAAAAGTTTTGGGTTCCAAAAGGGGGGGGGGGCACAATCACAAAAAGGGTGGGCACCATGCATACTTTTCTTCCAAACCCTAAATCCTCCACAGGTGTGTTATCAAATTAAAAGAAATTGTTGGCTGAAAGCATTATTGTCCAACTTAAATTTAGAACCTTAACCTACTGCCTACCTGAACTGGGTGTTTCCTGTATTAAGCCTATAGAAATAAGATAATTCCATAGTCAATGGGTTAAAGAAGTGGAATTGGATTGTCAGTAGTTAGCTGATTTTCTTCATTCTCAAACCCCAGCAGAAAGGTTTAGTTTCGATTTCCAATCAGGTTTTCTTAACAAGAATAAACGGGATCGCTCCTTGATTTTTTTATTTTTCTATATCATTTCTTTCTACTCTTCGGTGATTTCAAAACATGGTTTACCCCCACAGGTTTGATAATGAAGCCCTGATATTGTGGGTTTTTCTCTGAATAAATTGAGATAAGGACGGCTTGATAAAGAATGACTTCTAGCCATGATTTAGATACTGTTCATTGTTGTACAATCTGATTGGCAACAAGCGCTAAAGGAAATATTTCCATGGGGCCCTTTGGGTGAGTTTACTCCTAAAATATATATGGCCGTGAAAGATTCATTATAAATTCATTTTATTATGGGTTTGCTGGTAAATGTTGTTCCCATGACCCATTCTTACTTTTCTTTCGTGTTTTTGTATTTGCTATGTTTGCATAGTCATAATGTAAATGAGTTTATAAACTTTCAAAGTACATTTTGTCATAAGTTTGTCCATAAGAGAAGCGCAAAACAATATACATGTAATCGATTCTGTTTAGTCATGAACAACAGTAGCTGAACAGGGCATGAAAGATATTTAAAATGCTTGCAACAACAACAACAACAAAAAAAAGTTAGAAAATGTCATAAAAAACCCAACCGCTTTTAGTAAGCCATAACATCTACTTTTTGTCACATTCAACACTTTTCCCTATTAACCATAATAACCTGAAAAATCCTTGATGCTTGTGTTGCAAAACAAAATTTTTGTTATCAAAATGCAATGCATAAGAATCTCGACCATACCCTTATAATAATAATACACAATGCAGTGCAGGGCTTACAACTCTATGGTCACTCCACCGGTCAAATAGCAGGTTGAAGCCATTCCCGATAAAACGTTTACCTTTGTATTTAGGCCATCTTACACGAATGTTTACACGTGGGACTGGTTATCCACACCTTAGGCAGCTTCCCTGTCGCAATAATCATGCATTTGCCCAAAGTGATGATGGAAGTACCACGATTATAATTGCTTGGATATCGTTTGTTAAAACCTGAACTTTTAGCTCTCATTCAGGCCTTCGGAAAGGAGGAATGATTTATTCATTGAAAATCGACATCGTTTGACGTGACGTAAACAGACGATAGAAAATTTGTTTCTATTCGCTCTCCTTTGTCCGCTAATTATAAAAAGACTGGAAACTGAAACGCTCAACTATGAAGAGTGATTATGGGAATTTGTTTGTTAATTTCATGAAAAAAGGGTTTTCGTGAAATTTAGAAGATAATCACAGAGGATCAGAAGACTGATAAATATCAGAAATGACCATTACATACAGAAAACATGTATGATTGAAATATGCCAGGGATTATTTTTTTTCTTTCTCAATTACATGTTGGATCCCTAGAAAAGTCGATTTGATTCCTATTTATTTACTATGTGCAGTGTAAAGTTGAATAATTCTAAGTTGTTCTGTTTTATTCAAGTCCGGAACATAGAGGCATTCGATCATGTTTTTGGTAAATCCCTGACGTGATTATTTAAACCATTATGTCGTTATGGTAAGAGCTATGACTAAACGGTTAGCGTTGCCGCATTCATAAGGAAGACACCATCTAAGGATTTTAGTTTTTCTGTATTCTAAACAAACTTCATTGTATGTTTTATTATGAAAATCCACGTAAAATCTACTATCAGACGATTGTTGTTTCCGTTAACTGTGCATGCTGTATGGAATACATTTTAAACAAATAATTAGCAAAAACCTAGAATTAGTAATCCCTTTAATATCCACCTATTACAATTGGAACACGAGGAAAGACGATTATTTTGCCATGTGTTTCTTAAACAAACAAAATTAATCATCGCGTGTTCTGTATATGATTTAAAAAAAACGACAACAAAATTTATAATTCAATGAAAGGTCATATACAAATATAAAAGTTAGCCATGACGTCAAACTAATAAGAAATTATGCCTTTTTGATGGATACCCTTTTAATGAATATCGAGTGAATACATTGTAATGCAAAAACTGCCTATATGTGAGTTTTAGTTAAACGTGCATTATTTTCGATAGGTTTAACCCACATTTAAAAAGGGCATATGAACAAAATAGACTACTTTGTGATCAGTGCCCATTTATTCTTCAGTACAGCATACCTAGGCAGAAATGGTGAGTGGGTGGAGGTGGCAAATGCAGTGTAATTGGCAAAAGTTCTGAAAAATGGAATAAGATAAATAGGCCATATACCTTTTTCCTGAGATGAACGAAAATGAACAATTCTCGCCTCCCGCGGTCACTATTTCCCGGATCGATAATCTTTTAGCGGAACAGGAGAGGATGAAACGACAAGCACGCTCGATATTGCTTTGTACGTTTATTGGAAGAAGATATCATAGCGAATCCTGCGGAATTGCAAGACGCAGATTGCCACATCAATGCCGAGAAGATATTACGTCACAACTATCAATTACTTGCGTCATCATTCTTTCTTGATAGCCCTATCAACGTAGAGAATGAGAACGGCAGAACTTGTCTTTATTCCTTAATGCTGACAAACGTTTTTACCAATACCACGTAACGATAAAAAATTATGCCAGGTGTTAAGAACTTCCATGCATCACATCGACCTCGCTTGGATGTAATGAGGAACCCTAGAATCACAGTTATTTAAATGACTTCCAGCCAATCGTGTTTCTGGAATAACAATTTGGGAGCACTTGTGATGTCATTGACATGAAAGTTAGTAAATTTTTTCCTGTACACTAAGTGACGTAATAAGTCTTTTTATGCTAGACAAAATACTCTTCTTCTTCAGAGCAAAATGTAAAATTGATAGTAATGATGATAGTATTGATAATTGTAACATTATACTACTACTACTACTACTACTACTACTACTACTACTACTACTACTACTACTACTACTACTACTACTACTAATAATAATAATAATAATAATAATAATAATAATGATAATGATAATAATAATGATAATGATAATAATAATAATAATAATAATGATAATGATAATAATAATGATAATGATAATAATAATAATAATAATAATAATAATAATAATAATAATAATAATTTCAAATTCAAATTCAAATTCATGTTTATTTCTTTTCCAACAGAAACTTGGCTTTACAGATATTATAACAAAAAATATGAAAAACATATGTACAAATTCATTTTTTCTTAATAAGTATACAAGTACACTGAACATATAAATAAATTATTATAATGAATTATTAAAAGAAATTCATAGTTTCTGAGGAAATGTGGGGGATCCACTAAAAAGCAGTGCTTGTAATGATGATGATGATGATGATGATGATAATAATAATAATAATAATAATAATAATAATAATAAAATTAATGTTAATAATAATGATGATGATGATGATGATGATGATAATAATAATAATAATGAAAATAATAATAATGATGATGATAATAATAATAATAATAACAATAAGAATGATAATAATAATGATAATGATAATAATAGTAATAATAATAATAATGATGATAATAATAATAATGATGATGATGATAATAATAATAATAATAATAATAATGATAATAATAATGATGATAATAATGATAATAATGATAATAATGATGATAATAATAATAATAATAATAATGATAATAATAATAATAATAATAATAATAATGATAATGATAATGATAATGATAATAATAATAATTCAATTCAATTCAATTCAATTCACTTTATTCACATCCATAAAAAGCAAGGTATATACAATACATAAAAACATTGCAACAATTGTAAAAGAAAAAAGAACAGTTAAACAATAACACAAAAGATCAAAATGTAGTGGATGTAGGAGATCGGCAAAGGCCAAAGACCTGTCGAGGCCGATCCCCCTTGTCTACATTTTACAAACAAAACAATAACATGATAAGACAAAGTAAGGCAGAACAAATCAAAACAGATAAAGTAACATGACATTACATAGCGAGAAACAAATAAACAATTAAAAGAAGCAAAAATAAAATACGGACTAATTAAAACAAAACAAAACAAACAAACAAACAAACAGGCATTTAATTAATTAGATGTTGATGGAGAGTTGATAAGATATGATTTATATTTATGTTTAAAGGATGATAATGATGGACAATCTTTAAATTCTTTTGGCAATTCATTCCAGATGGCAGGCCCTTTGTATGTAATAACGGTTCTAGAAAAACTATAACTATAATTTGGTATATAAAACGCATTTGAATTTCTTGTTGAATACTTATCTACACAACTATTTAGAATAAAAATATGATCAAAAATTTTCGGCAAGATATGTTTTGAATAGCAAAACATAAAATTGGCAAGAAAATAACGGTGTAGATCAAATACATTTAGAATTTTAAGCTTTTTGAATAATGGGTCTGTATGAGCAAGATAGGGTGATTTAGTAATGATTCTTATTGCACGTTTTTGTAGTAAAAATATTTTTTGTAATAATAATAATAATAATAATAATAATAATAATAATGATAATGATAATAATAATAATAATAATAATAATGATGATGATGATGATGATAATAATAATAACAATAATAATGATAATAATAAAATAAACTACAGTGATAGTGAGAGTGGCTTTTTGTAAGCGTTCATGTTTGTCATACTTGACACACCTGGCGTTCCGTTGTTGTTACCCCGGCTCAAGCATGGCTGAATAATATTACGGTGCTCTAGTTTTAAGGAATTAATTCCTGCCAGGTCCCTATTTACCTCACCTGGGTCCAGTGTGGCAAATTTCGATTAATGCCTTGCCAAAGGACGTTACTGATAGGGACTTCTCGTCCCTTATCCTTTACAGTCCGGTGACTTATCCACAGTTTCGTATCAAGAGACGTGGGCACGTGCCCCCATGAATCGAATGGCGGAAAGAAAGGAAAAAGAAAAAGAAGAGTAAAGAGAGGGCGAAAAGGAAAGGGAGAAGGAGAAGAGAACGAAAAAAGAAAACGATAGGGCCCCTTCCTTTACCCTCCCCCTAATCAGTGGCCTCGTAAATTCACATTGATTCGAGGAAGACCGGTGCCCCCCCCCCCCATGATGCAAGTGCCCCCTCAATGGCTGGATTTACGCTACGCCACTGTTTATCCACGAGACCACAACACCTCTCTATACGTTTTACAACATCTCTACCTCTAAATTCGTTTGTATATGCACCCTTACATTATAATGTGCGAAAACTCCCATATTTTAATATCATAGCACATGGCAGCACGAAAAGATGCACCATAAAAATGCAAAATCATTCAAAATCAAAGCTTTATTGCATTTTACGTCATTCGGTCAAGACCATCAGCGCCTTTTTTTTATTGCAATACGACAATACTTTGGTCAATCGAAAATGCTTGCCATTTGCCCTTCTCCCTGCCGATTTAGAATGACTTTATATGGTGTATTAAAATGACCCTTCCTCTTTTAACAACTTGTACCTTATGGGTAAAGTTTAATCAACCGAACAGAATAAAGGTTTACATAATTTCCCTCATCCGATTTAATACTCTTGGCACGACGAAAGAGACAAAAAAGCCCCGTGGAGCACAGGTAATGGATTTAACCGCGGGCAGCCGCCACGAAAAATCTGCATGGTGTTCTAATCACTCAAAAATTGCTTCTGTGATCGAAAACTACCCGATTAAGATATTCTCTCTTGTTCAATATTAACACTTTTGTTGAAGTATGGCAATTTTGTCAAATCCTGTGTCCAGGCATTATTTTCACTGGAGTTGTATTGGCGGAAATGTTGAAACGAATCAAACTTCTCTCTTTCCGCAGGTTATTTTCCTCCGCCGGCAAAAAAATTGCGAAACAAATTGCATCCTCGTAGCATGACAAGGCAGTCTCACTCGCCTCCAATATATAAAAAAAAAACCTTAGTAATCTCGCAAATCTAAAATAAATATCATTGGTGTAAAACAAGAAAAGCTTGCACTTGCGGGTGAAGGGGATATAAAGCACTGACTTTATGCCGACTGAACACGAAGTCTTCTTACTATTGTGAGGTGTATGCTATATAAGCTCAGAGAGGAATTTCTCTATAAAACAGATCCGTAGTTTTATAAATAAACCACACTGAATCGTGTGTGGCATGGGTGAAAATCTGTGATGCAGTAACACCAACCGTTCTACTCATTGTGACTGAATAACACCAATATGTATATATATATATATATATATATTATATATATTATATATATATATATATATATATATATATATATATATATATATAATGTGTGAGAAATTTGTTCTAATACTATAGCATCGGCAACTCTCGTGGGTAAATTTACATAATGTGAGAAGTCAATTGAATTGAATGAGAGAAATAATTTGCGTAGCTAAATTCATTGTTCCTCCTTACTGACTTCCTTTTTGTGGAAATAACTGCAGGGTTTGCAAAAACTGTCTCCGCCGGGAGTCGAACCCGATTATATTTGTAGCATTAATTATTTACAATGTGTGAGAAATTTGTTCTAATACTATAGCATCGGCAATAGTATTAGAACAAATTCCTCACACATTGTAAATAATTAATTAATTCTAATACATGAATCCGCCATGGATCTAGCTAGGCATGCGGCTTTTCATTGTTCAGTACTCCCCTGTCCCTCAAAGAAAAGGAATAAATTAACTGCGAAGGGTTGCAAGGGCTGCCTGTCGGTGTTTGTACCTGGTGTAGCCGAATACCACTCAACCCGCCTCCGTGGTCTAGTGGTTAAGGCGTTTGGCGTACAGTGCCAAAGACCCGGGTTCGACTCCCGGCGGAGACAGTTTTTGCAAACCCTGCAGTTATTTCCACAAAAAGGAAGTCAGTAATGAGGAACAATGAATTTAGCTACGCAAATTATTTCTCTCATTCAATTCAATTGACTTCTCACATTATATATATATATATATATATATATATATATATATATATATATATATATATATATATATTTATGATCTTGTAATAACACATTCTTTGCTGTAAATGGATTCGTATTTTTGTGTGCATAGATGAAACTAAAGCAAGTCAGATTTATACGCAACCAACTTCTCTTAATAATTGTGCATTGTCGCTGTATTAAAAACTTTTACATGGAATATTTTATGAAAGAAAGGTCTCATCGCCGGGGAGCAATGTTTCAGTAATGTCTTCAAACCAAGAGTTCCGATTTTGGATGAATTAGTATCGATAAGGATGACATTACATCTGAACACAGAAATAAATAAATACATTCAATTGCGGAGATGATGTGTGTGTTCACCAAAAGGTGGTGTATTTGTGTATTTATATCCTTCATGCTTGAATAATAAGATTTACTGCCGTTTATAACGTACGAAATACATATTCATAGAACAGCAATGATATAATCATTAGCATATCGTGACATCACGGATGACGTCATTTTCAACCAGCAAGCGGAAACACAAATGCGGCATTGTATCGCGGGGGATAGCGCGAGAACTTAACTAGTTTTAGCAAGGCAGTCCCTTGGCTGGCTGCAAAGAAAGTGATAAGTGGTAAACTAGTAAAAACTATCTTTCTGCGAAGTCACAGCTAGGAAAAAGAGTAAAAGGGGTTGTCCCTCTTGCAGAAACATGTCTGATCACGAATATGCTCTTGGCCGATCCATGAACAAAAACATTTCTAAGAATTATATATGATTTTAATACTCTATTACTTTCGAGGCGGAAATCTTTTGAAAACAGGAAATACATTTTAAAAGTATATTATGATTTCTCTCTTTTTTAATTACAGGTTAGAATTCTTGAATATTAATCAGAAAATTATCAATTCCGGATACTTTTGTTTTTCTTTTCAGTTAACAATAGATGATTGAAGTCTCATAAGGAATCGATGTAAATTGACAAAATGATCCCTCTCATGCATGTTTAGCTTCTATTGAAATTGCAGGTGGACCGATTTTTCAGTTCGTGATTATTCATTGAAATGTGAAAGAGCCCGCGGCCGTCTGCACAATAAAAAAAAAAACGATAATAAGGATGAATGAGAAATCTTCTCATTTCCTCATGTTTACATAATCAGTTATTTTCAGGAAATACCATTCATTCATTTTAAAGTTTTATGTGGATTAGAGTAGGCGTACACTAATCTACACGGATTTTCTCTAAATTTCTGATCAAAAATCAAAGTTGGCACTTTTTAGATAACCAAAATTCATTGTTTACTACAAATTGTGCCTTACTAAAATATGAGAACAAATTCAAATTATACTATATCTCCTAGGTTCTCAATATTCCACAGTCCATATCTCTCAATTTCCACCTCCGAACAATTTCACACTTTCAAGATTTAAACCAATTATGAAAGAAGTATAGTCTATCTATCTATAACCCAAAATCATATTTGATGTTGTAACTGTAAATTTTCGTTACTGATAATTAAAAACATCATGATTGCAAGTTAGATAAATTTTAGCAACGGCAAGGATTCATGAATTTGTATGTATGCCAACAAACGAATTATTTTATTTACTCACAAAATGATGCAAAAATCCCTCGATTTCATTATGACACCAGTGACTATAATTTCTCGTTCCAAGATATAAAATATATACATGTGTGTGTGTGTGTGTGTGCGTGTGTGTGCGTGTATGCGTGCGCGTGTGTGGGTGTGTGTGTGTGTGTGTGTACATATATATATATATATATATATATATATATATATATATATATATATTATGAGAAATGAAAATGAGAGAATAATGGTTAAACGCGTAGCTTAAATGAAAGTATCCCAGAGCTGTCCTCCCTTTTTTTTTTGGGGGGGGGGGAATGAAATTTTTTCCCTAGGTTGAAAAAATGTCTCCGCCGGGAATCGAACCTGGGTCTTGAGAGCCAAAGCTATTGTATATGTTATTTCCTTACACTTTGATACATAAATATATATATATATATATATATATATACATATAAATACACAACATAAAGGACATACATGCAGTTAATAATTCCTATTTCAATTCCAAACGTAAAGTTAAAAGTCACATACAATGCTTGTATTTCAAGGTTATAGATTTGATCAATAGGCCATAGTATTTATGGATGGCCGAAAAATCAAGAGAATAGACAATATCAGCTAAAAGATAATATTGTTAATTAATGAAGATGAGAATTGATGGAAGATATATCGCTGAAAGTTTCAGGAATGAGCTTAACCTTTAATAACGTCTGGAAGAAAATCATAAATAATGGGAATACCATTTTCACATCCTAAACAAATCGCTTGATCTGATCCTTTTTGTAGGGGATGTCAAGTTGTGTACCCCATCGATGGTGAATCACGTGCAGACAAGAGGGAATGATTACTTGTGATTAATTTCATTCTGCTAACGCCACTCGGTAAATTTCGCGATGTTACAAGCCGACATATAGCTAAAGCACTGAAAGCTCTTGCGTGGTTTCACGTGAAGTGTATTTTCCCCGCTGTCAAATGAACCGTTGTATACTCCCTGCTGCAAATAAAAATATTGAAGTGGCCAGTCTATAATAGGTGGACAATGCCTGTCTCTTCGGGATTACCTTGCCTCTTCCAAACTCAGAACGCCTAAATTAATCGCTACGGCTAAGGAGACCCGACAGCCCACGAGACAGACAATTGCGGTCTCTTGGGCCTTCTAAACACTTTTCAGAGGGTTTACTATACCGACGGCCAACTAGATTGACAGCCCACTAGACCGACGGTTTTCTATCTTCCCTTATAAACTTCTGGTTTTGTCGGTCTTGTGGGCCATAGGTGAAGTGAATCTTTTGTCAGTGTCGGTCTCGTGGGCCGTCGGTCTACTAGGATGACCCCAAATTCATTGAGACAGTGACCATCCATTCCACAATGGAGACACGCTAAAAGCAGATAAGCTTCAGGGCTCGTAGAGCTGTAACATCGCCCATCTCGGCAATTGGCAAAGTCCCAACAATTATATTTGTAGCATTTATTTAAAGATCGAATAGATGTTGGACTGATTATTGTAATAACACCATCAAAATCCTTTAACAAAAGAACTTTGTTGTTTTTCTCCTAGATTCTTCATTACTTTGGTGGTAATAACGTATACATATACACTCTTAAAATGTTGGGTAAATTTAGTTGGGTAACTGCTGGTTGGTTAAAAATATTCCCAATTCTGGGCTATTATTAACCAACTGGACACTCGAGTGGTGTAACCAATATTGGTCAATACTTTTTACCTAAATATTGGGCATATATTTACCAACAGTATTTGGTAATTATGGGTCGGGTACTTGTTGCCCTGTAGTTGTGTAATTTTGTCACATTTCCTTTGCCAGTTGGGTAAATTTTGTTGGGTAACTGATGGTTGGTTAGAAATTCGCTTTTGCCCAACTTGTGGTAAATATTTTTACCCAATATTGGGGAAAACACTTATATGAATATTCATGAATTTTTAGTAGCGTATGGTTTGGGGTGGCCCGATTTACTAACTGTCACCGAATGCATAAAAAAATATAAGGGGTATATAAGAGCTTGCACTAGTTTGCACTAACTGGATAGGATAGGACTAGGATAGGATAGGTTAAGATATAGGATAGGATAGCTTAGAATAGGATAGCTTAGAATAGGATAGGTTAGGATTGATTAGGTTAAGACCCAGAAGGACGTAACAAGCAGATTTCATTTTTTTTTACCTAGGTTGGAGGAAAAAGGAAACAATAAATTGGGCAGCTGAATTTGCCCTACCACATGATATTTGTTACCAAACAGCTGAACAAATAGAGGGTTGGGCAATCCTATTGGGTAAGATTGGTTGGGCAATAATTACCCAACTGAGAATATAACCAACAGTTGGGCAATTGTAGAGTTGGGTAAAATCTAATGGGTCACCAACTGATGGGCAATTTAATTTGCCCAACAACATAGTAAATGGTTTGCCCAACATCAGTTGGGCAAATTTTAACCAAAAGTTGTGTGGACAGTATGTTGCCCAGTGTTGGTTAAAAATTGGGCATTTTTTTGCCCAACTTTTTTAAGAGTGTATGGTAGAGAATGCTATGAATAATTAGGATGACTGAAGGGACTGAAGGTTATTCTTTAACTGAAGCAACTGAACTTAAATCACAAATCAGGGGAATAAAGTAGAGTGGGCGGATAAATCACAGATAAAAGGATCAGTTAGTACTTCAGTAAGTACGCTATATCCTTCTCTTTGAGATCTAAAATGTCTTGATGTTTTGTTTAAGGAGAGGGGTTCACACTTAGGGAAGAATCTGGGTACAATTGCGAAATTTCTTTTCCAAAAGCCGCGTTACATTTTCATTTCAAACTTAACAAGGCAATGCAGCTATGACTAATAAAAAATATTAAAAAAAACATTGATAACGACATCACCTTTCTTTGGAATAGACCCATTCCATTATTGCTTGATGATATTTGCATTGGAGGAGGGAACATATTTCGTATTAAAGAAAAACCATTAAGAGAGCTTTGATAGTTAAAATATAATTCAAATAGAAGTGGCGAATGGACAATGACTTTCTCCACACGCATGGACTCTTTCTCTTATTCTCTTTAAGACAGTATTCGACATTATAATTTAATACTGCCAAAAATTCTTGTTCGTTTTGCTAGAATTGCTCGATATTTAAGACCCAATGATTTTAACCCACCGTTTGGTCATATCTATCATATACTCCCCAGCAATGACAAATAGAGGTGGAAAGTTTTAATTGACGTGATAGCTTGACTTAGTGATGCTAATGGGCATGTACATAGAAGAGAAGGATTTCTGTAAATAGAATTAAGTACCTAAAAGCAGTGGCAATCAGCTTATCAACTCCTTTGCAACCCCTCTGAAATAATCTTTCTTTGTGGGAGTCACTGATGATTAAATGAAAACAGACATATACATGTAGATAGATCCCACATCGATAAATAATCAGAAAAACAAACATCTATCGTCTACCGCGTTTGGGAAAACCGCGAAGAAAGAATACACCGTCCCACACATTGATATTTATGATGTTTCCATGATGGCGAGCAAAATAATTAGTTACACTTCACTCACAGCATACTTGACTGCTATTTAGCTAGCCCTTGAGATTTGAAGAGACATGTCACTGGCTTTTCACGTTCTCGCTCAACGTTCTCACCAGCCCTTAACTAGTGTCCCTCCACGTCTCATTCTCTTTGCAAGATTCTCTCATGGCAGGTTCTTTTCTTTTCGTTTAATGAGGCTCGTACATGGTATCCGTTCGAGGAGGTTAAAAATGTGAACATGAGAAGCGAAATGGAAGATTGGCAGATGAAATGATAATATCAAACAGTGTGAACACCGTCACTTCAGGTTTCTGTGAAAGATGATAAATCTTGATGTCAGAAAGTCACTAAGCTTTTTAAAGTAATATCTGCTTCTCTACTTCATGAATATACAATATATCGCAAAGAGTAAGCAAGAAAGTACAGTATATAAGTTTGGAAATTTAATATAATTAATTGATAAAAAACCGTGATTAAAACTGTAAATGTTTTTGTTATAAGAAAATCATAAAGCAGAATTACTAATCTGACATTTCCTTAATTTCCCATGGACATGGATAAATGGTATACATTTTATTCAGAAGGGTATATAGAAGCAAAAGTAAAGACAAAAATATGAATGTCATCAATAGTGATATACAAGTTCGACTTAACCCTTTCAAGACAATTGACCACATTTTGTGGTTTGGCTCAATAACTTTTGATTCAGAGCTCTAAAAAATATACCAGATGCAGGAGTAGAAAAAGCAAAAATTTCTACACACATTGTGTCCATTTTTGTTGCATGACCATATTGCGTTTGATGCCAGGAATTTCAAAAAGGAGAATAAGCTTCATAATCCTTAAATTGGCAACGCATTGAGAGGTTCAAAATCACTATTTTTTATCAAAATTGGCAATTTTTTCAACTTTTCGACTAAGTTTCTAATGATGTATATTGTTTTAAAAGACATTGCATTTTGTTAGAACCATGTAGCACTAAAAGAAAAATATTACTGTTGCCAATTTGAAGAACGAAATGTGATCGATTTAGCCTTTAAATAATTCCTGTCATGAAAGGGTTAATAGTTTGGTTTGGAATGATAGTGAATCTACAATGTATGAAAGCATAGTATGAGTCAGTCGACCTAACCAAGCATTGTATTGTCAAAAGTGGCTAAAATTTCCGGTAAACATCCAATTCATTTCATTTTTACAGGATGAATGCAGGATGTACCTATCTCGTCTTAAAATTACGCTGGTGCAAAAAAAAAGAGGGGTACGGGTTCAATGACATTGAGTACGAGCCCTTAAAAGAGATGCAGACTAGGGTTTTTCTTTGAGAAACAAAAATCGAAAACGAGGGAGTTGTGATTTAGGAAAAGTGCTCTTCACCTCGAATTCACCTAAAGGTGAATTTATCGAATTGTTTGAATGAAATAGAACCGCGGGTATTTCACAAAACCGACGGAAAGTACAGATGGCTGCTATTTTCCGAAATATGCCCTTGTTGGTACAATCGAACATTGCCCTCAAGAAAGGAGACAATTTGGTTAATTTAAGGACGAATCAAAACATCCATGTCAGACTCTCAATAGAATGGGACTTCATTGACTTCTGCGAATTGACAGGAAATTTGGGGGCGGCTGACAACATTAAGAAACGTGTGATTTCATCTCTGCGATGGCATGGGAGGGCAAATGATATCGGTGAGCGGTGACTGTGTGTGGCGTCCTGGATGTGTGGGGTGTCATTGTGCGTGACGGCGCGAGTGTGCATGAAGGTGTCTTTATGTAATTTGGTAATGAGTAATCTGTGGCCTTGACATGGAGGAGAACTGACCCCAGAAAACGATTACGCACCTCACTGCATGAACATCGAAATGCAATTCCCCGTCTTGGAAGAATGACAAAATTGATTTTTCCGACTACCATTTACGGCGGAAAGGTCCTTTTCATTTTCGAAAGAATCTACTTCCGACTTACCCGGGAAAAGATACAGGTATTGCTTGTGAAATCTGGAAGCAATGTGACCTTCATACTTAACCCTACGTGAAAAATTAAATTTGGCACGACGATGTTCTTTCCGAATAAAATTTTGGAAGATTAGAAATCTATTATATCTCAAGAGTCCAGGGCCCCGTTGCATAAAAGTTACTATTATGGTAACTTTGTCATCAATGGTAACTACCATGGTAACAATGCTCAACAGCCAATCAAAATCAAGCTTTCCATGGAAGTTACCATAATTGTAACTTTTATGCAACGGGGCCCAGGTATAGAAAGACGTCCATCTGTCTAGGCATGCAGGAACTCCTGAAGATCAAGGCGAATGGGACCGAGTGGGGGAAAAACACTTGTCAAGTCAGTGCAACTATACGCTCGAATTTGTAGTTGTAATATGCCTCCGTGACGTATCTGTTTTCTATTTCAATTTTTTTAATGAGTAAATGGATGCGTGTCCATTCAAAGAAAAACTCATTTCAAAGTTTCGGGCATTTTTTTTTCAACATCTGTGCAACACATTTCATTTTGTACATCGTCTAAGTTCTTATAGCTTATCACTTCAGCATCAGAGCTTGAAAAATGGAAGAAAAAAATTACCAAATTGTTGTTCATAACCCTCTGGCAGACACAACGAAATATATCAACAATTTATGAGAGATCTGGAAAGAGTGAAAGGACTAATACTACTTTCAAGGAGAGACACTGTAAACTAAAGCCAGATAAAGAGATGAATTACGGAGTAAATAGAAGAATAAACAACAACACAAGGATATGAGCAATGATTAAACCTGCCCATGCGGAGGAGGGGGCGAATTTTGATGACATGTATACGTATATAACCCTACTATTTTTACGGGCGTCAGAGGCAACAGACTGAATGACACGTACATTGTTTTAATCGTTTTAATCTGTAAGTGCAGCACAATGGTACAAAGTATGAATACGAATAAGGTACTATGTGGGATGGGTAGTCATATATTACGTTGTCCATGTAAAATAAAGAAGAAGAAAAAAAAAACAACAGGATATCATGCAGACAAACATATATTTTTGCGCAACCTAAAGAGTAAATAGCAATTAGCTTCAGACAACTAAAGAGGGATAGTTTTAGGTGCTCACACAATGATAAAGTAGTGTGGAACAGTGGTTAGCATTTAATGCTTTGGACACCCACCTAAAAACTGAAATCGGCACTCATATTCACGTATCAAAAACGACAAAAACATTTAAGCCAATCAACTTCCACAATCATATTTATATATTCCCTTTTATCTGATCAACACCCTCTAAAAGATTCCAATCTATCAAAAAGCGATAAATATCTACCCCAGTGCACGTAAGATCATCAAAGTTTTAGTTCAATTAACTGAAAAAGCTTCCGCTCATAGGCTGAATATTCAATGACATAGATTCCTCGCGACTCTTAATTCTTTCGACCATTCGATACCTACATTAGTGGACCCCAAGGCATCACTCCATATTCAAAGAAACCACGAGTCTGTTATCTGGTGTGATAAATATTGTATATACATAGTTAATAATGGTTTAACAGAATTTTAAAAAAAGCACTTTTACAGAGGGCAGGTTTAGTCCGTGACGCAACAAGAGATATCGCCCAAATCAGCAAAAATGTGAAAAAAATATCATCAAAGAGAAAAATAATGAAAAAAATACATCATCAATACTTATCTAAGCCATAATTTACGGATTTTTATAAAACAAAATACTGCAGTCGGAAAGGGAAAAAATCGCAACTTTTCTTCACATACAACGAGTATTTACTGGAAAATATACTAGATGAACAAAAAGGACTTCTGTTCTATTGATGTGTCCAATCATTAATCATGTTAATGTTCATTTGAAAAGAATGGTAAACTAATTTTTAAACTTCAAAAATGATATGTGCCAAACAATTTTGAAAGAGTTGTCCAGAAGCTGAAAAATGCACAAATGAAAATTCGGAAATGAAGCAATTAAGCGGTCCAGAAAAAGTAGATATATAACATTGGGTCTCTTTGTAACTTATTAGAATGGTCATTTTCATTTTTCAGTGAATATAATTTCCAGCAAATTTTGTCATATATTTAGTTTCTTTCCTAAGGATTATAAAGAAATTAGAATCATTCCCCCTCCCAAGATGCATTTCTGATGACATAAATCCAGATTACCTTAAAAGCAGGGATGATTGGCGACAAACTCTTCGCAGTAAAAAAAAAAAAAAAAAAAAAAAAAAGAAGTCAATTTAGATTTCAGATAGCATAACCCATTAGAGAAGAACAGTTTCTCCCAAGCCGTACTAATCAACTTTAATGATAAGATCAGATAGTTTGTAAGTGACTAAAATTGAGAAATGCAAAAGAGGAGAAATTAAAGAAAGATTTAATTCTTAATATGACATTGTTTGTAAAAGTGCACTTTATAAGCTTACGTCAAGTGGGAAACATCAGATATTAACGCTCACGTCACTATAGGTTTTGTCATTTAAAGGAAACACATCTTTTCTCTCTTTTTCTCTTTCAATTTGACCAAAAATCCATTACGCATCATGATCTACTACTATATCATAAATGATGACCTGAAAATGTCTCAACAAAAAGAGTAAGAAAATGAATATTCATAAGATATGAATTAATTTTCATGAAAGCACCCACAATCAAGAAATTCTAAAGGGATTGCATTATTTTCTGGGCCTTTGTGTTTACTAAGAATGATATTTCGTTTATCTTGTTGAAAAGGTAATATGCCTGATTGAAAGTAGAATTTGCCGTGATATCTTCCTGACGCACGCAATGTTTTTTCCACTTGATTTCATCAAGTGGACCAAGTCTATAGCTTCCTTTGTGGCCATTCCTTGTCAATCCATTCGATAAAATTATGACGCGCATTCGTCGTTGAGTGAGGTTTTTTTAGCTCCTCCCTTTGACTACACATTTTCTGTCAGAAACACGGCCAAGTAACTCGCCCACACACGCACCTAGACTCCCCGCCAATAGGGATATATATCAGGGAGCCGCTCTCGGACATGACGCTAATTTGCATAGATAACGCTCCAGTGGTGTCATCATCCACCTGATGAAGATAGTCACTCAAGGTTGACACTTTCCGTGATTGCTTTACTCCTCTCTCCGTCTCATGAATACACACCATCAATCGTTTCTCTCTCCTTCTGTCTTTTAGATAAAGCAGCAGTGTCTGTGCTACCACCTTCACCCATCTTAGATCAGGAGGAGGCACCCGTGAAAACATCTTCAGAGAAGAGAAATCAGTTTTTGCAAGCCAACTCCTTGGGGGAGACTTTTGCAGGGGAGGAAGACAGTTTCACAGCTAGAACGAGAAATTAAAAACTTTGTAATCAAGATGAAAAGCTTAGTTGCTGGAGTTCTTATTTTCATCGTGGCCTTGGCATCGGTCCTTTCATGTTGTCATGCCGAGAGGATGGGTGATGGAAGGGACGAATATTACGATCTTATCGACTGGTTAAGTGCTGTAAAACGGGGATCAAAGGTAAGTAATTATACACGTCAAACTATTTGTTGTTGTTGGTACTATTGTCAAAATAACATACGTTCCGATTTTAGTTTTGTAATGGGACACAATTTGACAATTTCTTCCAAAGGCATGCTTTTCCTTTTTACAAAGAAAACAAATATTTCTTTGAAGAAAATATGAAATCATGATGGAACTATTACCTAAAATGTCGATCTCAGAAAGTTAACCAGTTCAAACGTAGAACCTACAGATAGTTAATTGTCAGCCAAGAAATGACCTTAGATATTATAAAAACGTACTTTCGAGGTCATAATTAACTCCCCCAAACGATATTATGATAAAAATGAATATCAGACACTACACATCATCAATTATTAATTACTGACAGAAGCTATTTGGTTTTTTTCTTTTTCTTTTTCTTTCATTGGCATTCATTTAAGATAAAATGCCTCAACGACGAAACACAATCAGGAACTGAGAATATGAATGAATCGGTACTTCAGAGTAGATTTTTAATTTTCGCTATTCTTAACAGAGGAATTTTCCTATGTTTTTGTTCTTCGTACACAAATCATTGGCGTATAATTTGGTTTATCACATTAAGTCGTTTTCTAAAATCAAGTCTTCATTTAAAAATGAATTTTAAAACGAACACAAAGCCTATGGTATGCTATACCTTCTCTCTCTAGAAAATCGAGTAATCACTGACTGCCCCCGGCCCACCCCTGCGGGAATGAAAATGAAGTATAAATTCACTCTTCTTTTGAGAGCACTCAATATTCACCCATAAACAAGAGATCATTGACGTGACTCCCGGGGAGTGAACATAGAGTGAAAATTGACTCTTTTTACAGAGGTTGAGTTTTAAACTGTAACCTCTGTTTTTTTTTATTCAATTATATTTTTATATATCAAAAGATATAATTTTTTTAAATTGAAGCTTATTAAACGCTACATCCCTCTAAAATAATGGCCTTCTATATTTCTTTCTTCTTAAAAGTTAGCAGAGTAAAAATGTTCGTTTGAGTTGAAATAGCACATACATCGATCGAGCTACACATACTATGCAACCTTATATGATATCAACAATGTAAATTAAATATTACAAGGACTGAAAGGACATTGAGTCTGAATAACGTTCAATGTCATGAATGCATATGCGGGGAATGTTATTGGGAATTCAGGATTAATAAACATAAGAATTACACCAAAAAATCCCAGCATTTACTGATTTAATATCATGCGTTCAAAAAGTGTGTAATTTTTTTTTACCAATAGAAAAGCTATTTATATCCTCATTATTATTCCGAATCAGTGGTACGCTGTCGTAAAGGAAATACAAAAAGTCTCATGCTTTATATAGAGTATACATAAAAGGTTCTTAACAGTCACTTTTTTTATCGATAAGTTTGTTATATGTTCATTTGCATTTTTTAAAATATCTTGGTTACCACATCCATTTTTGGTAAATACTAGTACACATAAACACTACTGCAAGAAACCTACCACGAATATCCCCGAACTAAAAAAAAAAAAATCGTTTCTGAAGGTAATAAATACCACTTTAAGCTGTTGGTTTCGCAATATTACTGCCTACTATACTCGACTGACTTGTGTCAGTTTTTATCAAATCATTTAAAAATAACCATGAAAGCCGCACTGTTCATTTTTTTAGCATTACCTTCTTGGAGATCTCATCCAATTGTCTAATGGATTTTGCGAGGATGGTTTTCACCTCTTTTTTCAAATATCAGAGTTCAAGATTATTCATCCTACCTTCATAAATCTTACTAGAATTGGACATTGATTGGAAGAAACGCTAAATAAAGTTTCCTTTAATACTCCATCTACAAGATTATCAGGTAAATCGAAAATTAGAAGTTCATTGTCTACGGTGCGTCCCCCCGCCAAAAAAAAAGATAACAGTTGGAAAAAGTCTTCCCAAATAAATATTTCAGAATATTTTCAAAAATTTGTTTATACCTGTGGGATGCTTAGGATCTCTTCTATCAAATGATACCAAATATCTCACAATATTTTACGCTTGAGTGAGCAGAAACCTCTTTTGTGAAAGGGTGCAAAATCCATAATTGACAAATGTGTTTATGTTCTGGCTGATCGTTAAAGGACATTTACGAAAGACCAGACTTTGTTCACTGTATGTGTTGATATATCCCATCAAAAAATGAGCAAGAAAGGTTAAAATAAAAGACTCACCAAAAGTAACATTTTGAAACACTCAGCGAAGTAGTTCATTGCTCACTCAAGCATAAGATGTTGATGGAATGTGCAAGGATATAAAGAGAACAAAGCCTGTTATTTCATAAATTGCTTTTTATTTTCCAGAATATGGAAATTTCTAAGCCTTTTTATGACTCTCAGCTTGGCTGATACCAGCCAGAGCCAATATCAATTTTTGTCAAGTCCGGATTTTGCCCCCTTTCACAAAATTGGCTTTTGCTCACTCAAGCGTAGAATATTGTTCGATATTTTGGTGTCATTTGATAGAAGAAACCCTAAGCTAATGAAAATTTCCTAAAAATATTTTGAAACATTTATTTGGGTAGACTTTTTTCAACTGTTACCTTTTTTCTTGGACGCACTGTATAGTAGGATTTAGATGATGTGAAACGTTTTTATAAGCGCCTGTGATATTTTTGCGCAAAATGGATACAGATGGAAAAATATAGATAAGTTTACATTTATGTAATCTAATTTTGATAAACATTTGATCAAAATGAAAAAAACTATTCCATGTTTACATGGACACTTGCTGGCAAAACTATAATGTCAGCACAAATCGTCCCATATTGCTTAAATGAAAGTCATTGGTTCCGACACTTAAATTATGAACACCACATTCAAAATCATCATTTCGAAAATCTGGTTTAAATATCTTCCAGCACAAAAGTAATTTCGCTGTACTGACTTTTTATGCTGAATTTTTATACAACAATATTTTTTATTAAATTTGATAACACTTACTGCATTGGACACTGAACTATTTCAAAGATTTTAAAACAAAAAATGAAAATTTCTCTGTTACGAGGGGCAGGTGCGAACATGTATGTATTCGTTGATAACAATTGTATTTCAGCCCCTGCTCCATAAACCTGAGAGCAATTTCGGCACCCTACCAAAATAGATAGTATTACCTGCAATTCAAGCTGTCCCACGTTGCCTTCCCATATTTTTTATCTTTGTGCTTTTCTCATGCATTATAACACAATTAGTACATATCAAATCTGAGCCACCACAAATGAACTTTACCTTAAAAAAAATCAACCCCTAGAAGAAGCGAAGTATGTGAAAAACCTGCTTATTATATGCCTTTTACTCCTTTCGCACCACAATATGTTTTCATTTTCGAGGAAGTTGTTCTTGATAACTTTGAACAAACGACTTTTTTGGACAATATTCACGATCTGGCTTACTACGCATCCCTTTGTCTCGGGTTAGCGATCATTACTCACACGTATCCCCTGTCTGCCCCACCCCTTTCTCTCCCTTTGTCTGTCTCTCTCCGCCTCTCTCTTTCTCTTTCTCTCTCTCTCTCGATCTTACTTTCTCTAATTATATATATATATACATATATATAGTGTGAAAAATGTTCCTCGAACTCATCCCTGGTGGTCACTCATAGTTGCTTAGTAGATGGTATATTGAAAGAAATGATCACTATGAGGCGGTCGTAGCTTTTATTGTCCTCCTTTATTTGTAGTCAATCTTTTGATCTGTGATCTTCATCAGGACTCATGTGGACAAGAGGTGTCGCGTTAACTAGTCGGTGTTGCTTTTTTAAAGGTGGCATGGGCTTCTTTGGAGAATCCCTCAAACTCACAAACGCCAGAAACATGACCTTGCGCTGATACACAATTGGATCAATGATCCCCAAAGAAGCCCATGTCACCTTAAAACGCAACAATGACTAGTTATCACGACAACCTTGTCCACATGAGTCTTGATGAAGATCACAGATCGAAAGCTTGACTACGAATAAAGGAGGCAAAAACAAACCAGAAGCATTAGATTTTCGTGTGTAACGAGAGGAGAAAAGTTAATACGTGCCAGTAAATGTATTTGGGTAAAATAATTGATGAACACGTGCATCCTATTCTATATATAACGTTAACATTTTCGTTAAATATCCTTCTTTAAAAAAAAAAATAGTCATGAAAATGCACTTAACTTTGTGGACAAAGGATATTCCATTTTACTACGAGGAAAAAAAAAATATATCAGTGCAATCCACTTTTACTTAAGGTGATATGTGAAAATGGAGATTTATATTAAACAAATGACATGCTTCATGAGTGCTCTCGTGTGCGGTTAATGTTGACGCTTCTTTACTCTTTCGAAATATAAGCTGCTGCTAAGTGAAACTCAAACCAAGTTAACTACTTTCTCTGATCGATTTTTTTCTCTCTCTTTCTCATGAAGTGAAAATTTCTAAATATATATCATTCAAAATACATAAAAATGACAGTTGCAGATTCAAATTATAACTACAATGACGTATATTCTGAATACTTTTTTTTATAGATAGTTGCAAAGCAAAGCTCGACTCTTTTATCTGCCATTTCAGATTGATGAAAATGCAATTATGTAAAAGTAAAATCAATCCATATAACAATCTGTCAATGACTACTTACGAACATTATATATTTTTCAGTAAAAAGTCATCATAGTCATAATGGCCTCAGCGAGATGGAGCAGCCATGAAGCTTTTATTGTTTTAACCTTCCTGTAGATATCATTAGGACTAGAAAAAAAGAGCTCTGATAGAAGCATATCATGTATGCAAGAGTGTAAAGTCAAGTGTCAAACATAAAGATGTGAATCAATTCTATCATTTCCTGCTCAGAACTATCCGCATGTGTGAATAAGATTAACGTCCTAAATGTACAGTTTTAGTAAGTGGGTGGAGGTAGATATCCACCTAAGAACTGTAGATTGCGTCTCCATCGCCCGCCCCCCCCCCCCCCCACTAAGGCGGGCAACCATACACATATCCTTGTTCCAGATTCTTATAGAGATACCCCCTTTAAGGATGGAAATGGGTTAGGATTTTGATCCCCTATCACGGGCTTTTGGAAGGGAAGCCATCAAAATTACCCCCTATCACAGGTTTTTGGAAGGGAAGCTAGCAAAATTACCCCCTAAATGAAGGAAGGGTGCCGGGACAATCGGGGCAAACACCAAGAAGCCGCACTACCCCTATTTCGGAATTTTTCGGCGGTTTGAAACTAACCCTATTCGGGACCCTATTTCAGGATTGTTCTGAAAGATTTGAAAACTACCCGTAATTAAAAATATTTCGGGGAAAAAAATGCTAAAAGACCCCCTATTTCAACGATTTTCGGGATTTTTTTCCCGAACTGAGCCCCTAGAATATACCCCTTTTCCCGAAAAATCGGGAACGCGCATGCAGTACAGATGAGCAACTGAGTCTGTGGGGGGCCGGGCTCAATTCCCCTCCCCTCCCCCCTTCCCGTGCTAGCAGGTCACCAAGTGTTCCTTCCTTTATGAAATAGACAGATTATGAACCTTTTCCTATAAATCAAACTCATGTACCTTTCGCCAGAAAGCGCATGATGAAAAGAAAATATTTGAGTTCAGTTTTGGCCAAAGGGCATTTCCTTTCAATTACAAAATACGTCCAGTTCCTTCAACTTTTCTGAAATGCTGAGGAAGAATTGCTTATCTTGTCATGTAACAAACGGAAATTGATGTAGGCCTACTTTCTCCCAAACGGATATAACATAGTGTATTTTCTGATATAAAGACAACTATTTACATCTATACGTAAATAGATTCTATTTCTATTTCACATAAACAATTTGTGGATTTGAATTACTAATAATGTGACTGCAATATGAAAAGATTTCTTTTAATGTTGTTGTTGTTTTTTGTGTTTTTTTTTTGTTTTTTTTGAGGAGGGATTCTGTCCTTATACCGAATATCTTTTCATATAAAAACTCCACAAAGTCATCAGGGTAAAACAATTACGAGAAAATAAACAAAGAAAAGAAAAAAACACCCCTAAACAGACTTTAAATTGCATTGATAATCATATAAAGGAAAACACAGTAAACTTTAAAAGTGATGAACTTAGAAACTTATACGATACATTTTACTCCTTATTTTCATCATGGATGGAAAAATCATACAATGTTACCTGATCGTTGAAATGAGGGGGGGGGGGTGGAAAGGTGAAAAAGTCAAAAGGGATATGGGATGTGGAACCAGTTTAATTAATTTTGTTTTCTGTCAGTGCTACAAGCGTCCCATTTCCTGCCAACTTCTTTCCCATTCTGTTAATCAATACACTCATCCTACTTTCACAGCTCCGCTTCAAAGCGCTGCACACCAATGCGTAATATATATACACACGCACCCCCTCAACCACCCACATGCTATAACGCACACTTTTTCCCCATCAAGCATCTTCATCCATCTGGGGTATTTATTCGCGATTTCCCGTGGCACCTGCCCTCCTATTCACCACTTCGCTAACTCTCGACCAAGATTATCCATAACATCTGATCAAACGCGCCTTCTCGCTAATATGCCCTTAAGATCAGGTGAGGTTATCTGCACTTCAAGATTAATTGAATGCCATTTTAGTATTTCGAAATGCTTTATCACATGTCAGCATTTGTATGAAAAAAACGTTTTGTATGAATGGGATTCCCTTTTCAATAGCAAATAATTAGACTGAATAGAAAATTTTGGCAACAATTAATGTCATCACCTGCCTTTATATTTTTTTAATCAGATGATTGTACAGATATAACAAATTGAAAGCTTATGAATAGTTTATCTCATATTTACTATTAAAAGAAAAAGACATGTGTTACGGTAAGAGCTTGATTACCAAATAAAAAAAGTGTTAGGTAGACAAAAAGGAAAATCAGAAAATCGGAAATTATATAACAAGATAACAGAACAGATGCTTTTATTGAATACAAGATCACTCTTCTATTTGTTTAATCCAGGAAAAAAATAATCCAGGGGAAAAGGGGAAAAATAACACCTGATTTTGAGATTATTTTTTGCTTGGGCACTTGCTAATAAATCCCTGAAACTAACCATGGAGTGCATCAAAACTCCACGTTCATAAGCTCATTCGAAGTTCATTTGTGGTTGATATGACGGAAGTATAATGTCAAAATTTCTTTCGGTATAAAAAGGATTATATGTAGAGAAATCTTTAAGTTAGTTATCCCTGGAGATAATTTTTTTTTATCGTTAGGATTATGGACAATTCTTTGCATTATCGAAAATGACCACGATTAGATTTCGAATGGGCATTAACAACGGCCCCCAAAAGAGTGGAATCAAATGTGACCGCAACAATTTGAAGAATACATTGCAGGAATATAAGAAAGCGAACATGAAGCATTTCAATCAATCTGTCATTTTTTTCCCCTTCAAGGCAACCCCCCCCCCCTCCCCCCTCAATCACGGACTACTCTTCCCGGACATCTACCACATGACTGAACTACTCACAAAACGCTAACCCTCGTTTTAATACAACCCCTCATGGGGGAAGGGAGCAGGGCAGGGGGGGGGGGAGGGGGAGGCTGGATGTGAAAGGCTTATAAACGTATGTTTTAGAGTTGATGCTCTAGTCGGTATATTTGTTCTAGATCGTTGGGGACGCAAGGTGGAAAAGGGATGTGCTTTCATTGCCAGAATAAAATACAAAGCAGTATCGTTTGGAAAAGGGGTAGCATTCTGGCAACTCATTTAAAACCTTGCTATTTTTGATAATTTGAAATATTTTACCGTATAAAAGTATGATGAGTGCATGTTGTTAAATACTTGTATATCTTACAGGTTCTAATTATCCCACGTAACCTGTTTCAGTTTTAAAATATGTACTATATTTCCATGAAATGTTATAAAATAGTGAGGGGAAACGTGCACAAACGCACAAATTATATTTCTAGGACCTTTTGAGATTCTCTAATTAACTTCTAAATTGAAAAGCTTTTCCATTCTTTGATCAATGAACACTTTAAAATGTACAACTTTTGAGAGCCTTAACGAAAGCTCAAAATGTACCACTTAAATTTGTGTGTTAAATAATATCGTTACTTATAACATGATTACCAGTTATTCTCCCCTAAACTATACACTCGAATGCTCTTAAAATGCTCAACTCGGAACAAGGTAAAGAGCAGAGAAGAGAAGTGATCTTCAACTTTTTACCAATGTAAAGAAAAGAAGGTCGTTTTCACCTTTTTGTGAAAAATGAGCGGCAGTTTTAATGACTGCAATATTTGTATATTTTGACTTTAAAAGTTGCTTCATCTGGCTTACTTAACTCTTACTGTGCCAAGGGGTTTAGCTCTCTTCAAAACTTTACCAAAATGGGATCAATGCTTTCTTTTGTAATGTCTGCACTTCATTAACCATCTATTATTTCACAATTTGTGTACTGTGTACAAAACTTGTAGGAAATTTATTACCATTTCTTATGATACCAAACTTTATTACATTACCCAACTTTATGCATATAAGAATTATTGAACATAAGCTTCGAGTTTCTTTTTTGTCCATTATTCTTTTGTTTCTCATTTGTTTACTATTGTTTAATATGAAATAAGGTAATCAGTAATATCTTTTTAAAAATCTGCATTTTTCTCTGAAAATTTCTGTGGTAGCATATAAATATAATCATATATATGAAGAATGCCTGATGTATGCTCAAAATTTTGATATACATTGACCACCATATATCTTTCCTGTGGTCGAACAATTGGTGAATTAAAATGACAAGTCTATCTGTCACATATATGTGATATCGACAGTGAAAGAGTTAAAGTGTTAAGAATTCAAAATGGATTAATCCCTTTTTCCGACGAATAAACACTCCTCACAATGAGTCTTTTGTAAGCATTAACTTTTATCAAGTTAGCATGTTATTTTTAAATCTTAAGACTATCATGTTTATTGTTTTCAAATGTCCTAGACTCCGTAAAATCAAAGACTATACTCTTACATTACAAAAAGCATTATTCATCATAGATCATTAATAAATCCTCTCGAATTTTTGTGGCCAGGAATTTAAGTAACCTCATTTGTTACAATATGATCCGTCTATTATATCATTGCCGTACATGAAACGGTTAATATAAATTTCATTCCCAACACAAAGGCCTAATCGAAGTAGTAATGACCATTTCCCTAAATACAGATAACTTTGTATGTATTCTTTATGCCCCCTTTCAAATTCAAGCATACTGTCTACATAAAATTTCATAATATTTAATGTATAAAAAAGAAAAAAAAGGACACTTGTCGCTCCAATAACGCTCCTACTTTTACAAATTCAAATTTCCATGATAAGCTTTCCAATATTTGGCGCCACCGCTCTAAGTTGATACCCTTCTCAGGGGCGGCGCCAGGGTATTTTGATAGGAGGGGCAAGACGACCTAAAGATGACGTCATATTTTTTCTCCATTAAATAACAGGGGTAATATAGAGTTATATGTTTAAGACCTCTCTTTTTAATACTCCTCTTTCTTCTTTCTTCCCTTTTCTTCCTTTTCTTCCTCCTTTTCTTCTTTTTTTTCTTTTTTTTTCTTTTTTCACTACTTGAAAAATCATAGGGGGGGCGGTCGCCCCCTCTGCCCCCTCTGTAGCGCCGCCCCTGACCCTTCTTCGTAATGACCTTCCACGGTAAGTGAGAAAAAGCTGTTACGTCGTTGCCTTGCCCACTCTACAAAAAATAGTACAGGCAACAGATCTTGTCATAAAAAAAGAACCCATGGGTATAGAATTAAAAATTGGAAGTTACCTAGTAAATTCACTAACGTTTAAAGTCGCCCCCGACCCACGGACGTCATGGCTACTGAATTAAGCATTTTTGAAAGGGATTATGCTGTCTTGGTATGACTTCGCTCTGAAGGTGTTGTAAGTTCAATTATTTTAAGGACCAAAATGCTGCCACAACAGACCAAACTAATCACCTAATATTTTCCACTGGAATTTTTTTTTTTTTTTTTTTTTTTTTGGGGGGGGTAGGTTGCATTTGTAACGCATGACTGCCTCCTGAAACGCTTTACATATTTTAAACTGGTGTCAACTGAAGTCTACTCTTCAGTTTGATACCATGATTATTGGTGCAGTGCCACAAACCTGATGATAAACGAACTGTGTGAGAAATCAGTTCTTATTACAGGTGTGCCCAAACTTTTAGTGCGTATAAAAGGGCAGCCAGAATAGTGAAATAGTGAAACATACCCAGTTATGAGGTAAATTCAATCATAAATGTGTAAGTGATTGAAATATTTAGCGATGCCCTTTAAAATCGTGATTGGACAGGATTCAAACTTCAAAGAGGCCCCATCTTCTTTTCAGGTGCGTGTGCAATCCTGAATGGAATGCACAGAGCAGTACGTGACATTTTGCACTGGCATTGAGTTCATGTTTTATTCGTGCATTCGATAGAAAAATCCCCCTGCAGATAATATTTTATTCACCAATGAAAAGGACAAGTGACCGACCTTTCATTCAATATCGAGAGAGGAAAAACATCGCAAGATCATGGTGTTTCTAACTGTAACTTTTTCATGGAAATTATAAAATGTAATGTAAGGGGAGAAAGAGGGCGCACGCGCGTTACAGAAAAGGAGAGAGAGATAGGTAAATGAAGAGAGTTGTACATGGCGGAATTGCAGAGAATGGATGAGGAAGGCGAAAGAAAGGCATACATGTAGTCAGGGAAAGGAAGAAAATGGAAAGAATGGAAAAAAGCGAGGACGAAAGGATGAAAGACATAGATATAAAATGAATGCGAGGCTGCATGGATAGAGGATAAATATATATATATATATATATCGCTCCGTTCTTTATATATATATATACATATATATATATATATATATATATATATATATATATATATATATATATATATATATATATATAAAACATATATAAAAAAACGGAGCGAGATACAAGAGTAGCTTACAGAATGAGGGATTATTAATCAATGCTCCTAGGATATAGCCAAAGAAAACTTTCCGCTGGCCGTAAATGACAAATATTGTATTTAATCAAATAGAATATTGAGAGTATACTGTTGTGCTTGCAGAGAAAACAATGTGACAAAATATTCAGGATTTTATACAGTATTAACGATTATTCTGTCTTCTTTCTTCTCTTCTTGTTTTTGCTTCTCTAGGGTGGCCTAGGACGAAATTTCTGTAACGTGGACAAGGACAACGCACACAACTGTCGACGTGGCTACAGCTGCAACGCCCTCCAAGGTGGAGCCTGCACTAGGGATACAAGGTGGTGCGTTTGTCGCATCCATGACGATATCAGCTGGCTTTTGTAGAGACTCAACTAGACAAACCCACCCCGCTCCACCTTTCCCTACATGGTATCAACAAGAGGAGGACTCTCTAGAACTTTGTTCCTTACCAGATTTACAATTTCTATGTTTTAAGACTGAGCTGTTATTCTGGATTTCTTTCGGCTACTTCTCCTAAGAGCAAAGAAGATGGGACGAGAACATCAAAAACTTAAAGGGATCTATGGCTCGACCTACCAATAGCATCTCAGTCTGATGAATGTGGGACGGCGAAGGAAATGATCAACAAATGCATCTCCAATAAGAGACCACAATAAAGAATCTTAATCTTCTCTATTTCCTGAAAAACTGGCACTTTTGGGGTAAACTTGACCTAAACGCTCATTCTTTATCTTCAGCCACGTACTTGACAGCCAGCTTTGTCGCTACTAATATAAAAAAATAAAATTCTGCAATAGATTCATTTCTTCAGAGAAGAATAGGAGCAATGCGATTAATACCTCTGTATTTTCTGAGAGACTCAGTTTCCAACAACAATGGTTTGTAGGCGCTTGTTGAGGCAGTATTTCTTGTAAAATTGTCGCTCTAGATTTTGATTAGGAGATTGTAGAATGGTCTTAAGAAGTAGTATCCATACACAAAAAAGCTGGACGTACGCAATTCAATTAAAAGGACAATCATAATAATTAGAGTGGAGAGTAGACGGCAAAAAAGATTTTTTTTTTTTCAAAATTAGGTTTGAGATGAATGAAATTAACTCGTACGGCATTTGGTTAAAGGGCATTTTTTCCAGCCGTACGTTCAACCCTAAAAGAATAAACAAAAAAATTTCAACAATAATTTGTGGTCACAGTCGGAAAAATACATGAGGTAAAGTCTGCTTGACAATTTCCTTTTTAATGTCTTGACTGGAATGATAAACATTGTTATCTCGCCATTCTTAAAAGGTGGTTTCTAAAAGATGTCAATGTTATGAAAGGAATTAAAACGAGCTAGAATTTGATCCCATTCTTTAATGGCAAAAGTCAACGTAATCATGGTCATTGTAATCGTATATTTCTGATAGCTAGATGTACGTATGCAACCTTTATTTTCAAGGAGAAGCATTATAATCTGGCAACTCTATCAATGGCACTGAAGTAACGTCTTTGATCTTTTAACAATGCAGTGACCATGTGCACACAATGGCGGAGAAATGACGTAAACTAAAAAGTGATACAATTCATCGAAGTACTCCACGCAAAGACGTGGTAGAGGAAATAAAATCCTTTCCTTTTTACTTGCCAAGAAGAATTAAAATCTCGCCATCAGAGTTTACATGTTAATTCAATTAGACTGTGTTTTTTCATCCTGGGTGAAGACTGTACATCTTTACTTGTGTCACGTCTTCTGATGACGCTGCGAACGCACAATAAAGTTGGTGTCGTCGCATATGTATATGATTATTTCAACAAAAAAATATCCCTTGATGTGTTTAACGTAATAAACTAACCTTGATTTTTTTCACGCCTCATAATCTTTATCATTTACGTTCCTCAACCAATGTTCTTTCATAGTTTATTTTTTATTGAATTTACAACATTTCTTGACCTTTGAACTTTAAATTCATTATAAACAATTCCGGTCGTGCCAAGAAAAGTAACAACTGGCACTTCATCAGTTTTAGAAGTTACTATGGTGCACTCAGAATACCCTGATAACTATTTTTCTCTCTCTTTTCAAGATTAGCTATTCAGCAAGCTGGTTTATTGCAAATAAAGTCGTATCTTTTGAATTTATATTTTTCGTCAACTTTGTCTTTGTTAGTTCAACATCGATGTAGTTGTAACTGTAATTATAAATTTAAGGGGTGATCACCGGTCAACCAGAGTACTTTGTAATAAAATGTATTTTTGCTTATTTTTGAACATTCAAAACCCACAATGACAAGTAGCAAAATCATATTTTTCCTTAACTCCTAAACCAACCACATTCTGATTATTTACTGGGTTGGATGTACAAAAAGGAATCCATTTCAGATGAAAATGCTAAATAGATCTTTCACAGACATGTTCAGAAACTGCCATGCCAATCCTGAGTTGATGAATTATTCTTGTCATCAAGGGAAATTTCAAAACAATCCATATAATGATCGATCTCTTCCTTTTTTAAATTCATTTTTTTCTACGTCCTCGTCGTTTGTTTATATTTTTACTTTTTTATCAGTCTTGACCAAACCACGCAGCCGGACATCCTTTTTTTAAACCTCTGATCTTCCAATTCCAGTCTAGATTTATTGTTAAATCTAAGGAAAATCATCTCTTAAGCTAAACAATTACATCGTCATTGAAGTTTTGAATTGAAAAAAATTAATTAGATATCAGCAAAATATTCGATAAATTTCCTTATTATAAGTATGCTTGTGAAATATTTCAACCACCACGTTATCTAGTGAATACTCAATATTTATCATGCTATTAGTAAAATGTCCATACAAGGACAATCCCAAATAGATGTAAAGCCCCAGAGCCTTGGTGGCGCCCTTACTGACAGTAATTAGAGATATTGTGTAAAGACTGAGAAAGATAAAGAGAGAGAGAGAGAGAGAGAGAGAGAGAGAGAGAGAGAGAAAGAGAGAGAGAGAGAGAGAGAGAGAGAGACTACTGGAAAGAGTGAGGAAGAGCAGTGAGGAAAGGGGGCGCCCCAGGTGCACTAAAAAAAAAAAAAAAAGCTGTCGTAGAACTTCAATAATTTATACAGTATACATGGTATACATGAAATGTATGACTGCGGCACAATTTTAAAGGCGCAAACTTAACTGGCTTATAATTATTCTCATCAGAATAATGTCCCTACAGGAACATAATTTATTTCATGCATTTTAACCGTGAAAAGGAGGGCAAAAACACCAAACCTGTACCCAAGTGAGGGAGCAAAGCTACCTTACAATTGATTGGGGAGAATGGCATTAAAAACGATCCCCAAGACGCTAGAAGGGAACGTAAAGCGACCGAACGTTAGCCCCAGTTTACAACACAAGCTCTGCTTTTCGGGTTTTCGCCTCCTTCTTTGTAACATCTACTGCATTGGTCATTATTTTTCAAATACTTTGTTATCATTGTCAGAAGGAAATAAATTTAAAAATTCAATTCAATATTTTCAGAACTCTTTACCAGGAGCTTGGAGTGTAAATCTACAAGAAGGGTCATATACAAGTATTTACCTAATTGAATCTAAAGCATACAACTTTTCTCTCTCTCTCTTTTCATTTGGGGTGTGTGCATGTGCGCCCCACCCCTTTTCTGCTTACGTCACTGATAAAAGGAAAGAGAAAAAGAGAGAGAGAGAGAGAGAGAGAGAGAGAGAGATTGAAACAGTATATTTCAACGCATTCAGAGTTGGAGAAATAGGGAGAGATCTCCAGATGAGTGTAGAAGGAGAGTAAGATATTCAAACCGAGAAGGGGAAAAAAATCAATCAAGAACCCCCAAATTCACACACGGGCGCGTACACCCCTCCTCCCCCCCCCCCCCCACACACACATATCAGTCTCTTTTTGTGAAAAGTTCAGATTTGTAAATGCCAGCTTAAAAATTGAAAATAATGCCTTTCAATTCTATGTAAAAAGAAGCTTTGATCATGTTGACAGAAAATATACATACATTTTTTTCTCATTTCCTCGAGCTTTCTGTCATTTATAAGAGATTCAATTATTCCTATATTTTAAGTGGATTAATTATGAAAATCTTCGCCCTGTATTAGGTTCTAAAAATCCTTCCATACATCCCCTATATCGTGATTTATTGATTTTCCATGCAGTAATACTGATAATATATGTATTTCTGCTGCTTCTACAGATCTGGTGATTTTAAAAGAATCAGTGGAATATTGATTCTTCATACAGTAATACTGATAATACTTGTAGTTCTATATTTCTGTTGCTTCTATATATCTGTTGATTAAAAGTAACCGTTCAATTGTATTAGAAACTTATACTCTTCTCGAGACGAGTGACTAAGTACATTTCAATAATCAAGAGGCAGGCTATATGCATTAACTGCCGCAAGGACTGGCAAGTCTCAACCATTCTATAGTGTCACACAAAGACTTTTATCAGAGGTATTTATAAAATGCTACGTTAATATTATTAGCCTACTGCATTAAAAAAAAATTGAGTCTTACCTTTGTGATAATTGATACATCTGATGAGGCACACCTCCACAAAAAACAAAACTATTTCGATGTGACTAGTGTTTCCATGTCCCCAAATTGCGCAACCCGTGTTGACGTAACAAAGGGGGGGGGGGGCGGCGTCATATCTAGGTAGCGCGCCAGTGTGACGTCACATAAGATCAATAAATACATTCAGATAACATACTAGTACCCCATCATTTATTTATTTTTTTTAATTTAAAAACATTAACCCGATATTCTAGAGGCGTAACATAAATAAATGAATAAATAAGATTTCTTAAATGACGAGAAAGTAAAAAAAAAAAATGACACAGCGCGGTAGGTAAATACACGGCCTACATAATTTGCAAAGAAGGACAACACAAGTCTATCTCCTGAATTTTCCCCCCAGAGTTGCCTAACTGAGATTCCTTCTTTTTTTTTTTTTTTTTTTTTTTTTACTGTTAAGTGTTAATTAGCTGGTTCTATGACTGTGTTTAGTTGTCGTTCAGCTACTTGTTCTTGAAATAGAATTCCATTAGTCCATTATACACTCCTATGGAAATCAGCTACACAGTAAATCTATTTTATGAACTTTTACAATAAATAAACTAAACTAGAATGAATAAAAAATTTTGGAAGAAAGAGTAACGAGCCCTTTGAGATCAGTGCTTTGATGATAAAATATAACATCAGGGCCCCGTTTCATAAAACTTGCTTTTAGTAACAACTGCCTCATTTCTATGACAAATTTGCTCTCAGCTAACCAAATTCAAGGATTTCAGTAGCTTATAACAATTATTGTAACTTGTTATTGATAAAAAGTTTTATGAAACTGGGCACAGAACTTAAAGATCGCCATTACACCATAATCTTACAAATGCTGGGTTTAAAAAGACCTATGTGTTATGTATTTGGGAGAGCTGTTTGGTAGTTGGGAAATCAAATACCCAATATGGGATTGTTATACCATGAATAAACTTCATCTCAAATAAGATCAATTCAAATTCTGTAGACATATACATTTAACTCTGACGTAACTATTCTGCAGAGAGATATCTCTCACTTTGCTACGTCATGAAGACACTTGTGTATTCCAGCTTTATCTGTTTTTCAAAAAAGTGCATGCGGTCACTTTACCAACCGTTTTTTAATGTAGTGGCCATATCGTTTTACAGAAAATGTTATTCATGAATTATTTACACGGCATGGATATTCGCTATAGAAACACTTCAACAAAAGCAAAATAGTGGATATGATTTTTACCTGCTGAAAATTGCATATACGGTTTATGCCTAACTGATAATTTTGAGAACTCGATTATAAAGGCTCACAAATCACTGCCACTGACGTGATGGAATACGTCATGAAATAAGAAGATATCATCAAAATACTGCAGTCTTGAAAAAAAAAATCTCTCAACCCTCCCAAAGGCAAACCCGAAGGCCAAGTTCGAACTTATGATTATTAAAGATTTGAGACAAAACATGGTAGCTGTTTTCTGTATTTTATTTGCCTGATTTATTTGAACTTTCTACTTCTTTTAATCAAATCTTTTAAAAGCTATCATACTTTGTCTGCATTCTTTGCTTGTCAGACGTGATCTATTTATAGGTTTTATCATTCAGGGCTAATTTCTTTGGTTTCACCTTGACCAGATAATTTTCTGTTAATACGAAAACTCAAGAATGTCTTCTATATGCTGTTGTTTGAGCCTTTCACATCTAATAGCCAGAAGATTTTGAACTCAGTTTACAACATTCCGCAGTACCTTTAAAAAAATTGTTTACTAGCGTAAAGCAATGAGCATTAGCCATGAGCTTTTAGGAGAGAGAAGGATCGTTTCATTACAATATTCCTACAATAAGAACATATCGCTTACCTTTCAAAATTTGTTTGCTAGCTCCCAGCCATGAGCTTCAGCCATTCGCATTTCATACTCAAGGCTTGGAGACTTCTATGATGATTACTAAATTCCTACTTTAGGAACATTCCGTTTCTTGAAAAAATCTATTTACTATTTCCGAATATATCGACTGGTATTGACAATGACTTTTTGATCTCTCCATCTTTAGATCTATAAAAAGACGGTAAATATACTATTCATCATCATTAGCCAAACCGCAGTGGTTTGTAAGCCTCCATCGCTTTTACTTGCCTGGAAAGAAAATTGAATTAAAAAAAAGGAATTTGACCTGCTCATGCAAACAAATAAAGGATTTTATGAGGTCCTTCGATCAGATCACCTTGGCCTTTCTATCCGGGCTTCTTGTAAGTTGGTTGACCATTACTAAACTCAGTTTCTATCAGTAGTATCCATTTGACGTTAAACTTGATCACTGATAATAATATCTTCTTCTCATTCTAGAAAATCATTATATCTTTCTTTCCAGAATGAACATGATGGAAGTCCAAAAAGCCATGGCTCAAATTTGTCTTTTTTTTTGTTATTTAAGATGATAAATAAGACAACCCAACATCTAAAGATTCGCTATGATATTCTTCTTACACTGTTCTTTCATCAAGTTAGCAGATAATTTCTTTAATAAAAAACAAAAACACCAAAATGTGATACCTTTTATTTGCTTGTCAGCTATAATTGTTCTGAATTATATATACCCACCCTACTCCTCTTTACAAAAATCCTGCAAATATACCCCTGCACTTGTTGTAGCCACTACCTATGGAGAAGAACAATTATTTTCGGAAATAATAAAAGGCAGTTACACCAAACGCTATCAAGCTGGGTATTTTCTTTAAAAAAAAAAAAAACTTAATGCCAGACACTGTTGTATCAAGGCCTCACTTAAATCTCATTCAACAATACTTAATTATATATTACTCACGAATGTGATTTCGGAGGAAAGCACTTATCAAAATTGAATAAGCTACGACGGGGAATACATCTACTGACTACTCACAAAGAGTCACTGAGAATGAAAAATGTGATATTATCTGCCTTCTGCATTTTTAAGCAATTCGTGAGATTTTTATCAGGCAATAGCTGGTTACTTTATGAAGTTTTGGAGACGAAGTGAATTTATCTGTCTTGTGAAAACGACTAGAACAATGGGAGTGAACGGCGTGCTGTAGCAAACCTACACATGCTGATTTAAAAATAATAGTGAATAATGATTTTACATGAACGGCATCCTTCTAAACTCTCGGAATGCAGAGGAGTGGAAGTCCACTAGTTTTAGGAGTCATTTTAGGGACTACTTCATTTGGATTTGAATCCACTCGAACTCATAAAGGAATCCGCTCCGAATAAGTGTTGATGTACTCTTTGGAGAGTGGAATCCACTCTTTGGAGAGTGGAATCCACTATTTTAAGAGTGAATTTCCACTCCAAACGAAGAAATCCTTAATATATGACTCCCCAAAAAGTGGCTTTGCACTCTTGTGCATTTGGAGAGAAAACCGGACAGTTACTGTCCTTTTATTTCCTTGTCGTGTATCTTTGAGGACATTTTCCTATAAACGTTTTCAACAGAATCAAATCATATAACTTACCAGAAAACCGCTTTTACAAAGATTATTTTTTTCAACTTAGGCAAGGAAACACTGCACTGGTCAAGCCATATGTTGTCATCCCACCAGTTTAGAGAAATTAACCAATGCCTAGATTATTAGTCCTTCGCCTGATGTCATTCGCTCGTATCCCTTCTACTCTATGCCAGCAAGAATCTCTCCTTCCACTCATAGGCTAGAGCGGGAGTGGTCTTCCGGACCACTGCTTGGAGGTCAGCGGTTCAAACGTCTGGAGGGAACGGAATAGCATGACTCGTTGCATCAGGTCTGTTGACCATTATTTTGCTGACGTAAATTGGCACTATTTTCAGCGTTCGCTGTACTTTCGTCGAACGAGACAAAATAAGTCATCGTTATCTCTATTCAACGACAGAAGCAGTGTCAATGTTCGAGCTAGTTAGGGAATGCATGACTTTCTTATGACTCGACAGACAGAACTAATCGGTGTAAAGATAGGGGGAAAAAACACACACACACAAAACATTTGACACGTTTGATCGCTAATTACCCAAACCTCAAAAATAGTATCAGAGTGATGTTTAAGGATGTCGAATGTATTTCGAGTATAGGTTTTATAACATTTATTCAAATGCAATTCTTAAAATGATGCTGTGAATATTTGATTTGATTTTTCACTTTTTACAAGGCCAAAATATATGTGTGTATCAATGATTGATTCAGCACAGAAAAAATTGCATTGTGCATTGCAGGTGAAATTCCAGAGCACTTCTTTTAAGCCAGAGTCATGAATCATTAATGCCATAGGGTAGCAAATGATTGGCAGAAATGACTGACAGGTGCGCTTTCACGATGCATGTCAGTGGACAAGTTATTGGATTTGGATTTTAAATATCTGCATGAACATGACACGCTGATCTAATCTTTTCGTTAAGTAATGCCCCAAACCCCAAACATTTCATTCAAGCAAGGGAGCAAAGCCACCGAGCATTAGATTTTTTTTTCTTGTTGCATTTTTAACCCCCTCCCCCAACCCCATCCCCTAAAAAAATAAGAAAAAAACACGCAACTTCTTTAATACCCGTTTTACCAATGAAAATTCTCAATTAAGCACTCCAATCGAGGAGTAAAGATTCGAATTTTGAACACTGATCAACTGTTTTTTATTCCTTCCCTTTCTTCTCAAATGGGCAGCAAAATTAAATTAAAAAAAAAAACTATTAGGAAATAGTCTAGGAATTTGGCAAGGCAACCGAAAGTTGAGATTTCTTTTTAGTGCTGAACCTCTGCAAATGCTATTCCCACTTTATCCTGTATTGGGACGTCATTTTTTAAACAAGAGGCTGGTGAAACTTACATGAAACCGAACAAAGCAACGATAATTTCATTTTCTTTTTCAAATTTTGAACCCTTTAAAAACGCTGTTTATAAACTATATCTTATACTGAGGCGTGAAATTACGATATCCTGGAGCAACATATGGGAGGAAGCAAAGCGACCGAGCTTTAGAGCATTGTGAACATTGATAAACGGTTTTATGTTCCCTACCCCTAACCCCAACCCATTTTAAACCCTCAGAAAAGTTGTATTTCTAATGCATTTACTTCCTCTGATTGGGGCGCATGATCCTCAATGATCACAATGTTTCTTCATTTTCTACTCTTTTTCTTTCTTTCTTTTGATTTTTTGAGCCCCTTCAAGTGCCGCCCTGGACACGTGCCCCCTGTCCCCCCCCCCCCACACACACACCGTAGACTGGTTTAGAATATCCTGTATCCATCACATTTATTGCAGAAATGAATCTGAACCAAAAAGCAACGATTGCCTCTATAAACCAATAACTATCCCCGCCATCTGTCCCCTATCTCTCTCTCTCTCTCTCTTTTTCCCTCTCCTTCTTTTGAAGCACGAGGCCTCATTATTCTTGAACGACAAACATTAGGTCCCACATATTCCCAAATTATGTTGGGAACCATGATGGATGGCTTAGATTAAACAACTTGATCGAATCACAGCTCATGATCGAAATACTCATTTATATTCATCAAATCAGTGTATGAGGGAAAAACGCCATGACCAAAAGGTACCCGGATTTTTACGCCGTTCTATATAGCGTTTGTATGAGAAGGGGAGTGATATAACAGCTTTTTATCCTGCTCTTTCATGTTACACATATTTGCAAGTATAATGAAAATCTGTCTGCTGTTTACTTATTGAAACAGACAAGATATGGAATGTCTGCGATTCCTCAAGAAAACTACGACGTAGCCTTGATTTCAGGCTGAATACCCTGAGTTATAAACTCCGAAAACCAAGCGTATTTCTATTAGAAACAGGCTTATAGAAGAAAAAAAATTACTGGGAAATCCCGGCTATTCATATAAGTTATCCAAACCAAAGAATCGTAAACCCATTTAAAATGTATGAAAAGGCATAAACTTCAAATCGTGAACTGCACGGTGAATGAACGACTGCAAGATGTGTTTTAACGGAAATAAAGTGCCGTGCGACTGCAGCATCACTTCCCTGGCTGGGAGAAATGGAAATCTACTACGAATCCATCTACGATGTTATACACGAAATAGGTACAATAATTTCATCCTATGAATATCCGGAGTCCAATAACGTTATTCCCAGACGCTTCACAAGCCAAGAAAAATACACATCTGATATGATTAAATATGACATGGTTGCATAATCATAACTGCCATTCCTATACTTTCGTGATGATTATTCAAAACGTGCAATTAAGCTCCTGCAATAATAATCATTTAGCACAACAACAAAAAATCTAATTTGCTGACCGTCGTCAGTGTATGTTTTTTTTTTGGGGGGGGGGGTTTGTTTTGTTTTGTTTTGTTTTGTTTTGTTTTGATGTTGTTTTATCTTTTACATATTCCGTTTCAGTGTGATAAACTGTATTTAGCATAGTCATGTTCAACGTGATTTGCCCATTCACATCGCACCTACTGTGCATTAAAAAAACACACCACATTTATGGTGCGTCATTGGTTAATGACAACGCAAAAGCGGCTACGTACGCGGAAGACATCCGTGCAAACAGCAATGAAATGTTGCAATTTAAAATTTGTTATGACAAATTTTTAAAAATTCACTAAAATCAAGATAAAATAATTCTCAGAATACCACCCATGTAGTTTAAGATTTTACCAACTTCAAAGTGTACCAGTCACCTAAAAATTAATTTTTGTACAGCTAGAATGTATGAAATCAACTCCAAACACTTTACCTGCCTTTCAATGGGTTAACCGTTAAGGAGTATGAAGAAAATGAAGGAAAACATAAAACCCCCTAGCGCGGAACCCAACTCCGTGGTCGGTTCCGCGTGGGCCATTCTTTTATGCGAGCGCGTATGGGTGCGTTGACTAGTCTCCCCACAAGTCGCGGTTTTGTTTATTGGGAGTGTATTTCAACTTGCAATATCTCTTTACAGAATCCACATTCGAAGCTCATATTTGGAATATAATATAGCGACATGGAACCCTTTATACGGAGCAAAATATTTTTCGGTTATTGGTACACTTTAAAGTTGAGACGGCAAGCTTTCGTCCATTCTTATGGACTCTCTCAAGGCAAGTGATGCTTCACACAGTTTCTTGATGTATACCGCCTCGAGATCACTGGAGCGATGATAGGCGAGAACAGGACACGACAGCCTTGAGCTCAAATAAAATTGGCCATGTTCTGCCGAGACCGTCTTGAAAACAGATACTTTTCATACACAAAGAGACAAAGGTCCATGTGAAAGCATGGTGACTTTACCCTACCCATTTCTGTGCACAGAAAGCCTTTACACACCGATTCATATTGAAACTTTGAATCGGACCATCCATCCTCTGAAAAAAAAGAAAAAAAGTAGGAGTTGCAAGCTTACTCTACACCAGATCACATATTTGAGACATCTGACAATTCTAAAAATGGTGTTTTAAGAATTGAACCGAATTTCATTAACAAGATAAACAAGGTGGTAGCATCATGTGGATAATCCAACATGAACTATGAAAAGAGCACAAAAAAGAGGGAAAAAATAAAGAAAAGACGGAATATAATAGGAGAGAAGTAATCATTATGTTAACACAATAATCACACTTGAAACCTGAGAGAATTCATTGAAACCCTATACAAAGCATTTTATTATCCTCACCCTCACTGAGCAACAGGTCTTGTGCTATAATGGGAGATATCATCTCAACCTGTTGCAATGTCAAGAAAGACCTCATGTCATCTAAATGATTTGCTCCACAACCACAACATAACGCACTAGAATTATACAGAGACAACGGCCACCCTAATTGATAATATCTTTAGGAATGGAACGTCAAATGCCAAGTCCGGAATTATAGTAACTGATGTATCTCATAATTTTCCCATTTATAATCTGATCTCTAAATGCAACTTCTAATTTTTTACCCCCAAACAAACAAACCTGCAAGAACCCGTAATTTTTCTGAGACCAACCTTAGTGAACTTAAAGGAGCACTTGACACTGCTGATTGGTTTGCAGTGTATAATACTAGTGACGTCAGTATTTCCTTCGATACTTTCATGGATATATTTATGTCCAATCTCAATTCTTCCATCCCATTCCGAATGCGTGATTTCTAAAATTATTTTTAAAATGTCCTAAACTCCCTTCGATTACATGATCTCTCCTCAAGTCCATCAACAAGAAAAAGTTTTCCTCGACAGTTATGCCATTACGTGAATGGATTCATTCACGTAATATATACCCCTCATATTTCATGATTCCCTGAGTGGGTTTTCAGTTTAAGAGAACTCTACATTATAGTCATGTTTTAAAACCATGAAAGGAATATCCTTTCTTCGGATTTGAACTTAATACCCCGAATTTGAAAAGGAATATTGCATTCCATCGTTCCAGTGATTTAGAAGAAATTATGACGCCTGCTTCTTGGTTTTCGAATCAGGAATATTGATATTTTGTATGATATTTTCATAGAGCAAATAAATATTAGGGTTGTTGGGTGATAAATGCTTATTATGCATCGACAACGTTATGTCTTACTCAAAAGCTCATCAAAAATGGTGTCACCGTGGATTTGATGCTTTTGCTTGATATAAATGTTTTCCTTTTTAAATATATATATATATATACATTTATAAAACACATATTATAATCATATTTCTCTTTCACCCGGTTTTTCATGACCTAGGAAACAAACATTTTTGGGGATACATTGCGAAATGCTTGATGGTTGATGTGGATGAATGTGGTCAGAAATACAATGGCTTTTTATCTCGCAATATGAGCTAACATTTAAAGATTTTTTTTTTCACATTTTCTCTCGGATTTTGTTCTTCATTTGGCACCTTTTTAACGTAATAGCTAAGAAACTACAACTCAACCAATGTTTCCATACTGTTAAGTGCAAAGATTCTCGTTTTAAAAGGCGTATACGACATTTTCAGGAGTTTTTTTCTTTCGCCGTTGACTAATTAAAAAAAACAACATATTTTTTGAAAATTTTTGAATTTTTATTGAGAACAAACATATCACGAATATAATATGTTTAAGATCGTTTTCGTCACTGACTAATTTAAAACACAACATACTGATTATGCAAGCATTTATTCTGTTGACTGCATCATGATAATTGACATTGGATAGCAAAAGGTGTTCTTGAATGGCAAGTGTCTGTATATATATATATATATATATTTATGAATGAATTGCCGATGCACTTTTTAAAATGGTCTTGGTTTTCAAAAAGTGATTATTTTTAACAACATTTTTATATATTTCGAACTTTTGTTTGAAAAGGAAAGTTATAACCTCGACATTTTTTACTCTTCATCTAAACAACGTAAAAAATTCAGTGTGATTTTTGGAAGTTGTAATTCTTTAGTTATTGTCGATTAAAATCAGTATCATCAACAGCTGGTGCATGTTGTTTTTTAGTCACTACTAGCAAGTTATAACTGTATAACGTGCTAATCTCAAGAAAAGTAAGGACTGACACACATGTTTTAACCGCGTAGGCTATGAGGTTGACACACAAAGAAGATAGAAGAATAAAAGTGTGTGGGAGGAAAATTAAAAACAAACAGTTGATGATGTGAAGCACGACATCCTTCAAATGTTGTTATGAATGATACTGATATTTAGAAAGATGGAGAGAGGAAGAGAGGGGGGAGTCAAAGATGTTGAGAATCAATGAGGGAAAAAGAAAGAAAGTCTATTTTCTATCTGCAATTCTCTTAGAGTAATGAGAGATAATTGATATTTTAAGTGGGTCTACTCATCGACGTACTTCTTTCCTATCTCTTTACCAGTGTGTGTGGAACACGCTATGCTAATATTTAAAAGCAGTAATTATCAAGTTTGACGGACACTCACCAGACTAAAATGAACAACAAACAGCCGTATCATTGGAAACGCATATAGGGCACGGAGTTAATGAATATTTCAAATTAATTGAACGCTTTTAACCTGTCTATCGATGTTCTTATAGAACCTGTCTGATACCTGTCCGGGTTGCTAAACTAGATTTTCGTTACTGCTTCTTGTTAAATTATCAAAGAAAAACAAATATTTTGCGAAATTGAATGATAAAGAAATGGCATGATTTCTTGACAGGTAGCCCAGTTAAATATCTCCATCATGCTTTTTTTTGTCCAGGCAAACTGAGATACGTTACCATGGTTACAACTTCATAATTGTAAGATATTGAAAGTTCAACTCAAGTGTAGATTATTACAAACAGATATCATTGCAACAACAACAACAAAAACCTGTACATTAATAATCTCTATAAACTCCTTCGCATATGAAATTATGATTTGTGATAATATGCAACCTATTTAATAAATAGAGTATGCATTCGTCAATAATTTATAATGTATTTCATTGAAATATTTCTGATCTTTGAAAGCAATTTATAGAGTAATTCATGAGGCGGTTAGCGAAAATAAACTGGAGCTAAATTCATTATTTCAAGATAAAGTCCATCATGAAGACATTGAGTTTATTTCGATAAAAGCATAAAAATGATAAAGGCTTGTCATTGCGATTCCCGGTGGATAAAAATCCGAAAAGAGCGTACTAATCACACAAGATTTTGGCAGTGACATGGACTGATACTGATCATTCTTTTCTAAACTTGGCTGGCATATCAGTAGGAAATTTACATGCTTTCGAAAAGCCCTTAGGAAGCGCACAGGGACTTTATATCATATTTAGGTATGCGCCTTGAAAGATCGGAACATTATTATTATTATTATTATTATTATTATTATTATTATTATTATTATTATTATTATTATTATTATTATTATTATTATTATTATTATTATTATTATTATTATTATTATTAATATTATTATTAATATTATTATCATTATTATTATTACTACTATTAATATTATTATCATTATTATTATTACTACTATTATTATTATTATCATTATTATTATTATTATTATCATTAATATAATTATTCATTATTATTATTAGTATTATTATTATTATTATTATCATCATCATTATTATTATTTATTATTATTTATTATTATTATTATCATTATTATTATTACAAGCTTATCTCCTACTTTAAGGCGAATCCTAACAATGCGGTTTATTTCGTCACAATAGAAATTCGATGTTAAGGTGAAGGCGAACGTGCGTTGAGGCGAATGTGAACAATAGGTTGAGATAAAAAGATTCCCTTTAATGTCACATGAAGAGTTATATTTATTATCATTATTATTATCATTATTATTATTATTATTATCATTATTATTATTATCATTATCATCAGAAGCAGCATCATCTTTATCATTATCATCATCATCAGAAGCAGCATCATCATTATGATGCTTTGCTGTCATTTTCCCAACGATGAGGGCAGTAAAATGAATTCTATTCACCAATTGTTTTACGGGAACCGGGTAGTCCCTGTAATAAGCGTGTGGGAAGTAAAGAATTCAGTCGTCAACGGGTTAATCTTTATGGCTGTATCAGTGATTACTGATATTTTTTAAAGTTTGCATTCAGAAGTGGTAAATAAGACGTTCAGTATTCAAATCCTGATAGTAAATTAAGGTATAAAATGTTAACTCTGTTGACAAAAGTAGCTATTTTCTGAAGTTTTTATTTTACATTTAAATGGAGTTAAGAACATATTGAATTTATGAAGTCGTACTGAGTGGTACAAATTCAATTAGTTTTTGATGTATGTGATTGTATTGGCAATAATATCATTTGACCGTTACAGAATTGTCATACATGAAACAAGCTTATTACTCTTCAATAACAGAGATAAGAATATATCTGCGCACATTGCTTTTGTAATTGACTGTTTTGTCAAATCGGAAAAAGTGGGTCCATATTGGAAAGTTAATTTGGGTAGATTTAAGCTGACAGGGATGTCAGTATTAGGGGACGTAGCGACGTCGAGCTGTCGTGGGCATTGACGATACGGTTGGGGGCAAAATCCGCGACGAAGATTACACCATGCCCAATTTAATCCTTTGCTCATTCTCTTTCCGACTCCATATTACGATGTCACTTTTGTAGACATTTTAGCCGCCCGGAGATAACAAAACATGCTTATCAAAATATATAATAGGGCTACGAAATTGGTAGAACTAGTTTCTGCGCTTTTATCGCGTTGTCCACTGACTTGTCTTTCATTATGTTGTAATGTAAAATGTATGATATTCGTTTGTCTCGTTCATATAGATCTGTTCTTTTCTGCTCGCTTCCAAGAAAACTTGTTTCCAGTCGAATGCAGTCAATAATTGATGACTGGCGTCCTTATTATGAGACATTATTTCCTGATGTGCTAGTGATTTTTGATCAAGATGATGACGCACATTTTGATTTAACCAGAACACCTAAACGGTAGATCAAAAGAATCAGGTTAGAATCGATTTTCAAGACGACATCGTCCGACTTGCTCATCATAACTTTTTATGATTGTCAAGTGTTAGGAGGGTGCCGCATCCTTCCCGTTTCATTGCTTGTCATCCCTACTCTATACCAGTGGCGTAAATCCGTATCGAGGAGTGGGGGGGGGGGGGGGGGGGGGGAAGGATGGTTGAAATAATTTGCCCACGTGATCTTGTTTGACAAACACAAGGCACTTTTTGTCATTCAAAAAACACCCATAGGCATATACCCCTCCCATATCACCCATCCACACCCCCCATACACACACACACACGCGCACACCCATACCCACACACACACACACACACACACACACCTCTAATCAACGTCTACAAACATCTAATTTTCTTCAAATAATGCGTCATAGAAGAGTGAAGAAGAGTCTTTAACATGATGTATAAAATCAGATGAAATCTCTTTCATTTCAGACTTTGTTGCTTTACAAATTTCTGTACATTCTCAGGGAAAAATCAAATACAATTATTATAATGACCATGATAATACCACTTTCCAGACAAAAGTTGAGACCGCGGAGAGTGAGAGAGAAACAGAGAGAGAGAGAGAGAGAGAGAGAGAGGGGGGGGGGGTGGAGAGGGGAGTAGCAGTCTCACCCCAACCTGATGAAAAGTGGTTAAGTTATTTTAGATATATTTTATAACAATGATATGTTTGAAATATAAGGATGAAAATAAAAACAATAATAATTTTATGAATAACATTATCAATAACAATTTAATATACCAAAATAATAGTAATATAACTATGAAAATGATGATGATGATGATGATGATAATAACAATTACTGTAATAAATAACAATAATCATCCTCCTCATCATCATCATCATTATCATCTTCATCAGGATAATAGAAGAAAAAGAAGAAGAAGAAGAAGAAGAAGAAGAAGAAGAAGAAGAAGAAGAAGAAGAAGAAGAAGAAGAAAGAAAAAGAAGACAGAAAAAGAAGAATAATAACAATTATCTAGTAACACATATTTTTTCATTTCTTTCGTGAAAAGTGGGCAGTCAGACCCAACTTCGGAAAACCGAGCACAGGTATATACTCCGAAAACGGCGTATTAATATAGAGCCCTCATCGTTCAGTACCAGGCAGTGTGTACAAAAGGCATGAGGAAAATCTTGCAAAGTCAAGCTGCCAACGATATATGTATTTTAAAAAATAATGCTGCGTGTCAAATATCTTCAAAATTCTTGAATAATTCGTCATATGAAATGACTTTCAAATGACAAACATTTGAAATAAATGTATCCGCAGCATTATTTTTGAAGAATATATTATCAAGAGTAGGTCGACATTGGACGCTTATCTACATGCCTTTTGTACACACTGTCTCTCACTGAACGATGAGGGCTCTATATTCATCTTGCTCCATACGCCGTTTTCGGAGTATATAACTATGCTCGGTTTTCCGGAGTTGGGTCCGACTGGTGGGGGGATGATTGTACAGGCCATCCCCCCCCCCCCCGGGATTTACGCCAGTGCTCTATACACATTGGCTTCAATTAAATTAAAAATACAACAATTGTCAATGCAATTGAGTTTGCTCTAGGGTCTACTATCCGCTTAATATTTATTTAAGTTATCAACGATTCTGATCATTTGAATAGAAGATTTTCTATACTTTTAATAGCCTGCGTGCTAGACTGATAGACTACACAAAGTCATGGGAAATTTGGATGGGCGAAGTTTCAAAGTACATGTATTATTGTTATGCTGTAATTAGGAAATGAACTTTTGCAGGCGTCCTTTGCATAGTGAAGTGAATCGTTAGAGTTACCTGCCTGCAGGGCAAATGTTTCTTGTGTAGAACTGTTGACATTTTCTTGCTAATCTTCCATTAAGATATTTGAAAATGGATTTGATTTGAACGATACTCCAGTCTAATTGTCTTCTTTTATTTTTTTGCAAAATTTGCAATCTGCTTTTGGTTTTTAATATGCTTACTGTAAATGAGTAAGTGCACTCCGGTTCACCAGGCAAGTGGGTGGAAATCGTTTGTTTTCAGGCCATAGCTACTTCTTGAGCTTTAATCATTAATCACTTTCGAGTATAATTATGTACAAAATGTTCACATCGTGCCCTTTTAATGCATAAAGAAACCATGGAAGTAAAGGTGAAGGATCAAAACAGCGGCTGGTTCAGAGAAATTTCTATATAGCCTGAATAAGTTCATTTTCCTTGAGGTTCAATTATGATTTACAGGTTAAACGTTTTAATATGAATTCGTAAATCAAATTTAGATCTCAAAAAGTGTATTAAGTTTTTTAATGACTCTTTGTAAGTAAAAAGGAAGCATGTAGGTAACATAAAGAGGATGCAGAAGGGGAAAGGGAAAGAGAGAGAGAGAGAGAGAGAGATACAGAGATACAGAAATAGAAGAAGAAAAACCTAGGGAGTAAGAGATACGAATTTCAATGGATATCAAAATTATATATATATTTTCTCAAGGTGTATATATGAAAACTAAAATGAAATTAATATAAAACAATAATTACAGTACATTTATAATGTAGCTGTTGTAGCTTATAGATCTAACCCCCCCCCCCCCCTCTCTGTCTCTCCTCCCCCTCCTTTCTCTCTTTCTTTCTCTCTCTCTATCTATCTATTTATCTATCTTTCTATCTATCTATCTATTTATTTATCTACATATCTGTGTTTACCTCCATCCCTCCTTTCCATTGCTCACTTACTTAACACAGTTATTTTAAGCCAATCAACAATCATAATCTAAGTATTTCACCAAATTCACTGCATAAACTCAAATCATACCAAATATTTCAATTTTATAATTATGTTTTATTTATTGTGTGTCCACCACTATTATGTTAATTTAAGCCAGAACAAATAGACAGAGATTCAAACTCAGTCTAAAACTCAACACCTCCGGAACAATTTATTCAATAATATCGGAAGAAAAAGAAAGGGTAGACATGAAATATCAAAAGAGGAAAAGAGAAGCCTACTAGTAGGGGAAAGTGTTTGATCAGACGTCCTAAATACGGTCCTAGGTAGAATGAAAGCAAGCTTAACTTAAAGAAATAGAAACATATCAAGAACTTCTTCATGAAAAGGCTACTAGTATAGATGAAGGTGTTTGATTGGACATCCTAAATACGGTCCTTGGCAGAATGAAAGCAAGCTTAACTTGAAAAAAATAAAAACATATCAAGAACTTCATCATGAAAAGGCTACTATCATAGAGGAAAGTCTTAGATTGGCCGTCCTAAATACGGTCCTTGGCAGAATGAAAGCAAGCTTAACTTAAAAAAAAAAGAACAGTATAAAGAATATGTCATACCACAATGAATATCAAAATATTATTGTGTCTGCGACGTGTTCAGCTACATCTACTCAAACCGAATCAGCAAAAAATAAATAATGAATAAATATATAGCTAAATAAATGGATTTTTAAAAATAAGGAAAAATAAAATAATAGCTTAATTTTTCTATTTTGGAACTATAAAATATAAGTCAAACATATAGAAAGATATATTCAAACAAGGGGATAAGATGGGTTATAGAAAAAAAAAATGGACAATAGAACAGAGAAAATACGAGACTTCATGGGATTTAATGATTCAACCAAATGTTAATAGGGAATTGTGGAGATAATTCGCGATAGGAGGTGGTAGAAAGGGAAACAAAGAAGAGACAAGACAGAATAGTTGAAGGAGATTTAACCCATTGCCTTCTGGAACCGGGTGTGGCCTGTATTAAGCCTATGGGAATGAGAGAATTCAGTAGTCAACGAGTTAATCTGTGGTAACGGGACGCAGCGAATCGACATACATCCACTCGAGTGCTCTGTACGGAGACATCAGCTTGCAGTAATACATGCCTGCCAGGTTGACCACGGGGAAATCCACGTTCGTGTAGAGGGCACTCGATGTCACCTGGTAAAACATGGTGGAAAGCAAGGAGAATAATTATCAAAATGCGTGCCTTTAATTTGATGTAAATGTGTAAAGTATAATATTGTTGGTAGGTTGTGGTGATTGCAGGATTATATATGATAATAACCTCAACCTAACAATATAAATGATGAAAAGTTTTCTTAATTATGACAAATCATGCAATCAATTTCCTTCAATTATGTGGCTTTACTTGATGAATGACGATCTCTGACGTCATCAACCGAACATGAATGTTCAGTGTATAATGTATTTGAATATTCATAAAAATGTGAATATTATGATGGTAATCAATTTGAAATAGATAGGTTCGAATGCCAGTTTTTCAACTTGGAGAAACGGCCCAATAAATATATCCAAACTATATTCCTTAATAATTATATTGAAGGAAGAAAATGAAATAGAAAGTGTGAAACAGCAAAATATATAAGAGAATTCTTAATTTAGAAGATGTGATAAAAAGAGCACATGTAAGAGCCCCTCTAAAAGAATCTATATTATCATAAAAGACCTGAATTACCCAGAAATCAAACAATGATAATAAGATTTATATCTAATAAGGCATACTAACTGAAGGTCTAAAAAGAGAGGTTTGAAGATGCCCTTTAACTGTTCTAATGTGAGCGCTTCCTTTGTTTAATATGGGACTTCACTCAAGAGTTCTATCCTAGCATATACTGAAAAGCTCTTTGACCATGTTATCCTCGTTTATGCTCGACACTATTTGCATTAACCCCAAGTCGAAAGAATATTTTGAGAATAATTCAATTTGTATTTGAAAATTAGTTCGTTTCTTCTTTTATTTTGTTCATGTTGTAATGAACTAAGTAATCACAATATGAAAGTAAAGACCCTGGCATGGTGGCACTCAGAAGCAAAGAGCATGGTACTCAAAAGTTAAAAGAGCTGTTGTACTAAAAAAATAAAAATAAAGAGCGTGGTACTCAGAAGTAAAGAGCATTGTAATCAAACTTGCCTGAAGCCAGCCGTTACTTTGCGTTTCATACTTCACATGTGAATCAACCCACTCTGAGCCAGTGAACGTGTTCATATCATCGCTGAATATCAATTGTTTTCCTCTGGATTCGTACCTAGATTGGACGACCGCAGGTGCAGCGTTATACGCGTATGTGTATGCTTCCTATAAGGCAAAAGAATAGAGAGAAATTGATAAGTTAGAACATGAATAAGAGAAGGACATGGTCAAACGTTCAACAGACTTGCGCACTGATCTCCCATTGAACTATAGGGGGCGGTTTTGAACTTTTAAAATTGTTTATCAAATATCGTTATGCCTTATGGAAACTCTAAAGCCACTCTCTCGCCCATGCAGTTGCCATTATATCGATACCATCCTTAATTGAAACTGAAAAGAATTCTTGACTTTTCCAAAAACAACATGATATTGTATTCATTATACTAATTTGGATGGAAAGGGTGAATTACATGATTTAAAAAAATATAGGAGGGATGTAAAAATGATAAGTTTCTTTCTAAATAACACTAATAATTATAGCCCCTTTCACTTTCAAGTCAAGTTTGCAAAAAGTATGGTTTTCGAAAGCGATTTTTAACTAATGGCCTATATATTGAAAACTGAATTCTTTGATACAGGAACTACTGGTTCCCGCGGGCAGCGCTTTATTATTAAAGTTCAGTTCCGTTCAGCCTTAATTTTTTTTTTAAATTATATCTGTTTGAAAATGTCACATTCGTAAATTGACGCTTGATATTTTATGTGTTTATAATCAAATCGTAATTTCACTCCCAACGTTTTATTCGTTCTTGTTCTGGGGCATTATTATGTATCTTACATCATGGCCATTGTCAAATCGATCAAAGCTAATTGCAATCTCATCCCCCAAGTACATACTTCATTGATCAACCGACAGGTGGCGCTATCACCATAGCCATCTCCTTTAACTATCCTCTTAATTGCCTCCTGGTTCTTCATCTTTCCCGCGATCTCATCGGCTGAGTCCATGAGGGAGGAGATGTCGACAGGATTGAATGGAAACTCGACCTTTGACCTGGATGCTATGATGGCCATTCCGTCAGACCCCTTGACAACTGCGGGCTTGGAGTTCTCGAATTGGCGTTGGTTGGTGTAACCGACGTTGAAGATGGAGACTGGGGTTTCGAGGTTGGATGGAAAGGCGGCGACGAGTTCCTAAGGAAATAACGATGATGAAGACGAAAATGATGATGATGATGATGATGATGATGATGATGATGATGATGGAAAAATTATTAATGTACTAAAACTGCTATTTCTACTACTAATAGAAGTAGTAAAAAAAATGGTGATAATATAGGTTTTCCTGGTCAAATTCGCAAAACTAGCGTTCAAATTCATTTTCAAACGCTCGTATTCAAGCGATTTGCTCGTCCCGTTTGCTCTTTGAGTTCATATTAGTTTTCAGTCGTTCAAATTCATTTTCCAGCGTCGAAAAATGTGCTTCGAACATCCAAATTAATTTTATCGTCGTTCAGTTTAAAGAGGTCAAAGCGTCATTCAAATTCATTTACGACGACTTGGGTGCTTGCTCGAGTTTTATTTCCTTTTCATTAATAGGCAGTCAAGTTAGCAGTATGTTCATTCATTTTCGAACAGGTACAAGAAGTACAGAAAATAGCTGGGTTTTGCCTTTTTTATGAATCTGACTTCTCCAATTTTTTCGTCATTTAAGCATTTTAATTTTTTCAAATGTATTTTTTTTTTTTGCAAAATAAACATAGTCATCCAATGATATGGTGTTAAAACGAATTATTGCGACTAACCTTATTTTTTCATATACTGTATCGTTTCAAATGTGTGCAGCATATTCAAAAGTAGCCCTTCACATCATAATGTCTTTCTGTTTTGTTATGTCTTATTTTTTTTTCCAGTTGACCATTCGCTTTGTTACATCATATTTTTGTTTTTTGATAATCACAGGGCCCTCGAAACAGGAGGGGTGCCAACGAGGCTTGAGCAACCCTATTTCTTAGTCAGAAATCGTTCTGCGGCTGATTTTACATTTTTGTAGAGTATATATCATTTTTAGTCACTATCATTTCTTCCTGATCTATGACACTGCAAGAACACGACTTTACATATTGTTTCAAAATCTTATCTTGTAAAAACAATTTTAAAATTCGAAGGGAAGGATTGCATTGTTAAATCCATTGCTTAAATCGCGAACATGCTTGTCTATTGATAAAATCGAATTACCAAATGTTTGCGATCCGAAGCTCCCGTGAATCTGAATGCTCATTGGGTAAAATTCTAATTTGAATGCTCATTCTATCAAATTGCATGATGAAAGAATGCGATCGCTTGCCCTACAATCAAATTGAATGCTCATGTTAGGCAATTGAATGTTGATCTTGACAAGTATTCAAATTCAAATGAAATCGAGCGACTGTTCATCAATTAGGCTGCTGTTTTGATGAATTTGACCAGGAAAACCTATAGTAAAATGATGATGATGATGATGATAACAATAACAACAACAATACTACTACTATTACTACTAATGATAATAATAATGCTATTTATAATTATAATAACAATGATAACAATGATAATAGTAATAATGAAATAATCATAATAATGATAATAATAATAATAATTTTTAAAAATAATAATAATAAAATCAATAAAAGATTATGATGATTATAATGAGCATAATAATAACAACGACAACATTAGTATCATTTTTGTTTATATTTCCATTTCCTATTAAAATTTTCAAAATCGATTTACGTAGACGTCCATCCGAAAAAAATTATGCTCTTCATTTTGCGTGTAATAATCAAAAATGTTTCTGCACTTAGTTTTGTTGTCAATTATATAGTATATAAGTACTTGCACAATAGATATAGTTATATACTTCGAAAAATGAAAAAGAAATAAGATAAAATCTAAATCTGAAATCTGAATCTGAAGTGGTCTCAAAGTAAATTTGCTTATTTCCGTCTATTCTTAGTAATGTAAAGGCTAAATGTGGATTTAAAAAAACTGGTGTGCTCTTTAATCCTGCCTGCTCGATATTTCCAACCCAAATCGTCATCAAAATGTAACTGGAAATAATCTCCATCTAGTTCATGTAATTTTCCTTTCGCTGTAATCTGATGTCGGACGCTGTCGGACGTTGATTAGAGTTTTATTATTATTATCTTTTCATTTTTATATTAATATTATTATTATTACTATTATTATCATTATATTATTATTACAATTATTATTATTATTATCATCATTATTTTTTTAATCATTATTATTATCATTATCATTATTATCATTATTATTATTATTATTATTTCATACTATTATCATCATTATCATTAACATTATTATCATTGTTATTATTATTATTGTATCATTGTTATTATTTGTATTATTGTTATTATTATCATTATTATTATTGTTATTGTCAGTTTTAATATCATTATCATTATCAATTATTGTTGTTATTATTATTATAACTACTACTACTACTACTGCTGCTGCTGCTGCTGCTGCTGCTGCTGTTAATAATAATAATAATAATAATAATAATAATAATAATAATAATAATAATAATAAATAATAGTAATAATGATAATACTATTGGGTATTTATAAAGCGCCTTTTCCATTACGCAAAATGCTCAAGGCGCTGTAAAAGTAGAGGAAGAGTAGTAATACAGAGTACAAGATAATAACAACAACCTCGTTACATTTCAATTTCCTTTCAAATTTTCATCTTTTTTTTTTTTACCTGTTTACTGCTATAAAAAAAAGGTTAAATGTGGAGAATAAATTCTCTGTCAGGAGTGCTTTTAAAATCTTTCCTGCTCGATATTTCCAAAACAAATCGTCATCAAAATCCTATTGAAAAATATCGTCATCTGGTTCATGTCTTACATTTCGAAATGCGTTGTAATCCCTGTCGGACGCACTGCGTTGATTAGATTTTTATATTTACCATCGGCAATGGGTGTATCACTTATTTAAGAAATACGACTCCCCTAAGCTGGGCACGAAATGATTATCAGTCGCTACAAAGATTCGATCTCGAACGAATGAAACAGGTCATTTTGCCTCGTTGCGTTATTTATTTCATTTGAATCGATTTCTCTATAGAAATGCCATCGTTCTGTTGTTATTATCAATGTATACCTCAGGGGTTAAGGTGCCCCAGTTGTAGGGAAAAGCAATTAGATATGTAAGTGTTCATTTAAAGAATTGTGTTAAGTGATTCATTGATCTAGTATCACAAAAAAGAGCTTAGTAAATCAGAATCATCTTCCACATGATCATGCTAACAGTGAATATGACGGCGTTGAGTGATATAAAGCCACTTTAAAATGTATAAATTATCAATTTCACCTGTATGAGAAGAATCACTAGAATTTGTTCTTATAATGTGAATATCCTTGCCGAATGACGAAGAAAAAGATAATATTGTCAAATCCATCTTGGTTTATCAAAGTTATGAAAGCAACTGAAAAGTATATTTAAAAAAATTCCCTGGAATGTACCCCCTCCCAAAAAAACAAAACAAAACAAAACAAAACAAAACAAAACAAAACAAAACAAAACAAAACAAAACAAAACAAAACAAGCACAATGTTCATGATCGTTTCAGAATGAAAGGGATTTCTTTGAAAGGATATTGTTCGAATTAGATGTGATATCAAGTTATAAACTCTATTGATTACATAAGCGATATTTTCACCGTGTATGACGCAAAACGATTGTTTAAATAATAGCTCCAAGTTCATCAAGGTTAAAACGAGTTCTAAATATGTATCCTCCGGGTAATACGCAGCTAGCCTAATTACAAAGTACCGATGTCAATTTGTCTGATTACACCGCGTCTGGAAGCATCGGTTTTCATTGCAAAAGAGGATGCCGATGGGGGCATGCGTGAATTGTATCGATTTTAGAAGGCAAAAAAGCGCGAGAAGCTCAACATGAGAAGAACAGAGGATATTAATTCGATTTATCAGGTCCGCAGGTATCACTTGGGATTAAGGCACCATCTGAAAACAGAACGATTCGGCAAATTAATGGCGACCTTTTTGGCGGCTCCTGCATTTTTCTTGGAAAATTAAAAGTCCCTAAAGAACAAAGGATATATTGTTTAACAAAGCTTATGGGGCGGGTCACGGTGGAATGGAATTATTCTATTTATGTTTTTATTTTTTGTGTTCTTTCGGCTAGAGGCGGAACGAAATGATGCAATGGAAAGGAAATGCATGCAGATCAAGAAATAAGTGTTATGAATCTTGGAACTTCATGGCTATTTCTAATATTGGTCTAAGTCCAAGGTTTTCAACAATAAAAGATATCTCCATAAATTTCAAGTTTTGCATACGCCTTTGAAAGTAGACGCAAAGATCTAAAGTGTTTCATCTGAAATGCCTGCTATTTCGAGAAATTGCATATTCAGTGTCATTTAAAAAAAAAATCCGTTACTGATTTAATATTTATCATTCAATAATATTTACATACGATTGTTTTATCTTTCAAGAAATGTAATTTGCAACATTTTTGTTATCCCCCATCCCCCCCCCCCCCCTCTCTCTCTCTCTCTCTCTCTCTCTCTCTCTCTCTATTATTGAAAAAAAATTCCATGAAATTCTTCCCTCCCTCTCCCCCTCCTTCCGGAAAAAGAATTTTCTTAAATTTGCCCTGGAACGTAATAAGCGAATAGCTAATTTTATCCGGGTGGGAGGTGCCCCCCCCCCCTCCTCTTTGTGGATACGTCACTCATACTGAGACGGTTCATAGAAGCCTACCTGTGCATCTATGATCCATGTTGAAGCGGTACCGTTCCATTCTAGGTCCTTGACAGCCGTAAGTGGCGCCATTTTCACGAGAGTTTGTTGATGGTAGGCTGCCAAGTTGTTAAACGTCATCTCTCTGTCCACGTCGATGTTATACGCTATGAAGTCTTTAATAACCTATGTACAGCAAGAACAGAGAAATGTGACTCAGAAAATTTACCCATGCAATTGCTTGTTCCATTCAAGTAAGTTAGTAAGGAAGTTCCATTCAGTATATAACTGTTTTTTGCTGAACCTCAATATTTAATAACGATTATCATAATTGTTATGATAAAAAAGAAATACCCTTGAGCATGAGAGCAATGTTTTTGTTTTTGTTTTTATTTTGTTTTGTTTTGGAAACAACCCGTATCATGGCAGGCTTGTAAGTTTGGGTGTATTTGTACGCTATATACAATACTATTTACCCCCAAATGACTGTAAACTGATAAGAGTCAAATGAACATTCGTGGCTACATCAAACTCTACCTCCTTTTGCGTATAATTATCATTAAAGTATCTTCGTGTAAATACCTTTTTGAAGGAAATAAATGTTGCTTTCTCTCCTCTAGAAATAAAAATCAATCTAAAATACGCATTCAAATCAGAGGAAACATTGAACTGACTGTTAGTGGTTCCTCTAGGAAGTTGGCACTATCTCTAGAAGATTTGGTCATGATGATGTTGCTGTTATTGTTTTTGTTGTTTTTGTTGTTTTGTTGAACATTTTAAACAATGTATTTTTGAAATGTTTTCATTCGAATTATAAACATGAGCAAAGTCCTAACGCGAGCAAGAAGAGTCCAAGCTTCGGTAGCAGTGACATCGGCAGGAAGGTCTCCACGGACAACGGCTGGAGGAGGATCGCCTGAAGAAAACTGGAAATGATTCACCCCCTCTACGACAATGACTGGTTTAGTAGCGAGGGCGGTTGGGTCTTTAAGTTGTATTGCTTCTAATTCCCTGCAGGGGGAAAAAATCAACAAAGTTGATGACAAAATACTGAAGATTTTTATTTTTCATTGCGATGCACAATTCTAGTATATAAAATACATCCCTTCTGGTAAGGAAATGTTCAGATTTGAATAGATCTGCAGTATATAGTAGTAGTAGTAGTAGTAGTAGTAGTAGTAGTAGCAGCAGCAGCAGCAGCAGCAGCAGCAGCAGCAGCAGCAGTAGTAGTAGTATAGTGTTAGCTATACGAGCTCTGTGGTTTATCAATCTGGTACTGGCCACAGAGCTATACAGCCCATGCCTATACTGTGTGTGGAGGAGGATATCAACCAAAAAATCTAGATCTAAATATCACCATTTCCCACATAGTGTGAGCCATGCAAACCACCCTCGGAGTTTGCTAAAGGGGTTACCTTCCAGGATCAACTAAGATTATAAAAATTGAATGAATAAAAAAGAAAAAAACCCACAAAAATCGGCGGGTGTGATCGGGTTTTTTTACCTTGCACTTGTAACTTGTACATATGGGACTACACATGCAAGTTAAGATTGGTGTAGTCCCATATATACAAGTTACACATGAAAGGTAAAAAAACGCCGATCACACCTGCCGATTTTGTGGCTTTTTTTTCTTTTTTATTCATTCAATTTTTACAATCTTAGTTGATCCTGGAAGGTAACCCCTTTAGCAAACTCCGAGGGTGGTTTGCATGGCTCACACTATGTGGGAAATGGTGATATTTAGATCTAGATTTTTTGGTTGATATCCTCCTCCACATATAGGCATGGGCTGTATAGCTCTGTGGCCAGTACCAGATTGATAAGCCACAGAGCGAGTGCATTTAGGGCCAAATAATGCACGATGTGCGAGAAGAGCGCCTGGATATACCGCACCGATGTCCGCAGGACCGAGTGCGGTATATCCAGGTGTAGTGGGGTCATTATATGAAAAATAAGGCCTGAACCTCACACAAATTGCAACAGAAAATCTGACACTTGTGCATTACCAATGAAGGTCTCCTCTATAACATATAAAAAGTGGAGACAAAGCGGGTGAGGGTGAGGAAGTGGTTTAACATCTTCTTTTTTGTATTCCTTTAGGCCCCTCTCCCTTTATTTCTTTCTTTCTTTCTTTCTTTCTGTCTCTTAAATTTTCTATTTGTTCTTTCTGCCATCTTTATGGGCCATCATGAGAAGGGTCACGTACACACTTCGACACCACATGAGTGTGGGGCCTGTAATGGCATATTTAGTGACAACTTGACAAGATTTTTAGACGACCATGCATGCCTTGAGTTAAGATCCATAAATTAATTGAATATATTATATACGATGATCTAAAAGTATGATTCGATCCTGGAGACATAAACGCAAACATAAAATCAAAGCTCGTATCAATGGTACGTAAACAGTCTCCTGATTTCAAAACTATTTTAAAGCAACGCTTGCACATATTGCTGCTACATCACATAAATGCTGGCATTGGTAAGTAATGTCAAATAATATGATTACTGATTACCGAATCACTTAATATAAAACCTTCATATTACTTTCAAATTTAGATGAACGTTTGGTCACCAGTAGGCATTGGCGGATTTAGGGGGGGGGGAAATCCCGGCCCGTGCCCCCCCCCCCCCCCTTTGAGGGAAAACAATGCATTGTGCCCCCCCCCCCCCCTTTCGAGCAGAAAACACCCTTTTTTTTTTTTTTTTTTTTTTTTGTCAGAGAATTATGGAGGGGAACTGGACCCCATAACCCCCCCCCCCCCCCACTGAGCGACTTTTGGAGGGCTGGCGAGAGACCAAAAAAATATGGGTCTCCCTCCAAGCAGTTTCCCAAAGTTGACAATCCTGCATTTGTGTGCCCCCCCCCCCCTTATACGAAATCCTGGATCCGCCCCTGCCAGTAGGTATTACTCGACCTAAACATTAGCATGGATGAATGATGGTAATGATAAAGACAATAAGGTAGTCAAACATATCCGATATGGACAACCTTTACAATCCAACAAATTTGATTTCATAAAATTGTAACATAGGCTACGAATTGATTTAAAGACAAAAAATGATACTAATCATTGGCGGCAACTTAAATTGCCCTATAAACTGATAATGATCAGAAGGGTGCCACTCTCGATCCTCTTGAAAGACAGTACATTTTGATAATTAGTGTTAAATCAACATTTGAAAGGGTGATATCGTTTTTAATATGTTGTATCACACTATTCATATTTCTGTATTTGACATTGCATTCAGCATGTTTAAGACATTGTCAGTCCTTCACCCTTCTCAATGTTGATTTTTACAATAAGTTTTAGAGTGTACGACGGCAAGTGTTAATTTCCAAAACCCTCCAAGAAGTATTTCAATTTTTGTGTTCCACTGCCGCATGATATATCTTTTGTTTTTGTTTATAATTATGTTTGTTTTTGTTCATTAGGAAAATGTAATTTTGAAAAAAAAAAGAAGTTATTAGCAACGATGTGTGCCCCTCAATATATGCCATATTTCATCCACCCCGGTCCTTAAATTCACATGAATAATCTATGGTTGCAAGACAACAAAAAAATAATTTAAAAAATGATGTTTTCTGTTTAGGCATCATGCAGCCTCGTACTACAAACTGATATATTCCATAAAAGTTAAAACTCTTCCCCTCTTCATGCTCTTGTTTCCCCATTCTCCCTCTCTCTTTCTCTCCCTCTCTCCCTTTCTTCCTCCTCTCTCTCTCTCTCTCTCTCTCTCTCTTTCATCATTTCTCTACTTCTCTCTTCTCTACCCATATGCATGGTCATTATTTTCCATCTTATGTTACATGACAACATTTATTTTGAAATGTAATTATTTGCTTTGATCAGAGGGCGTCCTTTAAGTTGTTGCTCAAAATAATATACAAACATAATAGTTCGGTAAACTCGGTTCAAGTTGAGCACAATACAATACATGTTGCTTTGTTGGACAAGCACAAAACAAAAGAATGTGCATCAGGGTGTTCCCAAATGAAACCGAGTTGAACAATCTATACGTATATAGTTGACACTGTTTGTCCTTACGTATAATGGCCGAAAAATGGAAAATGATTATCACAGATTTCGGTATTTTTCAATACTTTCCACCACTCGGATTCCTTAGGACTTTTTGTATGTTATAAAGGTCATGTTCATGAGACTAGAACAGGTGAAATATTTTCCGTTGCAATTTGTGAGAGGTAATTTTCGTAAAATTACTAGACTAGTGGCGATCGAGTCGAGCACAGAGTTCATTATTTCGGCCCACAAATGCACAAGCAAAAGGGGAAAGTTTGTTTTATACGACTTTCCCCTCCTGCTGAGCTGCCCCCCCCCCCAAAAAAAAAGCCAATGAATAAATAATTGAATTGTATTCCTACCTTCACGCAGTCACGCTAACGCTCAGTCTTGATAAGAAAAAAATAACAACCAAATGAATTCACAGCTAGCGATGTACAGTCTCACGGTCATATAGGCCAGCGCATAAATTAGGACGTAAGCGCTTGCTACGCGCAGGCCGGCCGGCCAGGCATTCCTGAATTTGGTTATCCGAGCCTATGATCCGAGCATGCATTGCGCGTGCACTTTGCGCAAACTTTGACGCGCCCGGTCATTGCCGCTCGCATTGATGACGTCATTCTGAGTGCAGGAAATGTACTACTAGTATACCAAATGCACTATACCTGCAGGTATAGTGCATTTGGGTGCTACAGTGCAGTCCACTGAATGTCATGTCACCCGATTTGAACCAATCATATTACAGAATATGCTTGGAAGTTGTATAATAGGTAGTAGTAGTAGTAGTAGTAGTAGTAGTAGTAGTAGTAGTAGTAGTAGTAGTAGTAGTAGTAGTAGTAGTAGTAGTAGTAGTAGTAGTAGTAGTAGTAGTAGTAGTAGTAGTAGTAGTAGTAGTAGTAGTAGTAGTAGTAGTGGTGGTGGTAGTAGTATAGCTTTAAAAAAATACATCCCTTCTGGTAACGAAATGTTCAGATTTGAATAGATCTGCAGTATAGTAGTAGTAGTAGTAGTCAGTAGTAGTAGTAGTAGTAGTAGTAGTAGTAGTAGTAGTAGTAGTAGTAGTAGTAGTAGTAGTAGTAGTAGTAGTAGTAGTGGTGGTGGTGGTGGTGGTGGTGGTGGTGGTGGTAGTAGTAGTAGTAGTATAGTGGTAGTAGTATTAGTAGTAGTAATAGTAGTAGTAGTAGTAGTAGTAGTAGTAGTAGTAGTAGTAGTAGTAGTAGTAGTAGTAGTAGTAGTAGTAGTAGTAGTAGTATAGTAGTAGTAGTAGTAGTAGTAGTAGTAGTAGTAGTAGTAGTAGTAGTAGTAGTAGTAGTAGTAGAAGAAGTAGTAGTAGTAGTAGTAGTAGTAGTAGTAGTAGTAGTAGTAGTATAGTAGTAGTAGTAGTAGTAGTAGTAGTAGTAGTAGTAGTATTAGTAGTAGTAGTAGTAGCTAGTGGAGGTGGTAGCAACAACATCAGCAGCAGCAGCAGCAGTAGTAGTAGCAGTAGTAGGAATACAGCAACTGCCTAGTAGCACCACCAGGCATACGTACAAAGTAATTAGAGCCTGTGATTCACTTAAGCTTGACTGACTTTATAATACCACATCAACTTAGAGAGATTAAGGGGGGACACAACCAGTCCAGCTCCCAACCCCCCCCCCCCCTTCCTGTCTGAAACCCAACTGGAATGTACCTTCATTACACAACACAAAAATTGCCCCTCCGTTTTTTATCTGTTTGTTTTTTGCTGGGTTTTTTTTTTCCCTCCTCCATTATAATTAGGTGTACCTTAAAGTGAAAATCTTGTTATCGTTATCGTTATCATTATCGTTATCGGACAAATGTGACCAGTCCTACACCCACCTGAATGGCCTGGCTATTCTGGTGATTTTGACTTGCCCGTCGAGATCCCCACTGAGGTGCATGACTGGGGTGCGGAAGGCAGCTAGGTCTTCCAAACCCCCCGTCAGGTATGAAGCCCATAGCATCATTCCCTTGGTCACAGATGGCCTGTTGCTGATGTATGTCTGTAGAAATGTGCCTAAGAAGGAACAAGAGGGGGGAAATGAGATTCCATCTTCCTTTTATAATTCAACTATACCATTTGAAATTTCCGTTTTAATAGTGAATGACATTTTATTGGAAATCACATGGTGAAGATAATTTGGTGTCTTCATGAACGGTCAGCCGTAGAAAATGCGCAAGTATTGCTTTTCATTACGGAGTGTAAGGTCGAAATCACCAGATTGCTTCCAAACTTAATTCACAGAAAAATTGATGTCTTTGATATTAGACAGACACTCCGACAGATAGACTGATGCATGATTAGATAAATAAATAGATTATTAAATGTATATAGGTAGAAAGATAGATAGATAGATAGATAGATAGATAGATAGATAGATAGATAGATAGATAGATGAGTAAATAAATAAAACAGTGAGTGATTTCATGCTCGGTGTTGGTCATGTTGGTGTTTGGTGTTGGTGTTTAGAGGCAAATTTCGACTAAAATCGAGCTCAAACACCATTGTACTTTTTTGTTTTGTCTTGTTCAGATTAAGGAGCCGATACCGATATCCTATAACACAGAGGATCAATAGCTTAACATTGCCAATGGTGTCACCACCATTTTCTTTTTGTGTGTGTGAGTTTTGTTTTGTTTTTCTTTCCTTTTCTTTTAATTCTTAACTTTTCTCTCTATACAGTGAGCATCAAAAAAGTATACCCAACTTTGGTAGCTTCTAATTAAGTTATAACCTCTATGGGCTTGAATTTATTTTATAGTAAAGAGCAACTTCTCTTTAGCCCAATTATACCTCATTCATAATCGCTCTGCAACGGATGACTGAGCAACAGGCTTTTCAAAAAGTAGTGTCGAAATCCTCTTGTACCAAGTTTGGGCTAAAGCAACGAATGTGGATCAAATCCAAGTATAAATGTGTTATTTCAGTTCGAAGATAACTGCTTAGTTATTTCAATTGATTTTGTGCATTTGAATAGAAAAGTTGTTAATGTCAACTCAAACTAAAGAAAAGGTTTATTACAAGCAAAGTTTATGATATTTTCTTTGTCATGATGACATAATCTTGGTTTAATCCCCATCCCTCATTTAAGGAAAACCTTTTTATTGACTCATTCAAAAGGACAAAGTTTATTTGAGAAGCTGAATGTCTACTATCAATTAATTTGGTAATTCTCAACACAAGTATCCTTCATTTATTTCATGATTCTTAAAAGTCATTAAACCTTTTAGAATAATACGCTATTCGAGAGAAACACTTTATGCAGGTGAAATGGTGCAATGCAGTGAATTTATAGTTAACATGAGACAAGAAGTTAGAACACTGTTAAAATAGATTTAGATTATCACATGGATTGAAACAAGATCATGTGCAAGCTTAGATACACTGGATCGCATTAAACAATGAAGCATGGAAGCATGGAAGAGAATTCAACTGAAGGGTTTTAGACTGAAGTAAGACATTCATATAATATGTCTTGACCCACATTCGTTGCATCAGCCCAAACTTGGAGATTTTGACGACACTTTTTGAAAACGCTGGTGCTCAGACATCCGCGGCAGAAAAGTCATGAATGGGTATCATTGGACAACAAAACAAGTTTCTCTTCACCATGAAATAAATTTCAAGATCACATGGGTTATATCTCTTTAATTAGAAGCTATCAAAGTTGGGTATACTATTTTTGATACGCACTGTAACAAAAAACTGCATTCTGAATCATGTAATTATGACAGGGTATGAATTGTGAAAATTCATTTGTAATTCTGTTCATGAGAATTTTTTTTTGCAAATTTGTATGAAATATGAAACTTCTTTTGCAATTTTGTTTATGTGAACATTTATTTGTAATTTTATATGAAATGTGAAACTTAATTTGCAATTTTGTTTATGAAAGGAAAGAATAAAAACTTTTTTTTTTAATTCGACGAAGGAAAAATAAACACTAACACCAAGCACCAATACAGAGAGTAAACTCACCCAGGCTACTAGAATATAAATTAATTAATAAAGAAGGTAAATTACTGAGATTATCTTTTAAGTACAGCTTTAAACATTTCACCTCACAGAAAGAAAAAAAATCACTAATCAAGTACATTTCCTATTAGAAGAGAAAGAAATGTCCATGTCATGTAATTTTTCGTCTTACCACCAAGAGAATGACCAGCATAGAATATTGGTGTGTTGACTGGCATACCAGATGATACAAGACTGTCCAAAGCAATGTCGATTGCCTGGGATAACTATATCAATGGAAATGTTTAAACAAAAACATCATAATAAATACGTTCATACGGGACTTGTGGTTTCGAAACTTTAAGTTATAGGGAAACTTTAAGTTATTGTTAAAACGACTCACTAACAACGACGATGGTTCACAACAGCCTCAAACAACGACGCTTGTTTCTGAGGTTACAAGTCGAGCGATCTTCGTTTAACATAACAAGAGAGTCAGTTAGCTAAACTTAAAGTTTATTCTGTCCACACGGTTCATAACTACGGCGGAGCACCCCCGCTGCTCGTGGTTTCGGCGTTAACTACAAGCTCGCTTGTGGTTCTAGAACTAAAAGTAAACGTAAAGTTTCGAAACTACGAGTCCGTT
>CM046837.1:10085643-10090643 GCA_025618425.1 Heliocidaris tuberculata
CAGGGGTTTAAGATGCTCTCTGGTGCAATCTCTGCCTTATTTCAGAGCATTTTACCCCAAGTTTTTGACCAATACATCACAAATAATTTTACTTCTAAAACTTCAAAATCATGGGGAGACCGGCTCACATATGACTGTATATTTCATCACTTTATTAGATTTAAAAGTCGAACAAAGGAAAAGAATATACTAGTTACTATTACTATATTACTTATAGTCTACCGTAACTAACAGCCAGGGGTGTCGCTAGAACATTTTGAATGGGGGGGGGGGTGCGACACCCAAATTTCCCGACAAATTTTTAGGGTTTGACACCTAAATTTGCCGACAAAATGCTGCACCCTTATCCCCCCACACACAAATAATAATAATAAAAGAAAATTGCAGATGTAGAGATCTTGATCATACAGGTCCATTTTTCGCAAGGAGGGGGCTGATGCCTTTTGCCCGAATATCAACTTTTCAATTTCTTAAAAACTTTTTATAAAGAAAATGTGCAGAAGTTACAGTATATACAGAAGTTACATAATTATCTGGGAACCTCGCTGCCGAAATATGTGGATATTCTTTCTCCTCGCTGCCCAAATAGGGGAACTTTAAAAATCCTCGGGGGGGAGGGCTGCATCCCATAGCCGAAGGGGAATGCTTTTTGCCCAAATATTAAAATTCCAGTGTTCTTGCGAGCGAGCGAAGCGAGCGAGCAAAAATTTAAAAACTTTTCTTGGTGGTAATGTACAGAAGTTACATACACAAGTTATTAACTGGAACCTTGCTTCCCAAATATTTGAATATTCTAGCACCTTGCTGCCCGAATATGAAGTATCGGAACTTTAAAAATCCCTAACGGGGCGGGGGAAAGGGGGGGGTGGCTACAGCCCATTGCCGAAGGGGGATGCCTTTAGCCAGAATATTAAAATTCTAGTGTTCTTGAGAGCGAGTGAAGCGAGCGAGCAAAAAAATTGGGAAGTTTTTCCTTCTTTTTCTTCCCTTCCCTTATCTGCTTATCCTTTCCTTCTTTTATTTCAGTTTATTAATTTTTTCTCTTTCCCTTATCTTTTTTTTCTTTTCTTTTTTCTTCTACTTTCTCTTTTCTTCTTTTCCTTTTCTCTTTCCTCTTCCCTCTCCCTTTTTTCCCCTCCCTTTTTTTCCTAAAAAAATGTTAAATGAGATAGATAATCAACATTTATATTGAACTATAAGAATACAGTTACAAAAATATCATAGCCTGGTTTCTTCATATTTTACTTAAGACATGGCAGCTACTTTATTCAGTGGTCATTTAAATATCTAAGTTTGCTCATGATCTCTACTTTAAAGTAATTCAGCCTCAGTTCTTTAAAACATCTGAAATATGAATATTTATAAGGATGATGAAATACCAACATTTCGCCTCTTCTTTGACCTAGAAATACATAATCATGAAAATAACCAAGGATGACGAATGCATCTCAAATAAGCGCCTTGACATTCTGTGATATGTCGTGATAATTTACCGATGATTAACTTTCTTTGTCAATAATTAGGAATGATAAAGAAGTCCAGGACACCTGTGTCATGACTGATAAACTTTAATGTTTGCAATTACGTTATGAAATATCATTTATCTGAAACGCTCATGCGACATCTTGACTTAGGCCTTCTTCATGCTTTCTGGCAATTCAATCGCAGTTAAGTAAGAGGATTTAAATTCAAATTAAGTGAGTTTATTCAAATTTCTTCTTCAATATGGCGGCTTTTAATATTGTCCATTCGCTGCTCCTAACCGTCATCGCGGCGTCGCTCCATGGGTGTGTTCAGGGGCAGACGGTAATCCTGATGGACCCTATCAAGACGGGGCAGGTAGAAGCCGGTCTGATCGTGGTTCCTGGAGCAGAGCTGAGAGGGGAGACCTACCAGCCGCTGGCCGCTCAGATCCAGGAAACCTCCTCCCTTAGACTCCATGTAGCTCTAACCACTGATTATCTTGATGACACGCCCAACCCTATCCAAGTAAATCGTTATGATCAATTATCTAAGTTCAATTTTTGTTTTATATATGTATATTTTTGTTATCATTTTCGTTACTTGCATAACTATCTTTCCATACGATTCTATTTGTTTACATGTATTTATTTGGTTTAAATTTTTCATTCGTTATTCTATTTACAGTAATAATTGTTTCTTAAGTATCTTGATTATTTTTCCAAAAAAATGTCCGCAGTGCATCAGAAGCGATTCTCAGGCACAAAAAACTGAGATACCCTTTTCTTTTCTCTTCGTTCGTTTTAATTCCCTTTTTATCTATTTTTTTCTTCTGAGGTTGGCGTAAGAGGCATCTATAAAAATGTGATAACCTTAGGACTTGTGACACCCTCCTCCTCCCCCCCCCCCTTGCCTGAAAATCCTGGATCCGCCACTGTCACTGCATATCTCATCAATGCTGTTTATTTGCGTCCTACTCCAAAATGTTCGCCTACATCTCTCAAAGAAAATTGACTGGTGTAAAGATGGATTATCTGCCTTATAGAAATAGTTTTCTGCTGCATGTCGTGAAGACAGATGAATTGAGGTTAAAGCAAGAATACTCAAACAAATAAAGATAACTGCTAAACTCGTCGCAATCAGTTAAAAAGGACAACGAACGACTTATGATAATATTGTTTTCCTTAACCTGAGGGGGGGGGGACTTCCAGGTTCAAAAGGAAATAGTTTCAGGAACTTCCGTTCTGATAATTCATGGCACTTGAACTTGCCACCTGTTAAAAGGATAAGGTTTTGACTGGATGGTCATAGTACACAGTACCATGGGATGCAGTGGCATAGATAAGGGTAGGCACAGGGGCACCCCCCCCCCTCCTGATCATTGTATGGCGCAAACAGAAATGATGAAGAAAAACGAGAGAGACAGAGAGAGGAAGAAATGTAAATGGGAAGAGAATTTGAAAAGAAGATAATGAATTCATTAAACCTCCCTCACTCGATGGCCTGGCTTGTGCTGCTCTCGCATTCATCCAACGGTAAAGCTAGTGCAGTGCCCCCGCTCCAAATTACAACAGTGCTGGGCCCCACGCTACGTCACTGACTGGATGGGGGCATGCACAATATCACTCAAAAACAAAGTGCTAATTATGAACGTTAAATAGATGATAGTCAAATAGATGGACGTTTATGTCCAGCTCGTCGCCATGGTTACAATACTGTTCTTATACACGACCATTGCCGAAATTTTGAAGGAAGGTCATGAAACAGGTGTCACGATATAGCCGAACAAAGTTCAAAGCGATATATTTATATCTGTTAATGGCATTGAATGATGGTTTAACTTATTAATTTTAAAGCAAATAAACCTTTTCAGAAATCATTCTCTTTCTTTCTTTCTCTTTCTCTCTCTTTCTCTCTCTCTCTCTCTCTCTCTCTCTCTCTCTCTCTCTCTTTCCTTTCTCTCTAACTCTCCTCAGGCATTATCTCTCTCTTGTTTTCTTTACTCTTTTTTCTCTTTTTTCTCTCGCCCTCTCTCATTCTTTATCTCTCTTTTTCCCTCTCAATTCTCCTTTCTATATCTCTTTCTCTCTGCTAATCTTTCTCCTTCTCTTTATCTATTTATCTTTCTCTCCTCCCTTTTCTGGCCTATTTTTTTTTATATATGCTTTCTCCGTCTTCCTTTTCATTTTTTTTTTTTTAATTTCCCATTCTTAATGACAGGTATCGAATGCTATTGAAAGTGCACTTGTGGAGCTCCGAAATGCCTTTACTTCGGACCAATCTCCAATTTTCGTCGCTGGACACTCACTTGGAGGTATCATTCTAAACTTATAGGGCAAGTGCGGTTCAAGAATTACTTGGTGTTAAAGTGACAGTAAACTGAAGCTCCTAATGGCGCCATCTTTAATGAACAGGATTTGAAAAGTGTCTTTGCCTCTCATTTTTCCATCATGCCCCATTCTAGTTTGTAGAAGCTTATACCTCTAAGCAATTTTCCACATTTGCAAAGTCAAAATATAATAATTTGAAATATAAAATGTGCCTTTTATCCAAACCAGCTGTTTGACAAAATTCAATATAAAATGCAATTAATTTTCAAATTATAATCTTAATTTAGCAGTCACTGCAAGATAGCGCTGTTCAAGTTTTACCAGTTTAATGCCACTTGAATAGGAGCAGAAAAAAAAAGACAAACAGATCACATACATAGCAAATAAATGATTAATTAAAGAATATGTAACATCTTGAAAAACGATAGCAATATTTTTGAGTTCATGAAATATTTTGTGGAGGTGCATGTATAATAATGCAAATTAGATTCAAGTTTCGTGGAAATCATATTCTGGGACAAAAACTGAGAATTTGTATTATCAATACAAACAAAATAATTGGTGAGTTGTGTAAGGGAGGGACGTCACCAACTCATGAATGAGCTGCCAATTTGACTGCTTCCTATTAAAACCAAGTAAATGTAATTCTTGGTATGGACTTCCCTTTTATACCTCGGTCATACCGCCAGACCGACTCTAAACTGACCTATAATCGACAAAATCTTGGCCATATTTTGAGTAGGAAAATTCTTTGTTGTCGGCCAGATGTCAATTTCATTGTGCGACTGGGATTTCGATGACTATAATTATTCACAATATAATGAGTACTAAGTTTAATCCGGGTCTTAACCCCGACTAAATGGGTTGAGAGTTCAAAGTTGAGTAAAGTTTCTTATGTATAGATTGCCAAGTCAACCTCTGCTTCCGGTGCACCTCCAACTGGTTTTGCGATGACAAATATTCACAACATAATGACTAAATTTGATCCAGGTTTAAACTCCGACTAAATGGGTTGAGTTCAAAGTGGAGTAAATTTTCTTATGTACAGAGTGCCACGTCAACCTCTTCATCCTGCACACCATTAGAAATGAAAGTAATTTGAATGCATATAGGAAAATGTTATAACATAGTAATAATAACGTTGTCTTGATTTATACCCATGCAGGGTAGCCTCATTAGAATTAATACTCTTCTTCCTGAGGGCCTTTC
>CM046837.1:10095643-10113143 GCA_025618425.1 Heliocidaris tuberculata
TAAGATGTCTGTAAGTACGGCCCTTTTGCTGCATGATATCAGAGATCTATGAGACACAGAAATACAAAAGATTCCCTCATGGTTTCGAGCTTAGCCTTTATTTTGAAAGTTAGTAAAAAAAAAAAAAAAATTAAGTTCAGATTTCTAATGAAATAAAAGATAATGTCCCCTGAACGTGGTATTTTAGCAAGGCAAGAGAATGATTCCAATTTCATTCATTTGACAGAGATGATGAAATATTACATATAAGAAGAATATTTGTATGTGCAATATTTGAAATGTTGAAAATAAGTACATGTATAGTCTCTGTATTCATGTTTAAGCATACCATTTGGCTAAACATCATGATCCCACTCATGAAACTGTTCGCCATACTTCATTGGACATCATCATAGAGCTGTGTTATTTGTTGATTTTGTTTTGTTTTATTTTTGGAAACAAACCAAAATGAGCAATTTACATGATTTATTCCTAACGAAACATTACATCGTCTGGTTGGAGCTAGAAGGGCATAAACACATTATAGAATAACGATTAAACTATAATGCTGCAGTGCGTATAATCACATGAAAAGTGAATTGGTCGTTACTATCGTCGAGGTTATATGATTATTTTTATAATGTTGCAAAAAAAAAATTGCAACATTATTTCATCAATTACTTTTTAAAAGACAACAGATCAATAAATCATACACCCAGTTCAAATCAAATTTTCTTAAGGCTCTGGACCTTTGTGATTCCTCTTCTCTTTTTATTAATTTTTCGTCTTTTTTAAAATAGGTGTTATTGTTTTGCCAGCCGGCATTTTTTCGCTCTGATCGTTGCAAACTTTCAAACTGGTCATGCAAGTATAATCAGAGACTTATACCGACGCTGAAAGGTGGAAATAACAAGTGATATATGTCGAAAAAAGAAGAAAGTCTGCGATGGGTTTTCCACCTGAGATTCCACGTGAGATAATGATCTTCTACAAATATGCAGGTGCTTGGATAAGGTCAATTATAAGGTTAAACGGTCTCAGCAGGTAGAATAACATAACTGCGTCCAACTCCGAAGCTTTGCACAAACAATGCCCACGTCTGAGTGTCATGATGTAAAATGTAGTAAGATTTCTTTAGGTAAGTCTACAGAGGGTGGATGGTCACTATTATTTTCCAAAGAATCTGAAATGTTTTTCTTCTTAGATACTGCATGAACGAGGCATTAATTTATTGTTATCCGTTCTTGACAAAATTACTGAGATAGCGCAATTATAAAGATACAGAAGAGAGAGAGAGAGAGAGAGAGAGAGAGAGAGAGCCAGAGAAAACAGAGAGAGACACAGAGACAGAGACAGAGAGGGGGAGAGGGGAAGAAGATGACAACTCTTAATGAACACACACACACACCCACACACGCCACACATATCAAAGCCGCCACCCACACACGTTCATATCCAGTATTCTCAAGGCTTATATATAGGGTTGTACAATAGTTCGTTCATATGTCAGACATACTACAGTACTCCCACACTGTGGTGTATTGGTGAAGGCTCTTGCCTCTTTTACGAGAGGTTCTGGGTTCGATCTTCGCTGGTTGCTTACATCATTGGACATGATGTTTACCCACATTTGTCCCTCTCGACCCAAGTGTAAATTGGGACCTGCCAATCGCTGGAGTAATAATAATTACAGGGCCCGCAGGAAGACCAGCAGTGATAGTGATGAGGCTTCCGTGGGTAAACAAATTATCATTATACTCATTATTATACCTCAAGTAACTTGATGGCAGGCATGATAACATTCTGAGAAGCTATCTTCGATTCATCGTTATAATGATGATAAGGAAAGGAAGAAAAAAATAAAGGTAAAGAAGAAGGGAAGAATGAAAGAAGAAGAAAAGTAATCAGAATTTATAATTATAGAACACAAAAATAACATAAAAAGAAGCCTCAAAATCATACTATAGTTTCGTGAGTTTAAAAAACCCGTGTAATAAAAGTGTTTGAAAGTTAGTAGTTTTGCTGGTAAACATTAAACATTAAAAATACTTAGTGTGACATCGGAAAATTTATTACTGTTAGCACAAGAGAGAAAATTTCAGACCACCTCTTGCTTTAAATCGTTATCATAATCTGATTCATGTGTACCAATTTAATATGATCACAAAGATGAACTTTCAAGATATTATCCAACAAGTTACATGTACGTTTGTCATTCAAATTTGAAACTGTTTCAAACCAATGTCCATTGAGTGCCCCTTATTAAATGTCTACTTATTCATATCTTAATATATATAACTTTTATAATAGTTTTATTTAATCACATAGAAAACTTACATTTCATTTACTCAAAGGGATGGATAAACTCAACTTGGAAATCAACCTCCCAGTCCCTCCCCCAAATAAAATCAATGGAAAGAGTAATTGAAAATATTCCAAGTATAAAAAGTATTCCAATATTCCAAGTTTATTTTGTCAGAATATTCAAAGTACGGAAACGCGTGTCTGGAATAATCTAATAAAGCCTCTTGGGGCTTTCAATTATGAACTTAATAGACATGTTTCCACCCTTTAATAGGAAGCACAGCTTCAGTTGTTATCCTAACTAAATACGATGGCATAATTTTCACTTCAAACGAGTAGGGGAGCCAGAAAATTAAGCCAACAAAAGAGGACTTAACGAGGAATGACCAGTCCGGCAGAGGAGGCGAACTATCTTGCCGCGGCACTACTGAGCCCAGTCCCCGAAACTCCGGGGGTCGTGTCTGCAATGCGACCGGTGGGAGGTGGTCTGAGTTGAACTTTGATGTTTAGTGACCGCTAACACTTGAGGAATTTCAAGTTTAAAAAAGCAGGGAATGAGTTCTCAACCTAACATTAAGTAATCTTAACAAGCCTAAGCCTAGACCTTGCAATAAATACTTGTTTTTATTCGGCTCTGATATTGCTTTCCAGGCCTGCAGTAGTATAAAAACAGTCACACGCCAAGACCATCTCATCCCCTTTTGTGAACATTATCTTTCTTCCTCCCCCTCTTCTGTCCTTCTCTCTCTCTCTCTCTCTCTCTCTGTCTATCTCTCTCTCTCTTTTTCTCTCTCTCTCTCCCCCTCTCCCCTCTCTCTCTTTCTCTCTCCCTCCCCCTTCTCTCTCTCTCCCTCTTTTACATTTCTCTCAATCTATTTTCCTCTCTAGGATGAGTGGGTACTGTCTTTATCTGTTGTTTGTGTGCCCCCCCCCCCCATGAGTCAACTAGATACTATATTGGAGAACCAAATACCGACCATTACTGTGACGTCAACACTTAAATGTAATAAAACTATATGGAAAGAAGGGAACAACAGTTGTTAGGGGAAGAGGGAGCTAGGGAGATGAAGAGACGAAAATCAGATTACCGGCCCAGTCCAACCTAACTAGAATGATACCCACGATTAAAGGTACCATATGTATTTGAGATGTTTGGGTTATGATAAATTATACATCCATAGAGTTCGGAATACCAGGATAGCTATTAAAAAAAAAACATCTTTTTTATATTACTTAAAAAAAAGTTTTTGTTCGTAGTTTGGGTTTGTTTGTTATTGTTTTTTGCAAATACAAAAAGGCAATTTTACTTTCATTTCAGTAACGATGGTCTTTTGGAGTATTTTTTCAAATAAATACAAACACAAAAAGGCAATTTTTCTTTCATTTCAGTAAATAAAAGTCTCTTGGGGTATTTTTTTTTCAAATAAATACAAACATAAAAAGGAATTTTTCTTTCATTTCAGAAAACGATCTCTTTTGATGAATCTCGAGATAGATTTCTTCACACATTTAAAGATACTGATTATTGTCGAAATTTGGAGGCCTCAAATTATATACGTACACATGATAGTTTACGCTAGCGGGTACAATAGAGCCGGGCCTTAAGACAGGTAAATGTTGATCGAAGAAGACCCAACTGGTGTTTTTTTTTTTTTTTTTGAATGAGAAGAAACAGGAGCTTGGATTCACTGCTTGAAAGAGCGACGCCATTATGTTGCTATTATAAGGAGAATAAGAGCTTGATGTTTGGAAGAATTGTCTCTCTGCATGACCCCTGTCACATGTGACGGGTTCCATCAGCGACCAGCCCCAAAATAACTGTTTCATTCTATGTCACCAAGGAGTCCCATGTTCGACGGGAATGTGCGGCATGCATTCAGCCTTCTAAACTGATTGAGATGGTAAGCTGCATCATCTGTTGGAAGCTTCTTCGTTATCTTTACCAACATCATCATCAACTAGAACAACAACAAAGACGAGCCATGGGGATGGTGGTGTGACAACCTCCTACCCCCCCCCCCCCCCCTCCATCCGTAGAAATAAATGTTCAGAATAAATGTTGTCGGAAATTTTGTTTATTCAGTTCAATTTTTGGTGGGGTCGTTTCTGCTTGCCATGCTTATTAGCAAGCTATTTTTTGTACTGCTTTCTTTTTCAAGTTTTGTTTTCTTGTCGGCATAAGTGAACAAATGTGCAATGTGTCTAAAATTTTATCAGGCCCCCCCCCCCCCCTCACCACCACTCCTCACCACCAGTGGCGGCACCAGGATTTTTAAAGTGGGGGGCAAATGGGGGGCAAAAGAAAATGTTGGGGGGCAAGGGCGGACAAAAAAAATTTTGACACTTTTTGTAGTGAAAATGTACAGAATATTCGGCTATAAACCTACCCAGATATGAGGACATTTTGAGCATCTAGCTGAACTGCCCGATTATAAAGAGGTGTTAGTTAAATACTGCGAGCGAGCGAAGCGATCGAGCAAACATTTTGACATTTTTCGTAGTAAAAATGTACAGAAATTACATATTCGGCTATAAAACTACCCCAATATGCATGAGGACATTTGAGCATCTTGCTGCCCGATTATGAGGTGGTAGTTATTTATTGCGAACACTTTTTGTCGTGAAAATGTACAGAAATTATATTCGGCTATGAAACTACCCAGATATGAGGACATTTGAGCATCTTGCTGCCCGATAATAAGGTGGTAGTTATACATTGCGAACGGGCAAAAATTTTGAAAATTTTTGTGGTGAAAATGTACAGAAATGATTATTTGGCTATAAAACTACCCCAATATGAGGACATTTGATCATCTCGCGGCCTGATTATGTGGTGGGAGTTATAGGCCTGTATTGCAATTTGGATGAAAAGGCGAAATTATTTGAATTATCGAGCGAAGCGAGCGAGCAAAAATTTTGACACTATTATAGTGGAAATGTACAGAAATTATTCGGCTATAAAACTACCCAAATATGAGGATATTTACACGAGCTGAGCGAACAAATTTGCCCCATGCCCCCCCCCCCCACCTTGATGCCGCCACTGCTTTCCAAGTTTCCGTTTTCTTTCTTTTTCCTTCTTTTCTCCATTCCTTTTTCACTTTTTTCTTTCCTTTTCTTTTCTTTTTCATTTTCCACCCTTTTATATTTTTTCACTCCGAAATTATTGGGGGGGGGGGCAACTGGGGGGGCAAAGCTTCTGACTGGGGCGGGGGGCAAATGCCCCCCCCATGCCCCCCCCCCCCCCCCTTGGTGCCGCCACTGCTCACCACGTTTAAAGGCAGGGGCATCCCTAGACCATGGGGGAACCAAATATTGAACTTGGCCGGCGAAGGTTAAATTTCACAGTTTCGTCGGAAACAATTAAGGATTCACTGACATAATTTAGAAAGAAGTAGTGATAAGATGTGCATCCCTCTCCATCGACGCCGCAGTTTAAAATTATCTAGATGACACTGTGATCAACTCGCTGCATGTCCTGCGTTTTAGATTCAATCTAAACGAGGAAATAATCTTTTTATGTTGTACTTGCATAGACCCCAATGAAACGAAAGCCAACTGAAGGTTTTCCGTAAAAACACCCTAATTGTCATTTGAAATAATATCCATATTTTCGTTTGCTTCCATTGCCCTCCTAATGTTATTTTGTCCCTGACTGTTTTGAAAGCACAAGAAAGGATTCATAAAACTGTTTGACATTTCAATACGCTTTTAAGCTACAACGTCTAAAGACAATATTTTGTATTTGGAAAGAGTTTTAACCTTCGAGTTGTCACGAATCATTATCACAGCATATAAATACGAAATGTCGTCTGACCACAAATGCCCTCCAGACAGCATCACCATGATCACTACCAGTCATGTTTCGAGCATCTCAAAAATGTCTTCCGTATCTATCTTATGATCCATGAGCTCATATACAGCAGTTCATCTTTGACGAATGTAAACTGAATTACATATTGCATAACGAGAGAACCAAATTGAATGGGGCAGGGGGCAGGATTTTGCGACTGGGAGTGTATTTTGAATTAAAAAATTCCAGCTAAGAACATCATAATACTGCTAGCCTCGCTAATCCATACGGGAACCGGTTGGCCCCTTTTTTAAGCCTATGGGAATTAAACTATTCAGTAGTTATCAGGTTAATTAAAACGACATATTAAAGATGTTTTTAAGGAAACATGAAAAAAAAAGAGAAAACAAAATGGACTGAAAACTAACTAACCTTTAGTTTCCTACGTTCGTTTATTTCCAGTACAAAATATGGTCGAATGTAATACATGAATGCACATTCCACCACATAGATATGTAGTCATGATAGTACGTATACAAGATAATTATATTTAGTTAAGTATCAGCGATACTTTTCATGGTGGAGAAACTGTATTGTAGGTTTAGTTTTTCAGGGTTACACCATGTAATCTTTCAAGGAATAAGAGCCCTGAAAAGGGCTGGTGAGCTCCGCTAAGAGCTCTGTGGTTCTCTTATTCCTTGAAAGATTACATGGTGTAACCCTGGAAAACTAAACCTACAATTAAGATTATTATAGTTTGTAAAGATTCACATATATCAGAACAAAATTATAAGCAAAATTATAATTGTTTTTATTCACAGACATGAAAGAAGAAAATGTCCTCCCCCTTTTTTCACAATAAAAAAATGCAGCATAACTACGGATATAAACGAAACTAGCGGCGCCCGTGGAAAATCCACGGGATTCGAGCGCAAAAAAAATGTAGTGAAAAATTGCACTGTTTTAAATTTTGGTTTATTAAACTTATATCGAATTCAATAAATATATTACAATGTTTTTGTTACGAAATAATCATATGAAAACTATGTTTTAGCGCAACTTTATGGTTGTATATTGGTGAAATATTCAATCAAATGATAGATTAATAATTATGTGTACATAAATACCATGTATTTTTTTTAATCAATAAGACGAATGTTTAGTAATTATGGTTCTATGGGTAAAGGTTTCTAAAAGAAAGATTTTGTAATTTTTTTTCATCTAAGTTAATTTTTAGTTCCTCTTGTATCTACATTAAATTGTTTTAGTATTGTTTTATTATGTTATTCTTACTGTAGAATATGTCACATACTTTTTTTGAAAGTTAAAAGTCAATTCTTTATAAACGAAATACCAACATCCTTGCCGAAGATACGTCACCGTACTTTCTTAGTCTGCAAGCACAGACCCTAATTTGACGCTTTATCAGAAAATCATTGTGTCTTGAGAGAAGCCTAATCCAGCAACCTTCTGGTCGTGTCAGGAGCAGCTACAATACACGGACTATGGTAGTCTTATAGTGCAGGCACTCTTTTACGACTGACCAGGGTTTGTGCCTGCAAACTAGTACTTTCTGACTAGTGGCGTATCTACGGGATTGCAGGGTGATTGGGACCGTGCCTCGGGCCGCACTTTAAAGGCAGGGCGCTAAAAACGCGAAAGAGAGAAAAAGAAATGGGAGAAAAGGAAGATGGAATTTATGTGCCCCCCCCCCTTTAATCCACAAGGTAAAGTGCATTAGAAATAGGGTTTTAGAGGGTTCAAAATGCGAAAAATTTCTAAAGCTTAGTAGCCATGCTCCCTCGCTGTTTAATTCAGGATCTCGTAATTCGGAGCTTCAACATATTAAGTAGTTTGTAAATAATGTTTTAAGTGGTCAAAACTTGAAAGAATGTAATTTCCGTTGGCTTGCTTCGTTTCGTTTAATCAGCCTCTTGTTGAATATAGCCGACCATAAATTGTATAAAATAGCATTTTGCAAAGGTTCAACGTTTGACCCCCCCCCCAAAAAAAAAAAAAAACCAACAACAACAACAACAAACAAACAAACAAAAAACAACTAAACAATAAATAAATAAAATAAATAGATCAATCAATCAATACAAAAGTTTTTAAAAATATTTTCAAAAAATTTGGGTGTTGCCTTGGTAAATTTTTCGAGAATGTTTCTTCAGGATTTGAAAATTTCATCCCTTTATTTTGAGGACGAAGTGAATACCATTTGTCAATGTCATGATCGCAATTCATTGTTGTAAATTTTACTATCATGGGTGAAATGCATGGAGGATTAAAATAGCACCCAACAAAAATCTATCGCTGCTTCCCGTGTATACATTTACGTAGACAAGCTTTGACCGGGAGGGGGGGGGGGCACTTTCATTGTTTGCCCCGAGCGCCATTATCCCTAGATACGCCACTGTTTCTGGCATCATAAAGTGTTTACCTGAGATTAGTGAATGTGTAAGACGGGAAATGAAAATGACTAGATCATATCTCAAAAATTATAATTGACTCACACAAGTTCCTCTCATAGTTCTACTTCTAGTAGAGCTTTGCCAATTAAGGTGACCTTGCTCAGCATGAATTTGTTATCTGGTTAATGCTGACAAAAATGAGCAAATCATGGGTAATATTTCAAATCATCTTCCATTTCCTAATTTCCGAATTGAAAATAGTCCATTCCTGAGCTCATTGAATATTGAAATTGGGGTCTTGTCTGCCACCCGCTTCCTCGCCTTGCCTTAACAGCCCATGGATTGACTGATGAAATGCGTGTGGATTTAGAGGAATCATAGTATATTTCCATTGATGTTGACAGTTTAATGTCTTAGCATCCATACATATTCCGACCCCGTCCCAACCGAACACATGAAACTGGGTCACCACCGTCTCTCATATGTTTGTGGGTATTTATTAGGATGGGTTCTTTCGGTGAAGTTGAATTTTGGGAGAACATGCACAAGTTATCGTCGAATATGTTGTTGTTGTTGTTATTGTTTGTACTCTTGTTGTTTGCCCAAAAATCTAAACAAATCCTCCCCCCCCCCCTACCGACAATCCTGGATCCGCCCATAAAATGTATGCCTTGAAGAAAAAAAATTCTAGATAATTATGTCTGTGTGAGGAGAAGAAGATTGTGTAAAAATTTCGAAGTAAAAATTCGTGCATTAAAAACACTTAAACGTGTTTAATTTAGCTTTATTGTTACCCTTTTCATGAAGTTTTTGTCAATTTTTTGGGGCAGGAACGTTTGACGATTCCTTCATCATAGTTCAAGGAGAAATAGTAAATGTACTGTATGTAGAAATCTCGTTTCGTGTTAGGGCAACATGCACATATAGTAGATGGCGACTGATATGATGGTCGTCCGTTTTGAAGCTCACGAATGTTTTTATACCTTTAAAACATTTGATCATATTTCACCACGATCATACGTCCATTCTGAAATCAGAAATCCTTTACAAATGTATCTAATCCAAGGTTGCTTTAACAAGTTATGTAAACGAAACGAATGTGTTACTTATCCATTATGTGGAAAAGATCCATATTACCTGCAAGTTCATGTTACTAGTAATGTAAGTTTATCGAATCGGTGCTCGTGTAACCATAGTAACCTCGTCCCTAATATTGGAATGAATTTAATGAAATTGCAAGAGTGTCGGATTTAACGAAAATTACTAATGATTTTCCCACTTTGAACTCTATTAGTTAACCAGTCAGAACAACAGTGGCAAAAAATTATGGCAACTGCATTTCGACACGTCAACAAAGCGACGACAAACCTCGCCATCATGACATTATGACGTCAACTTGGACAACTCTATTAACCTATATTACCAGGTGTCGACGTCCATTCAGGTTAGGAATGTCATGGGCAGGAGTAGATTTATCCAGGTTTCGGGTGATACATGGATCAAACCGATTCAGTGTACTTTCTCCAAAGGTTTCTTTCGATAATAACACGTAACGCCAGTTGCACAAGATGGGTCATTTCGATTGTTTTCAAACTCACCCCATTCAAACCTATGAAGGTAATTAGCCAATTAATGTACTGTATCAAATTTCTTAGATTTCGTTGTTGAGAGCGCTTTTGACCTGAAACAAAATATTTTGTTTTATTTGACCAGACTGCTAAGAACGCATGACATGCTTTGTATATGCTTGTAAAAAAAAGCAACCAGGGGACCGGCGGATTAAAGTCCTCTCCGAGGGACTTGCTCAAGGTTAAATGCCCTATCAAAGGGCACTAGTGCATCCACTTGGTCTCGAACTCGGGTCCTCCCAGTCAGGGATCCAGGATTTCGTATAAGGGGGGGGGGGGCACACAAATGCAGGATTGTCAACTTTGGGAAACTGCTTGGAGGGAGACCCATATTTTTTTGGTCTCGCCAGCCCTCCAAAAGTCGCTCAGTGGGGGGGGGGGGGGGGGGGGGGGGGGGGGGGGGGTATGTGGTCCAGTTCCCCCCCCCCCCATAATTCTCTGACAAGCAAAAAAAAAAAAGGTTTTCTGGTCGAAAAGGGGGGGGGCACAATCGCAAATAGGGGGGGCACAATGCATTGTTTTCCCTCAAAAGGGGGGCACGGGCCGGGATTGCCCCCCCCCCTAAATCCGCCACTGCTCCCAGTTAGGAGACCACTGCTCTACTACCGAGCCATCGCTTACATTGAAACAGACATTGAAAATGCGCATACCTATAGAGTTCGACTGATTGAGATTGTAGAAATGTAACTTTTATACAAAAACAATGATAAATCAATGTCATTTTCCTATCTGGCTAAGAATTTGTTATTCGTTCCATCTGTTAATAATTGTGTCACCACTTAACTAACAATCACCTGGTGTTTACCCACACTTTAACACATCCTAACAAACATTCATCGATGGATTATGTTGTAACTGAGAGCACAAATCCTTCGAACTGAAATGTAATGTTAAATGTTTCCTTACCTACTCACTTTCATACAATAAATTTGAAATAAAATCTCCATCACAACCGCATACACTCCAATTCTTTTCTTTCTTTATAATTGTAAATATAGGGGGGGGGGAGTTGTGGGTATTGTTAGTCTGTTAGATATTAAATGAATCTATGTATAAGTTATCTCAAAACACACTCATGGTTCAGATAACAAAAATCTGCTGATATTTGTCAACAAAGCAAAAGCGATTCTTTACTACATTATTAGGCAAAAGAATCCCTTTCCAAAGTCACATCGAAAAAAAAGAAGAACAATTTAAATGTATTTCCCAATATATTTCTCCTTTTCTCCTTCTGTCTACCCCCCCCCCCCCCTTCTCTCTCTTTAAAAATTTATAACAAGTTCATTGCTCAATGTATTCTGTTCATGAGTGCTTTCAAAACTGAATGTAATTGAAAAGATTAACATTAAACAATATACTGAACCAATGATATTTAAAAGAAGAAAGAAAGGTATCTAATATTGCAATTATAAATTTAAGTGAGATAAATAATAATACAACAAACACCTTTAATGAATAGACCACTATGGAATTTTTCTTAAAATAGTACATTAAAAAAAATCATGCAAATATGAAATTCTAGTATAAATATACATCAGGCAAATGCATAACTGGTTAACTAATTTTTCTATTGCTTTAATCTTTTTGATTATTATTGGTATTGTTATTTTTGTCTCTTATTCAAATTCATATTTTATTAAAATGCTTTGTTATTCCTTATCATGATGCAAAAATACAATAACGATCTAAATTCCCTTTTCACTGAATTGACAGAAGAAATGTACATTGGTCAAGACACAAGTTTGTTCCATGTAGAACATGAGGAAGACCGAGGAAAGAGAAGTGTAACTCTTACCATCATCAGGTCATCACACTACTGTTTCCCAGCCCGGGCCAAGAAAAAAAAACATACTAAATGTACTAGTATTGTTGATTTCACAGAGAGTAAGTACAACTTTATATATATAGTAAAATATATGTGGTAATACGTAATTATCATAACTAGATATGATTGAATCAATTATGAAGGAGAAATGACCTGAGGGGCAATTATTTTTTTCTTTGAATGGCACAACGAGTCCCAGGGCCCGAATTTTAGGTGGCCCCAAATCCAGAATTATTCAACATCAAAAACTCCAGCTACATGCCAAATTTCATGCTTTTATGAAAGAGTGCAAAATTATTTCACCAATCTGCTGGACTATGAGTGTAAGGGTTCGGTATGGTGTTTGGTCCTGGGTCCTGGGTCGTAATTTAGGACTTCTGTCTTCATGAAAGAGTGATATAGTTTGAAAAGGGATTGCAAAATAAACCATGTAAATTGTTCTTTTAATAACTGGCGTAGGGGTTGGTTGCCTTCACAGACTCGATTAGTGCAAGAATTACGCATTGGTGTGAGCTGGGATAAAGACTGATCTATTTGCTGACCTCCCGGGGCTGAGAATAAACGGAGGTATACAATCCCTTCTCATGATTATACTAGCTACCACAGACAAACCCGATATAGCTCTTTGTTTCTCCACTGATTAACTAATTAATCTGTTGTTGTTTTTTATTCTTTTTTCAGGCACTTTATAAATTTGCTGGTGATCACGAGACCAGATGGGCATCCGTGACGGCAAACTAACATCATGAATTTCATCTAAATTAGACGCCTTCCTAGCAAACCCATGTAATTCTCACAACGGTTTAAAACGTCCCAAAAACTTCCAAAGCGTTTTCAGGACACTTTTCTCTTCTTCTTAACAATTTGTGTTTAGAATGCATTGTATCTTCATCTTCTTGGAGATTTTAGAAATAAATTCCTTTCTGATCAATCGAAAACTTGATAGGCCTATGGTATCAGCCATTTTAGATTTTTACCGAGAGGATTGCGCTCAACAGTTCTTACCAAAGCAGAATAGCGATGTATATAGTGAGAGAACAAAATTTCTTATTATCAAGGTGGTAGGTAATTATTTTTCTCATACAGAGTCATTTCTTAACCCTTTCAGGACAGGAATTATTCAAGGGCTAAATTGATCACAATCTATTCTTCAAATTGGCAACAAAAATATTCTTATTTTAATGCTACATGGTTCTAATAAAATCTAATGTCTTTGAAAACAACATACATGGTTAGGAATTTTGTCGAAAAGTTGAAAAATTGCCAAATTTGACAAAAAACAATGATTTTGAACCTCTCAATGTGTTGCCAATTTAAGGATTTTAAAGCTTATTCTCCTCTTTAAAATTCCTGGCATCAAATACAATACTTTCATGCAACAAAAATGGACTCAGTGTGTGCAGAATTTTTTGTTCTTTCTACTCATTCATCTGGTATATTTATAAGGGCTCTGAATCAAAAGTTATTGAGCCAAACCACACAATGTGGTCAATTGTCTCGAAAGGGTTAATGCAAAGATCTAGGAATTAATCATTAATCACATGATACCACTCGTTACTATTCTTATCTTGTTTCTTATCTTGCTTGTCTTGCATATCGTCGTATTAATTTGCCGTGCTAATTAACATAGCCTATATTTCTCCAAACAATTATTTTTTTAATTTTTAAATCTTTCTGGACTGAACCGAATATAATTATCTACTCAAGACATTTTACGCTACATGCACAGTGAATTAAGGCCAGTCAGTATTCTTTCCTGAAAATTGGAAAGATTTGGAACGATTTGGCGATTTCTTCACAGGTGGTTAAAGAAAAAAATTGAAAACATTAAAACAACAGAATAAAAAAAAAATGTTCTTTTTATTTTGGTTTTATTTTCAATTCGCCATTTGGCATGAAATTACCTTTAGTCACAAAACTTTTACCATGTAAGAGTATAGAGCCGAAATCTCTGAATCTGTTTTATAGCACATGGTTCACGAAATGAAATAGGGATAAAAAGGATCTGCTATGTTTAACCCTTTCAGGACAGGAATTATTTGAGGGCTAAATTCATCACATTTCATTCTTCAAATTGGCAACAATAAAAAAAATTCTTTAGTGCTTCATGGTTTTAATAAGATGTAATATCTTTTAAAACAATGTACTTGGTTAACATTTTGTCGAAACGTTGAAATAATTGCCAATTTTGATGAAAAAACAATGATTTTGAACATCTCAATGTGTTGCCAATTTAAGGATTTCAAAGCTTACTCTCGTTTTTTAAATTCCTGGCATCAAACACAATATGGTCATGCAACAAAAATCGACATGGTATGTGCAGAAAATTTTGCTCTTTCTACTCATGCATCTGGTATATTTTTTAGAGCTCTGAATCAAAAGTTATTAAGCCAAACCACAAAATGTGGTCAATTATCTCGAAAGGGTTAATGAATTGCACTTGTAGCAATTCGTCTTCTTTTGAAGACGAGATGCCGGATCTCGCCTTCTCGGACCAATAGAGGTCGAGAAGACAAGGAATTATCTCGTCATCTCGGTGGCACTTTTAAGCTTCCGTAGAAAACAGATATTACTCTCACTGAAAAAAAAAAGATTTAGTACTTTATAAGTTCCTATGACGGCAATTCATTTCACAAAACATATTTTCATTCAACATAAACAAATTCTCTGTTTTAATGGTAGTCTGAGGGGGCGGCGGCTTTTGTACAGGCCACCCGTAATCTCATAAAAGGATAGGCCTACATCTACATTCCCTGCATCTACAACATCATATTGTTGATTTTTATGTGTGTGTGTGTGTGTGTGTGTTTGCGTATGTGCGCCCATTTAAAGCGATGACATAGGCATGAACTGTACATTCGGACCGATGACACACAGCGAACCGATGACGTCATCGGTTGGCAGACCTGCGCAGTGAGACCCAAATTACATGCTTTTGCATATAGGGGTAGGTCATCAGTTAGTATTACGCGAACAAGTCGTCGGTTGTATAGAAACATTTCAGACGGGTCATCGGTTATGCGGTTGAATTCTACACACACAGGTCATCGGTTATGCGGTCAAATTCTAGGTTGAAAAAGATGTCATCGGTTCTTATGCGCGCACATGTATGCGTGTGTGTGTGTGTGTGTATTTACCCTTCAAAAGGGTTCCTTTATTAGCATTAAATTTTACATAGGAATCCATGTTAAAAAAAGTGAACACTATTTCCCATGAGAAGCCGTATGTGTACCTAACAAATATTATTTGATAGACAATATAGCATATAGAAAATACGGGTCCTCTTAACATGAAAGGCTTTACGGTTCACCAAAAGTTGTTAGTCCTGAAAAGGACTGTGGGTTTAGAGGAGGAGAAATAGAGAGAAGAGGAGGAGAAGTGGAAGGGCGAGAAGGATGGAGCGAGAGAGTAGAGTAATCTTTCTTGAAATTGGGTGAAGTCCTGAGAAGGACTGTAAACCAGAAGAGATGCGAAGAGCAGAAAAGGCGATGAGGTCCTTTTGTAATTCATAATATCATATTAGCTTGTCGTTTGAAACCTGACGAAAACCTGATCAATATTAAAACATCGAAATACCATACTTGAAAGTGTCATGTTACTCTTCAACATAATCATAATCTGAACGGATAATCTACTAGTGGTTCGAACCTATTCAACCAACTATCTTTTCCTTCGAGTGGATAGCTTACCAAGGGTCAGCACTTATTATACAGATGTTGGGTGGGTGCGAACCACGACGTAGAACAAGCACTTTCATGACACTTCCTAATTAATCTTCCGGGTATGGGGTTGAAAGAGATCACTTTATATCTAACATATCCTAATAATCTGATCAAGAAAGAAAATTAACTTACAGGGTCATTTTATCAGATGAATATATTAATCCCATGGAAATTCAAGGGATTTTGTTATTATGATGTACATGTGCATGTAGACATGGCATTCGATAATTTCAAAAATAAGAATTGTACTCGTTGTACATAGTGATATTATACATGATCCATCATTCCACTTCAGTTTATCACGTCTTTGGTTTTATCCTCCTTTGCTTAACCCTTTCAGGACAGGAATTATTTAAGGGCTAAATTGATCACATTTAGTTCTTCAAATTGGCAACAATAATATTTTTCTTTTAGTGCTACATGGTTCAAATAAGGTGTAATGTCTTTGAAAACAATATACATGGTTAGAAATTTGTTGAATAGTTGAAAGAAATTGCCAATTTTGATGAAAAACAATGATTTTAAACCTCTCAATGTGTTGCCAATTTAAGGATCTCAAAGCTTATTCTTGTTTTTAAAATTCCTGGCATCATACGCAATATGGTCATGCAATAAAAATGGATATAGTGTGTGCAGAAAATTTTGCTCTTTCTACTCATGCATCTGGTATATTTTTTAGAGCTCTGGATCAAAAGTTATTGAGCCAAACCACAAAATGTGGTCAATTGTCTTGAATGGGTTAAAAAAAAGCTTCCAGATAATAGTTACAGGCCATGCAGGTATCTGCTGAAGATAATATTGCATATGGTTTTCCTATTTTTTTCAGTCCTCTTTTATCTTTTTATTTCTTGGTAACACAGCCTGTCAAAACAAATACCAGGCGATATTCATCCCATGATAGATATAGGGACTCCCACCGGCATGACATGTCTTACCATGATAAGAGAACATTAGCTCTGTATCCTACCAAAACATGCATTACGTGCAGGTCACGGAGGTGGAGTACCTTGGCCCTAGAGTGCAATCCATGATGATAAATGAAATTATCTTTCAAATTCCGTTCACAAATATAAATATATACATATATACATATATATATATATATATATATATATATATATATATATATATATATATGTACAGTATATCTAGATTTTCAATTATTGTGCGAAACCATGCGAAAGATATCCGCAGCGGAAACATCTTTTTTGGAAGTCTGGCCTAATCTACCCTGGAAGATTTATTAAACTGGTTCCTTGATGAAATACATATATCTGGAATTTATAGTGCACTTGAATAGACTAATTATAAACTAATAAGCCTGTTCGTAATAACGATTTGGGCATGTGCAGATAAATGTCATTTGTACCGAGTACATTTGACCTCTATACGCTGTCATTTTATGTCATGCGCGCACCAGCATGGTTTTAAATGTAGCGCGTCCACCAAAACAAATGCGCGTACGTACAAAGTGGGGGTCATTTCGGGGTCATTTGTCCCATTTACTAATTATACCCCCCCCCCCCCCCCCCCCCATCTCACGAGAAGGCGATTCCGCTGCGATCCTCAAAAAATCGACAAAGCGTAGTGGATCGTGGCTTGGGCTTTTTCAATCTTCTCCGTCGTTTCTTGAGCCTTTCTGAAGCGTCAATGATCGCCACCATCTTCCTTGTCGCCACAAAATTTTGAACATGTTTAAAACTTCCGTAGCGAGAGCGCCGAGGTTGCAAAGGGCGCCACAATATTAAGAACGACAAGTCCATAGCTCTAACGTATCAGCAACGCCTATAGCGTACTTCAAGCGCATTGAAAGCGATTTCTCTCGCCCGTGCTTT